>JAGPOW010000261.1:129788507-129800224 GCA_030014935.1 Caiman crocodilus
ACACACACTATACAGAACAAAAGAAATTAGACCAGGATCAATTACCAATACTTGCACACCCCATACGCATACACAGATCACTAATTCATGTCATGTACACAGTGACATACATGTATATCAGTTCACCTACATACCACTCACCTACACATATACACAGGGGAGTTCCTAATTTGGGTGTTGTGATGTGTATGTATGTACTTCGTGTAGTTGGGATACTTGGGGGAAGGTTAAAGTAAGAGAGAAAGTGAACATGTAGGGGGTAAAAGTTGCTGGGAGTGAAAGTTGCCAGAACTGGGATTAGAACCAATAGACTAGAGAGACAGAACTGGGCTGAGGAACTGAGGCTTGGGGTTACTTACGATCAAGCGGCCCCAGGTTAATTAAAGATCACTGGTGCACGGGAAAAAGCCTGATGGCAAGGAGGAGACAGCCAGGAAAGAAACTGAGGCAGAAACCTGGGAGTTTGGGGATGGAAACGAGGCAGACAGCTCGAGGCAGGTAGTTTGGGGGCAGATAAGTGGTGGCAAGGAAGAAACAGTCAGAAAACAGACAAAAACCTGAGTTGGGTTTTCAAAATAACAGGTTTATTAAATAGACAACACACTACACAGCCCCATGAAGTTATTGGCTCCCACACGCACACAAGCACTCACAATGGCAGCAGGAGAAAGAGATTCAGTGGAAGGGTTGAAGTCCAGGTAGGGAAGAGAAACAGAGTCCAAGTCCTTGGCTGAAGAGAGGGTGGGGGTGATGGTTACCTATTCAGACTGGAAAGTGTCCCAAGGAGTCAGTCTTCACTACCCCTTTTTATGGGGCAGACTACCTCTGACCTCCTATGGGGAGGCAATGTTAGTCATGTTCCAGAGGGCTCCAGGTGTTCTTATTGAACATATGAATCCTTGGAACAATGGTGGGTTGCCATATTTTTTTGTTTCTTGAACGCTGAGGGTGGTTCCAATGGCTGGGTCATTGGTCTAGGTATTGGTTTTAATGGTTCAGTCATTCAGAGGGAGCTATTTTTAGACCTACTGCCATTCTCTCAAGCACCCTTATTCATCCCCATTTATTCAGGAACCAAGTTACATAGGAGGGGTAGGTTTGAGCTATAGGTTATACAACAGGGCATGGGGAACAAGATAGAGACTTGACAAACAAAATGGAAACTTGACATGACTTATGCTAACTTACATATGTAGGCCTAAATCACATAGTATCAGTAAAACAGTAATATAGAACAGTAAAAATCAATGTAAACATAATAATTATACAATATAAAGAAGGAGAAAAAACTAAACGAATACAACTTGCTACCAAAATAAAATGCTGAAGCTTGATCTGTCATAGCTCACTTATACTTATCTATAGGGAAGGGAGAGGGAGAGAAAAAGTCAGAAATGGTTAGGGAAGGGGAAAGAATGCATTTTAAAAGAAAAGAAAGAAAAACTGGGTGTTTTGCTACACTTTTATATAAGGGAAATTGCCTTAGGGCTTCCCCAAGTCTAATGATCACCAAGTACCTGTGGTCATTGTCATATGGATTAATTGCATGGCTTCATCTGCCCCTACACTGCGCCCCATAATTTGCAAGTGTCACTCTCTGATGCTCTCTCCCTATGTTCTCAGCCCTGCTCTGAGCTGTCAGATCCTCAGGTCCCACACTCATACCCCCGGGCTCTCGGAGCCCCTGGTCCTTCACTCAGCTCCTCTCTGGGCACTCAGACTCCTTGGACTCAAACCCTGTTTGGGCTTGTGGATCCCTCTCATCCCACATTTTGCACCCCCTCTTTGCTCTGGTCTTACTCTCAGCCCCTGTCTAAGCTCCTAGACCCCCTTACTGGGCCTCTATACTACTGCAGGCTGTTCTCTCTGTGTTGGCATTCAGGAGCTACAGCCATCCTGCTTAGGAAATGTTCCTTCAGCAGCCTCCAGGATCTTACCGCTAGCTCAACTCAGCACCTGAGCTTATATCCAGTCTAAGCCAAGCCCCTCCTCCTGAGCCAGATGAGGTCACAATGAGCCCTGGACACACCTGCAGGCTGCTTCTCACTGCTACATCTGCAGCCTGTCTCAGCCACAGCCTGACTGTTCTTAAAGTAGCAGGAGCTCCAAGCCTTGTGCTACAATCTACACCAGAGGGTCTCAAACTGTGGTCCATAAGCTTCATTCAGGTAGTCTACAGAAAGGTTGTGGAACAATCGAGACTATCTGTGCTTGTAAGGTAAGACTACTGATATTGAAATATGAGTTGTGTGCTTTGATTTGAAGAACAAAAAATAGTTTATTAAGTGGTCTGCTGAGACCCCCAGCAATTTTCAAGTGGTCTGCTAAAAATAAAAATTGAAAACCACTGATCTAGACAATGGTATTATTACCTTTGTATCAACTTACATGAATAATTGAGGCCCAGCTGAACAGGCAAAATTTTCTTTGATGTCAGTATTCTAGGATAACTTTCAATTTTGGAGAAAAGAAGGGGGCAAACCCAGACTATACACCAAGAGATGTCAAGTTTGTACATTAAAATGTGCACCTTTGTATGCCGTTATAGCAATGCAACTGCATAGATGATCATGTGCTATTATGGGAGGTTATGAATTGCACATTAAAGATCAGTCATTAAACAATGTAAAATGCTAAGCACATCATCATAACCGATAATGTGAAAGTGTGAAAACAATATATCATAATTTGCTTTTTGCTATTTTAAACCTGGATTTATCTAACTAATTCCTGTTTAACATATGATTCCCAGCTGTGCACAGCAAGCCTTCATATTAGCAATTGAAAGAGCCTGACAAGATTTGTCTTGGCAGTAATACCACAGAATGATCCAACCTGACTTGTCTATGGTATTACATTTGTTTTGACCTGGATAACTCACAGAGCATTTGAAAGATATACCAAAACAAGATTTAAAAAGTGATTGCATTCCAGGTTGTTACATTCATAAAGGATCAAAAGCTAATCTGTTCTTTAGCTGCTCAGAATAAAGCTGAACTGCAAAAACCAAATATCTTAAACTAACATTATGACTTTTCATTTGCACAAATTCATACATGTACATTCAGTATTTCCCACCATTTTTATACAGCAATTCTTGATAAAACAAATCCTGATAAAAACCTTAATTTATAAATAAGTCTTGTTAATAGACAGCTGAATCCATTTGTTTTAACAAGAAGAGGTATATACTACATAACATTTTGTTTCCCCTTCCATTGCAATTTAATAGATGTGTTGAGAGACAAACTTTTCTATCCTGTGTGTGTACTGTATCAAATCTAATTAATTTAATTTACATAGAAATTATTAAGGGGGATTATCATAGTAACACATAATTTAGAGGTTATTTGTTTTGTTAATTTTTAGCTGCTATTATTTCAAGTGACGCCTAAAGATACTAAAACAATGAGATATTTAAGATGGTTTACTTTTCAAGTTAGGCAGGATTCCGTATAGAGGTGCACCGATACATTGGTCCAATATTGGATTGGCACTGATACAAAGAAAATTGAGTGCATTGGAAATTGGCCTGATGTGGCCAATAATTTGACTGATAAATGCCTGTGCATGTGCATATCCTCAGTGTAGTACACTGGTAGTGAGGAGCGTAGCCCGGCAGCTTGAAGAGCAGTATGCACTGGTAAGTCTGTGGTGGATGGGGACCAGGGAGAGAAGGGGTGTGGGAGGCAGATCAATACCCCGAGTGGGGCTGGGGCCAGGGTGGGGAGGGACTTGGGAAAGAGCCACTCATCTGGGAAGGTGTGGGGAGGGAGAGGTTCCTGCATCTGTGCCCGCCCCAGGAGGGCACACAGGGATGTGTGCCTCTGTATCTGTGCGGAGCATGGGCAGGGGGGATGCCACTATGGGCTGGGGCCAAGACAATGCTGGGGGGCAGAGGTTGGACTGGGGCTGTGCTCAAGGCAGGCAGCAGCGGCACAGGAATGGGGACTGTGGGGGCCACAGTAAAGTTTGGGGTGTCTGTAGCCCCCCCTGTGGCTCCCTCCCAGTGTTTCTGCCACCTGCCCTGAGTGCAACTTGGCCCAGTCCCCACCAGGGAGAGCCCGACGCCACCCCAGCAGCAGCCCACAGCTGCAGCCTACCCAGCCCTGCCCCATGCAAATCTGGGGGTACAAGCCCCCCCATGCCCTCCTTGGGTGTGTGCAGTGGTAGGAGATGCCCCCCTCCACCCTGCACCTACCCCCCAATGAGCTATGGCTCTGTCCTGTACCCTGTCCCTCCCTGGCTGGGCAGCACCTGCCCCAGCCCCAACCCCAGTCCCACTCCCTCCATCACTGCAGGGAACTTAATTTGTTCCCCCATGCCCCTTCCCTTCCACCACAATAGACTTATCAGCTGGATGTAGCTGTATGAGAAATCAGATTGGTATTGGCCGATATGCCTCCTTGAACACTGGCTATCAATATCAGCCCCCCAAATCTCTATTAGTGCACCCCTAATTCTGTACATGTAAAACCTCATTCTTTTGTTGCTATAACCAGTCATATCTCTCTGTTTGTGTGGTTTCTTTCACATAAAAAGGGAAAAAAGAAAATAGGGAATGTTTAACTGCTAAGAGAGAAGGCCAAACTGCTGCTTGGGATTATCCATCTGTTTTTATAATATAACTGTTTATGTTTGAATGATCCTGCAATGCTACAAGTTAGATAGCTTATTTTAAAGCTGAAGCAGTTTTGCTCCTCTTGCATTTCTACAGAATTATGCAAATATAGTAGGTGCATTGTAACAGTTTATATCAGTTGACCCTGATTCTTTGATGTTGATGGGCTTATTACATATTTCTGTACCCAGTCATTACATCTGGGATATAATTATAGAACTAATTAAATATAAGTCCCTCCCTCACTTTGTGGATAAATAGGGCACACTGTTATTCAGCCAAATGGCCGCCCTGAAGTTGGCACACCTCTTTTTGGTCAAGGAGCCTGTTAATGTAGATCTTGGTTTACAGGAGGATTTTAATACAGTGACACAGAAATCAGTCAGCAGTGCGGAAGAGACCCTGATACCCTCAATATATACAATATTTTGTTTGAATCTCACATTAGAACAATTATATTTTATGTGCATGTGCAGAGAGGGATGTATACTCTTTCATGCAAATTTTCTTAGGAGCAAATGTTGTTAAGCTGACCACAGAAAGTAGGGCTTGCCCAGAAAGTACTGAAATCTTACTTGAGCATTCAGAGAAGTGACTTTTCAACCATGTAGGACTTACGTATAATGCTTTTCTTCAGGCCCAAAAGAAGTCTTACTTATAAATATAGATAATGTATCATGCATAGCTACTGTCTTTTCCAAACTGGCCTACTTTTCCAGTTTAGTTAAAATCTTTTTAAAAGAAAATTCCATTTTTTTTTTAAATATCAGGATAATATAAGTAATTAAACAAAAAACCCCAGAGAAAAACAGATGAAAAAGTAAATACTTTCAGTACAGATGCAGATGAGTGGCATGTTATTAACAATTAGGATCACAAAATATGTGAACATTAGCATAGAAATGTTATTCATATGAATGTACATGTTTGTATATGGATTAGAGTTAAAAGCTATCATTTTGATTTGTGTTGTGTCAAGAATGCTACAAGCAAAAAGTGATGTGCCATTGATTCTCAAAAAATAGCTAATACATATTCACTTATATACATACACAAGCAGCACTGAGGAGGAAGATAGAAAAGTGTAGGAGAACTGATGCTTATTCAACAGAAAAATGTCTTTCCTAGAGATGCCTACAAGAGAATTGTAATCACTACCGAGGACATCCACTTTCCACAAGACCTTGAGTGTTTGAAGATAGGGAGGAAAAGGAACTGATATTGGGGATAGCTTGATATTCTTGTTATTAAGGGGACAGCAATAAGCACACAACCGTGCTAATCAAGAAAAAGGTGAGGTGAGAAAGCATTGTTACAGCATTTCTCCAATGGCCGTTGGAGCCGTCTCCAACAGCCACAAGTTGCTGGACAGTAGGGTAAGATTAGACATCCGTAGGAACTACTTCACAGTCAGGGCAACTAGGATCTGGAACCAACTTCCAAGGGAAGTGGTGCTGGCTTCTATCCTGGGGGTCTTTAAGAAGAGGCTTGGTGCCTACCTGGCTGCGGTCATTGGAGCCCAGTTTTTCTCCTGCCCAGGCAAGGGGTCAGACTTGAAGATCAACAAGATCCCTTCTGACCTTACTTCTATGATTCTATGATTTATTTGAATTTAATAGAGAAAACTGTTTGCTAAAAAACCTGGCTTAATCAACATAGTATTGTGCATGAAGGGACCACATAGAAAGTCTTTGGAGGAAGACTCATACACAGCCAAATATCTCTCTCTCCCTTGTACAAAGGAGAATAGCAAAAAATTCAGTCCTTTAACACTTGCTGCTTGTTGTCTGCTTTTTCTCTCCCATGTTCTCTGAGAGATTCAGTGCTTCAATGCTGCTCATACTTATAATGATTAAGGTCCTAATTCTTCAGCACTTTGCAAGTACCATTCATTGTATCTGAGCATAGTGAGTATTCATTGGTATTATTTGCTTTCCTCTTCTCTCCAGAACTGTAAGTAATGAATCAAGGTGAAAAGCAATGGATTGCCTAGGGCCTGATTGATCAATGAGGAAACACAAAATATTTGATGACTTCAGTGTTCAATGAAAAGAGAGAAAAGGCTAGCATACCTAATATTCCACAGACGGATGTAGTTAGCTGTGTTAGTCGAGAGTCAGAGGTAGTATGGCACTTTACAGATTCCTCATACAGAAATGCATGAGTTTATGCAAGATACAATCTACTTCATCAGATATTATAAATGGAATATAGCATATTAATAGTCAATTCATAGCATTTGACACAAGTAGGCTATAGCCTACAAAATTCTATGATACTCTGAACAAGTTAGCCTTATACCTAATATTAAATGATTCAAGAAATAACCTCTAACAGCCTTTTAACAGGGTATGATACTGGACACCTGCTCAGGCAGTGGCAGAGAATTTGTGAATGGAAAGTAAATGTGAAACTTGGTTCCTCCCCACTCCCACAGCCCACCTTTCTAGGAACGGTGAAGAGCCCAGAAGAAATTGTAATAGAAGCGTAAGAATGGACTATAAAGCCTGTAGCCCAGAAAATATATGGTTAAGCTATGTTAAAGTAAAGAAAAGATGAAAGTTAGGTAAGACCCAGAAGAACAAAGTATTGGGATTCCACAGAGTTGCTAGAGACAATTGCTAGACCAAGATACCTGCTAGAATGAGAGAGATTCTTTAAAGGGGGTGAGAGCACCACTTGGAGAGTGGGTACTAAAGAGCAGAGCCGAATTTGTAAGAGCTTCGAAAGCCAGAGACTCAGTCCAAAATGTGTGAGGCAGAGTTAATGACTTAAGTACAGGAAGGGTTAAATCAGGAGAGACTAGAACTGGATGGAGTCCAGAGGCTTTGAGGGGAACTGAAAGAGGAAAAACAAAAATCTTATCAAGGGTCTAGACAACCAAGTGATCTGGCAGTCCAGAGAAGGGGCATAGAGAAAAGGCCACTCAGAACTGGGAGCCTGGGATCTCAACTGGCCCATGTAGGGGTGAGGAAGCCCAGAAGTGAGAGACTGCGCCCATAAGAAGTGAAGATGACCAAAGCAGGAGAGTGGAGAGCTAGGTCCTAGGTATGACCTGAAACGGCTACCCTCCTGGGTGTGGTTAATATGGTGAAATACCCCATAGAGGGGTATTCTCTGCAAAATGCTGCATAATCACCCCGGGAATGGGCAGGGGTGAATACAGGGCACTTTAAAACCCTGCTCCCAATGCCTTATGGGTTACCCTTCATTAGAAAAAGGCTAAAGGGAGCATACCCCAACAGAAAAACCCTTGGTGAAGACCAAGGGAAAGAGATGTGTGGCAGCAATACACCTTAGTACCACATTGAGAAAAGAGTAATATAAAACAGTAACATAAACAGTCCTGGTCACTTTATACACACACATACAAGAAAAACACCCTAAGAACTGTAAGCATATGTGCATTAGTACCGCACATGTCCGCATTGTAGATTTGTAAGTGTAAATATTTTACTGTAAGGAATTTTCCTTGGCAGGTTTGTGTGTTTTCTTTTGCAGAAACCATAGTGTAAAATTTAATCTAGTAACAAAGGTGACTAAAAAACTATGAGGCCTCATTACCATCAACTGCATGTTCTTCACCTAAACTTCAGTTTTACCACTAGAGCAAAAATTATTTTGTCTGCCTGTCTTATATTATTTGTCCTGTTGTGTTATCTTTGGTTTATTTGGTTGTTTAATTTATTTTAAGTTGTCAAAAGCTTAAATGTATATAAATATCATAAAGATATAATAAAAGTCATTGGTATTACTCCCTCTAAAAATTGAATTCATCTGTGAATCCCAAACTAGGATACATTCCATCCAATTTGGACATGAAAATTATTCTAATCTTTGAAACAAAAGACAGCAATTCATATGAAAGTTTCAATGTATTGTTTATGTATTTAGCAAATTTAATGGCATTTATTTAAAAAGTAATGTGTGTGTTTAACAAACAACCTGATGACATTTTTTTAAGGCTATAAAGAAAAATCTCATTTGTATTTAGATGCTATTTAGAACACCAGCATACCAGGATCTGTATGAAAACTGCATTAACCCATTGTTTTAAAGAAAAAAGCAAGAATTGATTAATCTAGCATATCAATTTTTGTATAAAGAAGTAAAGAGAAACTCTTTATTGATTAAAGTGAAGTACAAAATGTAAAATAATGTAAAACCCTGGATAGCTAATTATGTCCAAATGCAAAAAGGCCCAGCCTTCCGAGTCGCAATCACTGTTTCATCAAAAGGGGGGAGGCCTGTGGAGTAGGTTACAAACAGATCTCATTAACAAATTGCCTTTCATGCTAGACTGTTTGTGAACAATACATATAACTTTATCAAATTTTATCTGAACAGCCCACAGAGTTTGTAAGGGACATGGATCAGTTTAACGATGTCATTAACTATGACATGTATAAACAGTTAGCACAATTAAAAAATAGAACAAAGTAACCCTTCAGATATGAACGATGGAAACCTTTCAAAAATGTAGTGGAGGAATACAGAAAGAAAAGATTAGCCCCCTATTTTTATGGAAAATTGATGGTCAAGTTATGTATTTATAACTTGAAAAACAAACAAACTTCAGATTCCAAGTGAGTGGGACCGTTATCTACCATTTACCATCTTAGTCCAATGGTATGTGAAATACAATTGGAGAGAAGAATTGAAATGGGTACATGCATTTCAGTTAAAGTTAGTCAATGGTGTATGAAATGTAATGTACAGTAAAAGCTCTGTTATCCAGCATCCCCCGGGAATGGGGGGTCCTGGATAACAACATATGCTGGTTAATTGAGCGGCCCTGGTTGCTGCTTCTCCTGCCGCATCTGGGGCATCCCTCCGCCCTTCCTGTGGCAACGCCATGCCTCCTGCCGCATCACTGCCTATCCTGCAGGCCCCGCACAGCCTTTTATGCCCCTGGGCTGTGGTGCTGCTCTCAGCCATGGGGGCTCAGAGAAACCGGAAGTGCCGCGGTAGGCCCTTCTGGTTTCACTTTATCTTACAAGCCAGCATGCTGGTTAGTACTGGATTGTAAGATGTTGGATAGCACAACTTTTACTGTATTACAGTTATTTAGAGGCCACAGAATGCCCAGAGACACAGACAGACAAGGTTCCTTGGGTGAATCTGATACCTTTTATTGGACCAACCCAAAAAGTTGGAGAGTAGTTATTAAGCAAGCTCTCAGGTTCAAAAAACCTTTGTCAGGCTAAGGACATTTCAGCAGTTGGTGTGTGCTCTTCCTAGATGGAATGAATTACACCCTCTTTGGGCTCAGGTAGCCATAGCCATGCCTGCCCCCCTTTTACCCACAATGTTGTGGGGGCTAGGGGTTAAGGTGCCCCGAACTGCTTGGAGACTCCCATGCCACCTATCCCTGGCAGGGTACAGTTTTAGGTCATGCAAAGCACCAGGAACCTCCATCCCAATAAGCTCCTGGCCTTACCTCCAAAATGTTTCATACAGCCTTTCAACCAGGTGATGTTTCCACCTGCCTGCCAGCAGCAAGTTGCTGTATTTATATAGGCAGCCAGGGTTTTAACATGGCTGCCACAATCAGGCACCTGCTGGCCACTTGACTCAGCCCTTAAAATGGCAGGCACTGCCCATGCACTGCCACAGTTACAAAAAAACTCACAAATTAGCTAACTTACTACTACAACACAAGAACAAAATCGACTTCACCAAGGTTCAGAAATTCTGAAAGAATCTAAGCAAGCTGAACAAATAATAATACACCATTGGTATGATATTTTAAAGAGATGATCACCATCATAGATGGAGGTCCTAAATATTAGGTTACGTTCTATTATCATCTTTTCTATACTACCTGAAATAATGCTGATTATTGTGTGTTGTATATGTTGCTGGATAAAACAGATGGATTTTAAATTAGAATCACATGCCTTAATTGCTTTTCAATATATAGCCTTGCAAAAATGATAGTGATCCACTCAAAACAAAGTGTTTTGAAGGATCAAAGAAGGGAATGTTTTACAAATAGCATAAATACCAGTAAAATACCAGTAAAAGTGTGTTTGTGGAAAAGGAAAACATCAGCTGGTGACTGGCTGAAGAATGCAGACAAATAAAAAAAACAAACAAACAAGAAAAATTCACCCTAGAACAGCAAGTGAATAATGGCAATCAACCTTCAAAAATGAATACAGTGATAACCCATCAAAAGCCCAGAACAGTGGACAAATTAACAAGGCTATAAAAATGGGGTGAAACATATCAATTTTGAGTCTTATTCTGCATATCCTCTTGGAGCATCAGTCGTCTCATGAGATGGACCGGCAGGAGCCCAGCTGCTATTCATGATCAACCTGGCTGGCCACTAAGTTATCCAAGCACTGATAAGACTGGTAACATATGCCAGAGGAGAATAGAAATTGGAGTATGAATATGGGGTGTGTGTGTATTAAGTACTTAATCAATAAATGCGGCATTTTGCTTTATCTTCCCCCATAAGGTCTCACTTATAGTTTGAGCAAGTGTCAATTTGTGTAACATGCTGCCCCATCACATGGTCTGTGACATCATAAGTCCCACCCCCTGCCACCATTTCAGCCACCATGTTGGCTGCCAGGATGGTCACGTAACCATAATTTTTTCCTGCCCATAGCAGAGGGTTGGACTTGATGTTCTGCTCAGGTCCCTTCCAACCTTACCAACTATGAAACCCCCTGCTGCCACATCACATGGTCTGTGACACCAGATGTCCCAGCCCCTATTCTCCCTGTTGGCTGGGATGTTGTTCACCATGATGGTCCCAGAATCCCCTGCCCCTATCACATGGTCTGTGACACCAGAAATCAAAACCCCAGACCACCATGCTGGCCACCATGTTGGCCCCAAAACCCCCTCCTGCCCTGTCATATGCCCTATGACTTTAGAATTCCCACGGCCCCATACACCATGTTTGTCCCAGAAAACCCTGCCTCATCTCACCCTCCTGGCAGCCATTTTGGGCACCATCTTGGTCCCAGAAGCCCCTGCTGCCCCATCACATGTCCCTATGACATCAGAAGCTCCACTCATTGACTGAGAAATACCACCCCTCAAGCTGCATGGACCACCCCAGAATCCCAGCCCCCCC
>JAGPOW010000261.1:129809061-129861146 GCA_030014935.1 Caiman crocodilus
ACCCCGGTGCTCTTTCCTGCCAAGGCAGGGGGTCGGACTAGATGATCTGCCCAGGTCCCTTCCGACTCTAGACACTATGATACTATGATACTATGTGGCACAACTTCCAGTCCCAGGATGATGGCTAAGAAGATGTGACATAAATTTTGACAAGAGGTGTACCCATTATACTACTAGCTAACAATCAAATTATTTGAAGCATAAGAATACTCTCTCAAGGGGCCAGCATGAGAAAAGAAAGAAATTGTTATAGGCACTGTTTTGCAAAAATTGCAAAAATGTGGAGCTGTTTCTCCTAATCTCTCTCCTATGATTAGTAAAAAAAAGGTTAGATCCATTCCAAAAAATACCTTCCAGTACTTATCTCATTCTCCCATTACAGTCAACATCAAACTTTTCAACAGGGAGTAAGATAAAGCCTACCCTTTCCTATCCTGAGGCCAGGTTCCCTGTCAGCGGTGTAAGAACACTGTATGGCATCCAAGGTACTTTATCTATACAAGTGATGCAGTGATTTTGCAACTGCTACCATGATTGCAGCAAAACAACAACAACAAAACCCCATTTTTGTTGGCCTCCACCCCTGATAGTGCCTGGTATAGTTACCCTTGTCATCCCCCCGTCCTTCCTCCTCCCCCAGTCTACAGGAAATGCTAGTTTCCTGGCATTGCTTCAAGTATGTTAAACCTAAAGGCTCCCTTTGCTTTCTTAAAAGGGAAAATACAATTTAACAGAATCTCTTTTCAATTACGCATCAAATAAATCAGGATAAACATGCAAACTTTATCACTGGAAACTTAGTCTTCCATCATCTTAATTCTAACATGGAGCATGCACAGAAAAAGCTGCATTTCTTAAATTTGCTCTTGTCCATTGTATTCACAAAATGAAATAGTGCTAAGAGTTTTTGCACTTTCTAGTCATTTGAAGAATTTTAATTTCCTTTTATTTATAAAGAAAGCCATACTTCGTGTAGAGTGATAGAGGTTTTTTTACTGATAAACAGGATTGTTGTAGCTTTTGGAATATGGAACAGATGATTTAAAGTGAATGTAGGCACGAGTAAATCCAACAGCAATGAGAAACTTTCTTCTTTCTTTTAGACATTTCTGTAACAGGAATAAGCTTTCAGTGAAGAGGACAAGGTCTCTTCTCTTCTTTTTTTATTATTTAAGAGAGCTTGACAGAATTATATTTGATGAAGCTTAAATAGGTTATCCTTGACATTTAGCTTCTCTTTACCAACCAGCATTGCTTTACAAAAAGGGGAAATCATTCAATCCATCCATTGGTCAAAAATACTTGCTGCTGGAAGAATTTTTCTTCCCTAAATATCAGTGTTTGCTCAACTCGTAACAATATTGTGTATGATATTATATCAACACAGTAAGCACTGGTTTTGAGCATAGTAAAAACATGTACAGGTCAGTCGCATCTCATGTGGGGGTTATGTGTTGAAATCAGAACATAAAGCCAAAAATCGCATAAGGTGAAAATTGGTGACTATACTCGTGGTGGAAGAAGGGGCGGGGCTTGAGTTTGCACGTGGCACCGTGCTTAGAGCTGTGCGGCCGGTGGCAGCGGTGCAGCGCAGGGTGGTGGTGGGGATGGCTGCGTGCCGCCCGGCCACCACCACGTTGGCACTGCTGCCTGGCGCCTGGCCACACAGCTCCAGGCACGGCTCCGTGGTGACAGCAGGAGGTTTTGGAGGCAGTGGCGGTCACGGCCATAATGGGCCTCCAGGTAAGCGGTAGCTCCATGTGCAAGCTCAAGCCCCACCCCCCTTCCACCCTGCATATAGTTGAATTCGTGCAAGTTAAATTTGCGTATGATGCGACTGACCTGTACTACGCATTGATAAATTGATAAGGCATCATTCATGTAATTTACAATCACAATTGTAAAACGATTAACAGCAAGAAACACGTGTCCTTCCTGGATTATCAGAAATTTTAAACAGGGATTTAAATATTTGAGAACCTGTGTAAAGAAAGCATACTTAAAATTATATTTCCCCTTTTATGAAAGATACTCATTGAGATTGATCTTAAACAGTCTGCTGGTTCATTTGTGCTCTGTTAGCATCTGGACTTTCCAACCTGGCTAGGCTCTTTACAGATTTACAGCAAAAAGCCATTCCTTGACTCGAAAACTGACAACCCTAGTATAAAACAGGAAGGAGTGAAGCAGAAAAAGGGTGGGGGGGAGGGAAGCAGAGGTGGAAGGAGGGAAAATAACATACTGGGAGAGATACTGTAAAATGTATTAAATTAAGCATGTGGGAATGTGGAAGTCACATCCTGCCACATGCATAAAGCTTTACAGTTTAACTTTGAAGATTAAACTAAAAAAATCCTTGTATGAGCAACAACCACAGAGTCTCACCACAAGAGTCAGAGCAGGTAGAGCTGATTACATCAATACAGACTTTGTGAACAGAGTTATGAGAGACACTCTTCTGACAGTTTCAAAGAGCACCATCAAAATTTGAGGATGATCCATGAGCGTATTTGACGTGGAGGCACAATTATACACAGTTTCTTGCACAGGCAGATATTCAGGGAAACTGTGACTGTGAGAATTTAAAGCCAACTTGAAAACGTGGTAATAAGTCACAAGGCATAACTAACCTGAGTTAAATCTTGGCTCCAGTGAACTTTGTGGGAAAACTTCAACTAGCTTTACAGAATGATGATCTCAGTCTAAAATGTTACAGAGAAAAACAACTACATGTTGCACCAGTCATCAGCATTTGTAACTACTGAAATATCATAAGGAGAAGCATAGCTTTGAATAAATACAAAATCCTTGGTCAAAGGAGGTCATCTGAAGTATGTGGAAAACATAAGGAAGTGGCAAGCGATCAGGGAAGTAAAGACAGAGGATAGAAAATAAAAAAAATTGTGATACTATTAGAATCAGTTCCATCTTATCCCAGTATATATTGCTTAATGATGAAAAACAAACACACAAAAACGAATCATTTACTTTTAACTATTTTTTTTTAAATTATGAAATTGTTACTTTGTGATGGTGTTTAAGCAAATTAGGTGCTTGAGAGCCCAGAGTATTGGATATAAAGTGATATAATAATAAATGACTCCTTGTGCTATGATCTTTTTTTGGATATTACAACTTCAATGGGAATCATTCAAGGATCCTTTAGATTTTGCTTGTGGCACTTCTTACACAGTAGGTAATGCTTGTTTCAGTGGAGGAAAAGATACAAGTTCCAAGGTTAAAAAAAACCCAAACCCACAGGCAGGGCAGAGTGGCCTTTATAAACTAATCCAGAAGCAGAGGATTTTGCTTATTATCTGGTAAAGTAAGCTATTAGTTATAAAAGCTTATGCTTCTCTGAAGTAATCTACAAGGTGCCATGCTGCCTTGCTTTTTGCCTGACTTCGGGCTGACATGGCTAACTACCTCTCATTGGTTTACTTAGGTTCAATATTCACAACCACAGACTCCTCTAGCCTAGCTCTCGGCTATGACATAACTGTTTAAACATGTTCAGTAAGGGAGGAAAGCAGAAGCAAAAATGACAGAAAAGTCATACTGCAAAAGAGATAAAGCAACAGTAGATACATACAGACTGCTGTAGTATCCTTTGGTTGGAGGCTTGTACTAAACTAATTCGTTAGCACTGACCTAGGGACAGAAGTTACAGATAAACTGGTATAAGTGATCGTAAACTGGGTCATATCTATAACACAACATCAGTTCAGTGCACATAAACTACTTTCAATTTGGCCCAAGCCAGTTTAAGATAAACCTGGATGCATGTAGTATCCAACTTAACTGATTTAGGTTAAATCCATTTATTAAAACTTCTGTCCCAGATCCTCTCCAGATTCAAGTTAACTCACATTCCCCGACCATCCAAGGACCCTTTGCACCTCCTACGCAAACAGGGTTGGTGATCATCTGCTCCAGCCAAGCAGGGAGGAATGCTTTAGTACCCGCTGGATTCTGGCCTGAGCCACTGCAGGCATGTAGCTGCATTTCCAGAATTAAAAATGTATTTCTGTTCACTTGCTTATTGGTTCAATCTGTGCAGTTTAGACTAACCTGAGAAGATTGCTTTGATTCATATTCAGGCTTTTTGACTGTCTGCACTTAGCCCAGGAAGCATTGCTTTTCAAGGAGTGGGATGGAGTCATATCTTCCAAATAAGAATTTAAAATGAAGATGTGATAGTTTTTATTCATTAAGGCTAGGGACAGAAGTTACACATAAGCTGGTTTAAGTGATCAGAAACCTGTTTAAACCTGTAACAGAGCAGAAGTTCAGTGCACATAAACCACTCATAAAATGGCCAAAATTGGTTTAAGATAAACCTGGTTCAATGTAGTATCAGACTTAACTAAATTAGATCAAATTGGTTTATGGAACTTCTGTCCCAGACCCCTTCCTGGTTCAAGTTAGCTCAAAGTCCCACCGCATCCCAGGATGTTTTGCAGCCCTGGTCTAGGATCCAGAGAGGAGAGCTGGCCCGACCCCTCTGTTGTCCAGGCAGAGCACCATCACTGCTCTGGCTGACCGAAAAGGGGGTGGGAGTGGGAAACCCAGCTCCAGACTGCAGCTGGCTCTGCCTGGTGGGGGTGGAGCAGGCCCTGCCAGGCTTCCCCCCTATTTGCCACTGGAGCCGAAAAAGGATGACCAGACCCTGATGCTAGGCAGGCAGAATGGTGAAAAGGGGGATAGGGGGCTTTATGCCCCTCTCTTCGCCCAGGACTCCAGTCAGTATCCGCCCGACAGCTCCTGCAGGGAGTGGGAAAAGCCTGGAGAGCTTCTGACCACTGAGAAGGGACGAGAAGATTTGTTCTAGTTTTAGCCCGAGCCACTGCAGGCACAGAGCTGCATATATGAAATGTCTGTTTACTTGCTTCTCAGATCCATCAATGAAGCTTAGACGACCTGCAAAGATGTAACTGATTCAGCCTTGGGCTTTTTGGTTGCCTTTACTTAGCTTAAATGTTCAAGGCCTGTTCCATAACAATTAGGGGTGTTTGATTTACTGTTCTGGCCAAATCCCTTATTTAATAATGTCTTAAATTTCATTAATTCCTGCTTAAAATTGGCATATAATGTTATTGAGAGTTGATCAGTGGTGTGCTCTATGTTGAAAAACTTTTTATTTTTATATACGTTGTCAAGTACATCTAGATGTTTAGAATAAGAGGTGTTATACATCAACAGCACTATATTACAGTGGTCAAAACCTCGCAAACAACGGCATTAATTCTCCTGAGGCATTTGTCAGGGGTAAGCTATCAGATTTAGCCACATAGAGAACAGTTGTTCTGTAGCCTGCACTGTGTTTTATAATACTGTAATTAAGTTACCACTAGAGACAATGCATGAATTACTGTGACAGTCATTAAGAAGTCACTTACACCATCCACACAGTCACTTTTGAATCTACCATAGTTTGCCCTTAAAATTAGAGGACAAAATCATGCTGGTTTTATAGTAATGTTTGTCAAATAATGACCTTTTACTGGTTATACTGCATGTATATGACATTGACTAATCAAGGTTACCCACTTTTAATTGTTGTCTAATACAAAATGTCACCAAGATTTCCTGAATGATTAGGAAACATTAAATTAATGTTTCAGGCAATATAAGCAATATACATTGTCTCAGTCTAAGTCATACTTGGTTTTTACTCTGGCCTTTTTTGTCATTTTTATTTTTGGTTTCCCAAAGAAAACACGATTTTGCTTCAGGCAAATCCCATAAACCCTGTTTATCATGAAGCATTTGTAGACTGGAGCTTGGCATGCTGTGAATGGTATCCTGATAACAGCTCTGGAAAATTATTAGTCTCACAGTTGCCTATTGTTTTTCCCCCTTGTTTGTTAATATTGTTTTCCTCTGTCATTCCCCTCTCCACCCCTGAAGTATAAGTCATTGTCCACACTGAAAGCTAAGGATGATATTTCCATTCTGTAACACATTTAATTTGGTTTAAACAATTATTTATTAACATGAGCATCAGCTTTTGGAAACATCTTTGATTTGCATTCATTTGAATTTGAAATGGCTGAGACTTTAGAAAACTTAATTAAGCTATCATTTCTGAGACTTTATAAACCAGTTTCAGCTCAGCTCAGCTCAGTTTAGAATTATTAAACCGAGTTGTAAATCTCTGAAAATGGTGACAAAGCCCAACCGTCAGAGGACTAGGCCAGTCGTTCTCAATTAGAGTGCCACAGTACCCTACAGCACTGTAAGATCCTTTAAATGGTGTTATGTGGAGCCATGCATTATTAACAAAGTTAGGTGGGAAAAAAGCTACACATGATTCACATGATAAACCCAGAGATTTTAAATATGAATCCGTGTGAAAAACATTCCAACCTGTTGTGTGGCCTGAGTTATTTACAAAAGAAGAATTGTTTTATTATTTTTTCATAACCCGCCCCCCCCCCCCAAAAAAAACCCCCCAAAAAACAAGATCAGTGGAAACTAAGAAATGGCATTTTCAAAGTGGAGCCTGGAGTCTAAAAAGGTTGAGAACCACTGTTTTAGGTACTTCTGAAAAACAGCATATCCACTCATTTACAGGAAAGATATTTTATGCTTGTATTTCTTAAATTACCACCCTTTCTAGGACAGTTAATAATCATTTTTATAATAGTGTCTTATTCTGACATTGAGCTAACTGAATCAGGAGCAACAGCTTGGAATCCATTTCATTTCCATTTCCTATTAAACTTTGAATGGTTCTCATGGAAATGGAACTTCAGGCTTGAAAACAGAAGCAAATATAAGAGCCAGTTTTATTACTATCTACTAATGTATTTGCATACTTAATATTATCATGGTGAAAGGTATTAGTACTAACCCTCCCATTCAAATGAAAGTGTATTAGTTGATTCCAAGAAAAAGCATAATCATACCGTTTTAAATGGCAAAAGATTAATTTAATCTACAACTCAAACAAAGTACACTTTTTCTTTTGAGTCTGTAATGAGTAATTATATTTTTACAGTGTTTTACTCAGAAGCATCTGGTTCATAGTTTTGCACTGTAGTTAAAATATTCATTTTTTGGCAGTATATAACTCTGTTGAGTCAATAGCTTCTTTTTGCTGTGACATTGACTCAGCAATCAGTTTTTTGCTTCTTTGTTTTTATAACACACATGCTTTATATACATGATCATTTCCATTTATCACAATATATTAATAAAATATATAGCATACCTCTCATTGGAGAGCTGATGTAATGGTACCTCTGCCATGGTGAAGTAGGAATTGTTATATTTAAATAACTTATATATAACTTATAACAGGTTATATTTAAATAACCTGGTACTGGCTACTGGGGATGACCTAGTCATAGATGGGAAGCTGGGTGACAGCGACCACGAGCAGATCACCTTCACCATCCGCTGTAAAGCTGGCAAGTCAGTCAGCAACACGGAAGTCCTTGACTTCAGGAAAGCCAACTTCGACAAGCTCAGGAGTCTTGTTAGTGAGGCCCTAAGGGACCATGACCTCAGGGAGAGGGGAGTTCAAAAAGAGTGCTTGCTCCTCAAGGGAGCGATCCTCAATGCACAAGTTAAGTCTATTCTATCTCAGAGGAAAGGTAGCAAGAGGGCACAGCAGCTCCCCTGGCTTTCCAGGGACCTATCAGACCTCCTGAGGCTAAAAAGAAAGGCCTACAAAGGATAGGAGTCACCTCCAAGGAGGATTATTCTGCACTGGTCCGGTCCTGTAGGGAGCATACCAGGAAAGCCAAGGCTGCAACTGAACTCCAACTATCTTTGAGCATCAAGGTCAATAAAAAGTCCTTTTTCAGATACGTGGGGAGCTGGAGGAAAAGCAGGGGCAACACTGGACCCCTGCTGAACCAGATGGGGCAACTGATGCCCAGGAAAAAGCCAACCTATTAGATAGGTACTTTGCGTTGGTCTTTCATCAGTCCTATAGGACACCCATGCCCGCTACGGGACAGGGAAGTCCAGGTAAGGGTGATCCCCTGCCCTCCATTAATGCTGACTTCATGAAGAAAAATCTTGAGAAGCTGGATACCTTCAAGTCAGATGACAATCTTCATCCCAGGGTACTCAAGGAGCTGGTAAGCATCATAGCCCAGGCTCTAGCATGGATCTTTGAAAACTCTTGGCACTCTGGTGAAGTGCTCGAAGACTGGAAGAAGGACAATGTAGTGCCTATCTTCAAGAAAGGGAGGAAAGTGGATCTGGCTAACTATAGGCCCATCAGCCTGACTTCTATCCTGGGGAAGATCTTAGAAAAGTTTATTAAAAAGACCATACTTAATGGACTGGCCAATGCCAACATCTTAAGAGATAGCCAGCATAGGTTTGTTGCGGGTAGGTCTTGCTTGACCAATCTCATTTCCTTCTATGACCAGGTGACCTATCACCTGGACAAAGGAGAAGAGATTAATGTCATATATCTTGACTTCAAAAAAACCTTCAATCTGGTATCCCATGATCACCTCTTGGTGAAACTGGCCAATTGTGGCCTTGGGTCCTCCATGATCCACTGGCTGGAAAATTGGCTCCGTGGTTGGACCCAGAGGGTAGTAATTGATGGAAGGCACTCATCATGATGTCCTGTGACCAGTGGGGTCCCCCCCAAGGCTCTGTCCTTGGACACATACTGTTCAACATCTTCATTAATGATGTGGATGCTAGAGTCAGAAATGGACTGGCCAAGTTCACCGATGACACCAAACTTTGTGGCGAAGCATCCACACCAGAAGACAGGCAAGTGATCCAGGCTGACCTGGACAGGCTAAGCAAGTGGGCAGATGAGAATCTGATGGTGTTCAATGCTGATAAATGCAAGGTTCTCCACCTTGGGAAGAAAAACCTGCAGCATCCTTATAGGCTTGGCAGTGCTATGTTGGCTAGCACTGTGGAAGAAAGAGACTTGGGGGTCATCATTGGCCACAAGATGAACATGAGCCTGCAATGCGATGCTGTGGCTAGTAAAGCAACCAAAATGCTGGCTTGCATCCATAGATGCTTCTCAAGCAAATCCGGGATGTCATTCTCCCCTTGTACTCAGCCTTGGTGAGGCTACAGCTGGAGTACTGCGTCCAGTTTTGGGCTCCACAATTCAAAAAGGATGTGGAGAAGCTTGAGAGAGTCCAGAGAAGATCCACATGCACGATCAGAGGCCGGGGAAGCAGACCCTATGATGACAGGCTGAGAGCCCTGGGGCTCTTTACCCTGGAAAAGCGCAGGCTCAGGGGTGATCTGATGGTTACGTATAAATTTATCAGGGATGACCACTAGTATCTGGGGGAACGTTTGTTCACTAGAGCGCCCCAAGGGATGACAACTAGGTCAGATGGTCATAAACTACTACAAGACTGTTTCAGGCTGGACACAAGAAAGAATTTCTTTACTGTCCAAGCCCGAAGGTCTGGAATAGCCTGCCGCCAGAGGTGGTTCAAGCACTTACATTGAACACCTTCAAGAGCAAACTGGATGCTTATCTTGCTGAGATCTTATGACCCCAGCTGACTTCCTGCCCTTTGGACAGGGGGCTGGACTCGATGATCTTCCGAGGTCCCTTCCAGCCCTAATGTCTATGAAATCTATGAAACTTTAGTTACGTCAGTATAAAAATAAGTAATTCAGCATTGCTCCAGTATTGCCAATAAATCTGCAGCTCTAATACCACTTTAAACTGAGGTGAACAGAGGATGCCAGGCTATCTCAAAAGCCGTAGTAAACTTTCTGCTATTATTGACCTACATCTATAGCAGCTTGCTTGATTTATACAAAGTATAAAAAAAGATGTAACCACCCCGATCTGCAGATGAAAACGTTTCAAATGTGTCCATCTTGAGAACATTAGTGAGACCCACTTGATCGTGCTTGGTAGGGATATGGTGGTGGCTGGTTGCCACGTTGAGTTTACCACCAACATCAAGGGAAGAAAAACAGTATTCTGACAACCACATTTGAGTGTGTGTGGCAGCTGGGCCCAGAGGGAAATGTTCTGCAAGAAATCTTGTGAACAGTATCTGGTTGACTGAAATGGGCTGTCCTTTTGAAAACACTGACCGAACAGAGCTGAGTTAGCTCTAGCTCTTGCGCCTGTTGTTAGAAGAGTAATAAATCTATCCAGTGTCTGAGGAACTCTTAAGAGATTGAGGTAAACCTTGGTGACTTTTCTCTCAAATGATGAAAAGCATGTCATGCTCTGAGCACTTGCTGCTGGGGTGGGAAAAGAAATAAATATAACACAAGCATGTTGGATCTGTCCAGAGGCCCCAGAGAAGATGGATTCAGTCTGTGCTAAATGGACATTAAATACAAGGATTTCTCAGAGACACTGAAGCTGGTTAACAGCTTCTTCACCACAAAGAACAATATCATTTTTTGACAATTTAGTCCATTGACTGGGAGGCTAGTTAAAGGCATCCATCACATGATTTCATGAAAATCTTTTTGGACATGAGACAAGCACCTCCTATACCACAACAGTGAAGAATCTTGAAGGAAAACTTGGGCAGAAAACACTGTCCCAAACAAACAGCTTGGTCTCTGATCCACCAATGTAGCAACCAGGCTTCAAACTTCCATGGAGCACGTGGACAACCCTTAACAGGATACACACATGACATGGCCGGTGTGACCACTTGAGGTACAAGTGGTGGCTAAAGATCTCACCTGGCTGTGATTGTAGAAACCCTGACCAAACCATACAGGGCATAATAACATCCTGCCTGAGATACAAGTTTGAGGGGGACATCCTGGAGTTACACTTGCTTTCCATTAGGGCATTGGTCTGGTCAGGGAACTTGGAATTAAAACTGTGATGATAGCTTTTGCTCCTATGGCCATATGAAAGCAGCAGCAGCAGCAGCATCATGCATATGAAATATATATTAGTGATTTTTAATTTTTTTTTTCACTTATTGTTTTATTCATTTACTGTTATAGTAAAAAGAGTGTTTGGGGCATTCTCCTTCCTCCCAACCTTTTATTCATTATTAGGCACAGAAGACAATTTGATGCCAAGTATCCCACACTAGGAGCCCTTGGTCTGTGCGTATGCATAAATGAAACCAGAGGGACTGTACAGTTGGTATTGCAGAACCCTTACAAAGGCACGACATATGGGACGGATCTACAAGTGACCTTGAGATGATATGGCTGCTAATTACTTGGGAATCTGAGTCACTGCGATTCTGGGAGGCAGAAGAAAAAAAAAGTCACAGAAGCAAAGTATTGCCTATTCAAGTCTAACTGTACTTTTGAAGTGGGGAAATACATTATTTTAAAAAATATAGAACTGAGTGAAATGGAGGGAAAGTATCTACTACATATTATACCAACACTGAGCTTTTTGAGAGTAATTTTATTTATTCTAGGTAACCATGACAAGTGAGACTAAATGAAGTCACAAGCAGGAATAGCGATTTCATATTTTAATGAAATGCTATCAAAATCCCGAGTGAAACAAGACAGTCAGGGAGAAAAACAAAACAAAGCACAAAAAACTATTTGCATAATTTCTTCTTGCATTATGCAATATTATGGCAAAGTTATAATTCTCTCAACACTGAATTAGCATTTAAATTTGCCAAAAATATCTGGAGAGCCACACAGAGAAACCAAGTAGTAAATAGAAAAGCATACATTAGATTTTTAGGTACGTATTCCACATTTGATAGAAGGAAAAATCTCTCTCTCAAGAAAGAGCTGCTGTCTGACCTTACACAGGAAAGCAGTGGAAAGGAGAGAACAGACAAACTACAGCTTCAACATTTTTCCTTCTTGGCTTAGGGACCTTGGTTCCCAAGTTTCCTAAGCTATAGAAGAAAAACAAAGCACCAGCAGTACTAAGTATTACTAGTCTCGGCACGGTCAGAAACAAGGGGAACATCTACAACTGGCTAGATATGCAGGGGCAACACTTTGAGGAAATACATGCAACATCTGCTGCTTCTGTCAGCACTTTCGCAGACTACACATGAACACACGCTACTTCTCTTCCTCTTCCCAGTGACATCCCTTCAGTCACAGAGTAGTATACTACCCTCCTCATCCTCTAATACACAAACCCAATGGCTGCTTACAAGTGAAATAGTTTTTGCCCAGGGTATAGACAGACATTGGCCTTGTGCTACCATAATAGTGTTTGTGGTGGCACAAAGAGAAAGCAAACAGATGTCTATACTGTTTGTCGCATTACAAATGCCCAAATGTGTGGCCCTGATATGTGACCTGGAGGATTCCTGTGGCATATCTTTGTAAAAGAGCAAGCCAGGGTTTACCCACTTATCGAGTTGCAACCTAGGAATCTCCAGGGTGCTTGTAACAGTGGGGTCCTGCAGGAGGGCCATGATCTCCTTGAGACCCCCTCTCTGGGGCCTAGTTGGCCCAAGTGCACCCTCTACTTCTCGCCCGCCACATCTTTGATGGTTTGAATTGGTTGGGAGGCTGCTTTACGCCCTCTCGGACACGTAGACTCCTGGACCCCTCGTGGGTCTTGTCCTGTACAAATGGGTGCTTTGGGGCACCCTAGCCTTATGGGCTATGCATGGCTCCAACCACACCTGATACCACACCCCAAGTCTCACAGTTGGAATTGATGTTGGTCTATCTCTATCGCCTTCTTTCTACGTACACTGTTGCCCCCTCCGGGGCTCCTCACCCTCTTGGGGTCTTCCGTGTGCCGTCACCCTCTCTCAGGGCCTTCTCTGTGCTGTTGCCCCTTGTCTGGGCCTTCTCAAAATGCTGCCCCCTTTCTGGGGCTCTCTCCGCCCACACTTGGGCTTCTCAAAATGCCCCCTCTCTGGGGCTGGGGTCTAAGAACCCCATAAGCTGCGCCCTCACTGGCACCAGGGCCCTCACACTGAACTGCGAGTCCCCAATGAGTATGCTGTGCCCAGCTGGGCTCTGGGGTCCTCACACTCTGTTGTGCGTACCCAATGAATAGGTTGCGCCCTCACTGGCGCCAGGGCCCTCACACTGCACTGCGAGTCCCCGATGAGTATGCTGTGCCCAGCTGGGCTCTGGGGTCCTCACACTCTGTTGTGAGTACCCAATGAATAGGTTGCGCCCTCACTGGCGCCGGGGTCCCCTCACCACTGGGGTTCCCCTGAGGCCTCCTCCAACCTCTAATAGCCTCCCCCAAACCACCGGTGTAATAAACAAAACAAAACACAAGCCCCTAGGCTACAACATAACTATAAGCCACCTGACTATTACCACATTGCTCCAGCATCTTAGAGCTGCCTTCTATTACCTGGCTTAGGCAGTACCTGTGATTCCCACTGCTTCTCATATCATAGCTGAGGGAGCTCCTGCCTCTCTGACTGCTGGCAGGGAACTGCCAGCCTAGCCTCAGCGCCAGGCCTTGCCTCCTACGGGCAGCTGACCGCTGGCAGGTGTGGGTCATTTGCTCCCTCCAGTTGCCCTGGCAACCCTCAGGTGGACTCATACTCCTTGCTAGGGCTCTTTTCCCCAGCAGTTTCCCCTCTCTAAGAGCAGGGCACCTCAGTGCTCTGTGACAATGCTTCCTGTAAATAGGGAACCTCTGGGTCACCTCTCTAAGAAGGTAACCCCAGCTTTCTTTGCTTAGAGGTGTGACTTGAAGATTCTCCAGGTCACACCTCTGAACTTGATGCCCATTGTCCCACAGGATCCATGGGCCATATAATGGGTCATGTGTTTCCTGCAGTCAAGGGTATCAGCTTCGTCTCCCAACAGAGCTGATCCACATCATTTGATGTCTATTTATATCCTTAGATTAATATTCCATAAATGTTAATACCAAACAGTATTTAATATTATCACCAAACATCTGCATATATATCCAGTAGGGGTGCACTGATAGAGATTTTGGGGACCAATACCAATAGCTAATATATAAGGAGGCATATTGACCAATACCGATCCAATATCTGATACAGCTGCCATCAGGTGGTAAGCCCGGTGTGGTGGAAAGAGAGGGTGAAAGGAAGGGTTATGGCGAGACAGATCAATACCCCCCATGGTTAGTCAGGGGACAGGACATGGGACAGAGATGCAGCTCGTGGGATGGAGGCAGCTCCTACTGCTGCTTGCAGCCTGGGTGGATGGGGGGGCATGTGCCCCCACTTCTGCATGATGCAGGGCAGGCTGCAACTGTGGGGTGGAGCTGGAGCTGGCACTGCATGGGGCTTTTCTTGCTGGGGGCTGGATTCAGGGTGGGCTTTGGTGCCGAAGGGAAGAGTAGCCACCCCAAATTTCACCACAGCTCCACTCCCAGCTTGTGCCATGGATTGCCACCTAGCATAGCCCTGGCTGAACACCCCACCTCCACCCAGGCGCCAGAAAAGCCAGGGCTGCAGCAGGCTGCAGGCAAATTTGTGGTGACTGCAGTATCCTCCCAGCACTGCTGGAGCCTGCTCCAAGTGCAGCTCCCAGGGAAAAAAGCCCTGTGCAGCACTGGCTCTGGGTCTACCCCACAGCTGCAGCCCACACTGCACTGTGCAGATGCAGAGGCACAAGCCCCCTGTCCACCTGGGGTGCAAGCAGTGGCAAGAACTGCCCCATCCCATAAGCTGTCTCTGTCCCACATCCCCCCATCCTGGCTGGGCAGTGCCTGGCCGTGCCCCTTCCCTCGCTGTGGGGGGGGGCATTTATCTGCCAGCTTCCAACTTACCAGCTGGAGGCAGCTCTCCAGGCTGCTAGCTCTGCTCCATGCTGTGCTGCAGCTTTGCGCAGCATAGACGTTTATCGGCCAAATTCTCAGCCCCATTGAATCAATATCTGATATAGTCAATTTTCTTGATATTAGTATCAATCTGATATCAGACCAATGTATTGGTGTGCCTCTAATATCCAGATAATCTCCAATTTCTAACATAGGATCAAATCATTATATTCTGATCTACATCTTGATTTTAAATACACCAAAAGTTGTTATTTGTTTTGGTTCTTGTTTTTAATACAAGGCTCTGTTTCAAACCGGTCTACTTTCTATAATCAGGACTACTCAATAATAACATTAAACAAAGCATGACAATCCTTATTTTGAAGACAGGCAGGAAATGAACAACATAAATATAAGCATACCAGTATTCTTACAGTGGTCCCATTTTAAATAAGTAGGCAATTGCATACGACTTCTCAAGAAATATAGTCTAGAAATAAAAATAAATGTTTTGTTTTTTCTAATTGAAATGGAACAGAGACTGTGTCACAGACCTCAAAAAAAGGATTATATTCCTGTTAAAGAGACTGCCATTTAAATGCCATAAATTGCACCTTGCCACTTGTTAACATACCTCTAATATAGTTTAATATTTAATAATTTTGCTGAACATAAGAAGCTTAAATATTATAAGTGTAAAGTCCAACAATCCTTAAATTGTTCAATTATGTCCCAAAATGCCATGAGGAAGGACATTCCAGTGCAAATTCTCCTATAATGAAAACTGCTTTTCTTAGCAATTAAGTGAGATTTTCATACTATTTACTGTGTCTGCTTAAATTGGAATTAATCAGATAAGGAGAGCAAGACTGAGCCTTTGTTGTCATCTTCTGATCAGAACACTATAAATTTGTCATGGCCCCATATTTCTGGGTTTTTAAGAACAAGTCCAAGTATTTTCTCATCAGGAATCACTTTTAATGAACATGATTAATATTAATAAAACTTGTTTCAGAAAAACAAAACGGAGATAACGTATTAACAACCTTTGAACACTGAAACTCATATTTTTTAAGATAATATTTTAGACTGGCCATATTAATGCATCCAGGTTGATAATATAACAGCAAAGAGGCATGTATTATACAACTTTATTTTTGGTGGTTCTGTGTGCAAACATCTTCCTACGCTATCACTGTTTTAGCAAGTTTTCACCTAACAACATCATGGATTATAAAATAAGCACTGTAATTTGTGTAAAAAGGAAATTATGTTTTATAACTTTTGATAAAATGCTCAGTCCATAACTTAAGTTCCTGATTCTTCTGAAAAAAATGTATGAAACCCTTAATCTGTCTGAAAGTAGGTTTATAGTGTCATCATCAACATCAGAACCACCTGACTACTATTCTCAACCCAAAGCCATATATTATTCCCTAGTTTAGAATCTAATCCCTCTCAACAGAATCTGTGGAATTTTTAAATTGGTATTAAATTCAAATCCATTTCCATCATTGACAAAATATATTTCCTGAGTTGTTCTTTTATTGTGCCATACATCCCATTCACATTAGAGAGTACTAGTATTTTGTCTAATGGGATTTCAGTATAAGACATAAACATTACTGTTCAGAAGGCACATTCAAATTAGATTCTATTTCCTGGTTTTTTGCTACTTAAAGCAAAGTTTTGACACCCATGTTTTGACAATATTTAAAAGTGCTGTAATATATTACAATCCACAAAGTTTGTACCAATATCACTTTCTGTTAATACATCATAGATTAATTAAAAAAAAAAAATAGAAACTTTTATGGCTATTTGGGGGTGTTGCAATGACTGTGAAGTTAGTAGTGTAATTATCTGTATTTTTCTTATGTAATTCACCTCCCCGCAAGCATGCTACACAGTAAAAATATATCTTTATAATGTAAAAGTGTTATCATAATTTTGTTTCCCAGATACGTAGAGCTGTGAAGGCAACTATAAATAATTTGCATACAGTCAAACTGTGGATTTTTCAAATTATTTCTGCACTTTTAGAACAATATCTATATAAATTTAAAATATGATAAATTGTAAAGCAGATGGTTTACAATCCA
This sequence comes from Caiman crocodilus, assembly GCA_030014935.1. NCBI lineage: Eukaryota > Metazoa > Chordata > Crocodylia > Alligatoridae > Caiman > Caiman crocodilus. The sequence continues at coordinate 129,825,808 of JAGPOW010000261.1, forward strand.
CATAGGCTAAGAGTCAGGGAAGTGTTTCTTTATGTTATAAAATATATACTAAGTGAGAAGTACCCTAGGTCTTTGCTGAGGATGCAATGGACAAATCAAATGCAGGGCCATGCTTGGTCACCTACACTGAATAAAAATTGCATGTATTGTAAAAGGAGTTACTCTGAGAACAAAAGATATTTAAACAAAACTTTTAAAAGTCTTTTTTATTGTTTTGTATCAGATCTAATGTTCATTTCAATACATAGTTTAAAAATGTGCATGTATGCAAGCTGTAAGCAGCTCTAGTATGATGATCAGTGTGGTTTAAAGGCCGTCTTTCTGTTTCTTTTGTTCAGTACCTAGCACAATGGGGTTCCGATCCAGGACTCCAGCCTTTAGGTGCTCCACAATATCAATATTAATTTAAATAGACTTACTTTTTGAAGGTATAGGGTTTTGTTTTTTTCTTGTATGGTTATAGCAATCGTGGGCCTCACAATTTGTGCTTGCATGTGGTTGTTATAAGCATACAGAAAAAAAAATTGTGTGCTCACTTGGAAAAAGATAAGGCAATCAAAGTCTTTACTGAGGCACACACAGTAATAGGACTGATGCTTAACATTCAGAAGACAACGGTCAACAAAACGTTAATGAGTAGTCCCCAGCTTTGGTAATTCAGGTTTATGATGAAATTTATGGTGAGATTGGAGAACATTGGGTACTTCCCATACCTTGAGAGCCATCTCCCAGAAGGCTATCATTGATGAAGAAATCCTACATCACCTCAAATATGCAAGTGCAGCTTTCAGACACTTGAGTAAATGGGTGTTTGAAGACCACAACATCAGGTTTGAAACCAAGCTCATGTTTTATCAAGCAGTGGTGATCCCTACCTTACTGTATAAAGTTGAGTGGACAATGTACAGGAGACCCCTCAAGTTGTTGGAGATGTGCCATCAATGCCGTCTGTGGAATATCCTTTAAATCCAATGGGAAGACAGATGCACCAACATTAGCATCCTCTCACAATAAACATGACAAACATCAGGGTAATGACCATCTGACAAGTTTTCTGGGCCAGCCATGGCATCCAGATGTCTGACTACAGATTTACAAAGCATGCTTTGTTCTCCCATCTCAGTAAAGGCATGTGTTCAAGAAGATAGCAGGGAAAGTGCTTCAAGGACATCCTCAAGACCAACTTGAAAAAAATGCAACATTAACATCAACTCACCGGAGATTTTCATCTGGGTCTTCCCAGCAGGAAGAACCTGCTGCAAGGATCTCAGTACTCTGAAACTTCACAACAACAAGAGATGAAAAGGTGGGAGTAACAGAAATAGCATGCCACAGATAGAATCAAGAATCCAGAACTACCCACCCTGCACAAAAACATCTGCCTGAGTTGTAACAAAATATGTTGCTCCTAGCTCAGACTCATCATCACCTTCTTCAGACCCACATATAAGGTATGAAAGACAATCATCCTTGACTGTGAGGGATTGCCTATGAAGACAACAACATCTGTTTAATGAGGGACATGTTTATGAGCCTACTACTTTTTAGAAGCAAAACATTGTATTTAACTCATAGTTATAATAGTTGCTGATTGAAAATAAAAAAAATGTTTATTTTCTTTGCTTTTTCCTGAGAGTCCGTTGCTTTAGGAACCTTTCTAGTCCATTGTATTAAAGGGTGTGTTTTAAGAAAAGGAGGGAAAGTTTACACTTCCTTTTTAAAATTTCTGTAGACTATTATAATTGCAACCAAAAAGGTCATATGGCTCAGTATTCTTTTACTTGTTCAGGATAAATGGGCCCTTAACACTAGGGTCTTTCCTAATGCCTCCTCACTGATGCCGCCCTTTAAACGTCGAGAAGTAGCTGTGGATGGACAGATTCCTCTGTAAACAGGGATGCACAATTCTCAAAGTGTGCACCACAGCACAGAACTAAGACAACGCAGCTTAGGTTGTTAAAGGAAATTGTAGAACCTGGTAAGAGTAAATTAACTGAGTCACCCATAAACAAGTTTAGTATTTTAAGTCAATTTCCCCGTTGTTACCATCTGCCCAAACTTTGGGACCAGCATGGAAACTGAGGAGATAAGAGGATACAAATGACCAAAATGATCCCAGAATTGACAGACAAAAGTTGAACAAATCGAGACAGATACTTTTATAGGAAAGGTGAATCTCTCCATTACCTGGGAGGCATATAGAAACCTTGTTGGTCAGGATTTAAATGAGTCACCAACAACGCACTGTACCACTCTAAAGTATCTTGTCTCTTTCAGTTCTAATGTTGCAGTTTGGAGATGAGGCTTACTCTCTGGAAAGATTAGTGGATTAAACACATTTCTGACACCAGCAAAGTTTCCTACATGTTACTTGTGAACTTAAATGTACTCTGACTTCTGCACTCTACTTTTTGAGTAAATCATTAAAGATAGTAGGTAGCTTCCTTGGCAATTCTCAAGTCACTTTAGTAGCTGGAAGATTTAATCATAGAGATGATGACCTGGAACAATAGTTCATGGACTTTTAAAAACAATTCCTGCTAGAAGTATAATATCCACTAGATATGTAGATGGTTTCATTAACTGGAAATCAACCTTGAATCTGGCTGACATGTCTGAGAAGTAAGTGTCTGGTCATCTAGAGCCTTGGATTTGTATGACGCCAAACCTATAGCAAGTATAGTTACAGATATCCACTGTAGTCTACTTGCCTAGGTTCACATATTGGTGTATACTGTATAAGAAAGAGGTTGTTTGGTTTGAGGGTTTCCACAGGTGGTGGCACCTGTTTTGTCCTCATACACTTCTTTTAGGCCATCTTGAATGGAGTCTGTTGCAGCACTGTACACACCTGTTAACGTGATGCCTAGTGGCTCAAGCTATTCCCCACCTAACATGCTTGCTCTCTTTCCTTTGGGAATTATGAGGCAGAAAACCTCTTGATCCTTCCAATTCATGTTCTGAGCAGGCAAAGTGTTTTCTCGGGTGAGATTTGGTTGCTATCACTTGTTGATATACAGTCTGTATGTTCTGGAAGGCTGATGTTAATAAGCCATTTTCCAGCTCCCAAAGGCAACGCAGAAAACAAATTGGATACATGTTCAGTGGGGAAAACTCAGAAAGGTTTATTGTTGTCAGACAGCACAGTCATTGGATTAACAGCCCAACTTGATGAAGCTAGTCTTTGTGGGTTGGAGAGTGAGGAGTACCGGCAGGGCCATGGGGCTGTGGGACTGGGGCCAGGGGAGCTGTGGCTTGAGTGTGAGGGGGCAATGGCATGGGCAGGGGCAGGACACTGGCATATAAGGGCTGCTTAGTGCCAAATCAGGGTGCAGGGGGAGTGTAGCTGCAGCTGGACCTGCATACTGGTGGTGAAGGGGGCAGGAGGAATTCTGATTATCTATGATAAAAAAACAAACAAACAAATTCAAATGCCAAAATATATAGGTATTTAGAATTTATTTTTATTAAAATAATTGAGGTGCTGGAAGGCTTCCAAATTGCTTTAAAATTGTAAATATATCAATAAAACATTGTGTTCAACTTATACCTATATATAGTAACGTTTCTTTTTATTCCTTTAAAAAACATGGATTTGGGTTTGTTTTTTTTAAATCAGAGAATTTATGATTTTTCAACAGAAAGAACCTGAATCCCTGTATTAATAATCCTTGTTTGTCTAAAGTCAGACAGAAATCAAGACAGATTTGTACCTTAAAGGTTAACTGAATTATAGATACATAAGCTTTCACAAGAAGAAGCCAACTTGATGTCAGAGTGGCTGTTCTCATACAACAAACTTTAAAAAAGAATTTGAAGAGGAAATTGTGGAACAAGAATTATCCATATACTGGATTTTGTACTTTTTGTATTGTAATCACCGCATATTACTAGAAAGCTGTTTTCTGCAGTACTTTCATGGTCTGATGAAGTAAGTAGCTGCTTATGAAATCTTATGCACCTCTGATTTAGTTCGTTTATTAGGTGCAAATCTCCCTTATCAGAAGCCTGAACATTTCCGGTTTGCTTCAGTATTCTGATTAACTTACAGTTTGAAGATGAGCAGGTCAGTACAGGTGTAGCAGGTCAACGACGTAGAGACGTTAAATTCTTCTATCAGTCACAGTTTGCTAACAAAAAGGCAGGGGCAATTGATACTTTGCTCTTTATGCAGGCAGTCCTGTCATAATGTGCAAAGTCATGTTACTTGCAATAAAATCTTGAGAGTTGGTAATATCAATTTCCTCGTTTATCCACTGCAATAAAGCCTGTATTGTGACATAAATATTAATTAATTGGGAATCCATGACATCCCCTTTATTCTCCTATTCAGATATTCATTTTCTTTGTCATAAATATGTCTACTGGTGTGATCATGTGTAAAAAAAAAAAAAATCTACACGGAGCTAATGTTTCAGTCCTGTAATCCTTAAAGGAAATCCTTCCTGTAAATTAGATGGGTTTTAAACAGACTATCAATCTTGATGGATACTTCCTCTGGAAGCCATTATCTACCAAAAGTTTTAAAATGCCAAGTATTGTATGTACTTCATTTTTCATACCAAGAGGACATGATTCTTAATTAGAAATATTAGATCTGCTGACTGCCCTGAGATCCCATATCCATCTTGAATTTCTGTACTGTTCAAGTTATATTGAGTTAGATTAAGTATAAGTGGGACTAGGTGAATTTTAGAAAGGGGAAATACAACTTTGCCACCCATCATCTTTCTGCCTGTGAAGTAGAACTCCCTATAATACAACAAGGAATGCAATTCTTTGGTTTCACCAATGGAATCAATATTTTTAATGACTGCTAAGTTAGACACAACAAGAAGGATTATATGAACATATGTGAAGAGCCCCCAGGAGCTCAGTATTTGTTTCAAACTGCCAAGACCTCTCAGGTCTTGCAGACTTCAAAGGGAGGTAAAATTTCTTTCATCTTGCTAAAAAGGGTCTCTAAGAGAGTTCTTCAAAACAAGGCAAATTTTACTGACACTAAATAGTTTAACTTCTTTTGAGGTATAGTTTCCAGAAATGAGTGTATGCACATGTCAGCAGAATACATGGAATCTACTTTTTTTGACTGCACATATAAAAGGATCCTCTTGTGAAGTGAAAAGCTGAACATAAAATCATTTCCAGTATAGAACTGATCAAATATCGTATTACAATTGCATCACTATATTTCTAAAACAGAGAAACTAGCTGCTATTGCTTCAGACTCACTGCATTAAAAAAGAGAGAAAGACTTTGACTTTTAAGAGGTGTTTATTCCAGGGAGGGTGACTCATCAGGACCAGTAGGGGGTATTTACAGGCTGGCCTGAACACCTAAGCCTCACAGACATGGTCTTGGGCTCACGGCCTGCAAGGCCTGCCCATACATTCTCGAGTAAACACCACCCTAGCGAGCCAACGGACTATTTACATATTTACACATTTACAGTTCAGCCAGCGGGGACCCCCACGGGGGGAGGTCTCTGTGGTTGACCCGCGTGAAGCAAAGTCCGAAGCCTCAGCCCGCTGGCCGCATCACCGCAGCTGTAGCAGCCGGGGGTGTTACAGGGCAAGGAGCAGATGCCCCGCCTTGACTCGGCAGGGTGCCCCCTCGAGGGCCCAGCATTCCTTGAAGGCAGGCATCATCTGCCGCAGGACCACGTGCTCAAACTCGAGAGAGAGGAGGGCCTGCACCAGCAGGCAGTTGACCATCCTGGTCCCAGCGAGCCGGTTTCACCGGCTCTTCAAGGTGGTCATCTTGGCCTGGCCTAGCAGGAAGTTGCCCAGGCTGACCACGGCCCGCTCCAATGCCCAGTAGGGGAAGGAGTGGACGTAGACCTCCTCGGCCCAACACCCAAAGCAGCGTGCCCAGGGTGGCAAAGAGCGGCTGCAGCCGGGGGCAGTCAAGGAACACATGGAATGTGTCCTCGTCCAGCACACCTGGGCAGAAGGGGCAGGCTGCCGAAGCCGCTGGGTCGAGGTGGTGAACGAAGATGCCGGTGGCCGTGATGCTGTGCGCAAGCTGCCACTGCAGGTCGCCGGTCTTCTTGGCAGTGGGCGCCTTATACAATGTGCACCACATCGGGGTCCCAGGCCACTCTAGGCACCGCTGCCATGCGGTGTTGGGGCAGCCGGCCAGAACCTAGGCATGCCGGGCTCATACCACCCACAGGTAAAGGCCCTTGCAGGGCAGGGTACCAAAAGGGCAGCCCGTATTGCTGCTGGGGGGCACTAGGAGCCTAAGCAGCATGTCAGGCCATTCGGCCAGCTTTCTGGGGACCGCGGGGATGACAGGCAGTGGCAGGAAGGCGCCGAGAGCAGTGTCCATGGCAGGCAGGGTCTGGCGAACCTGGAGATGGGCTTCCAGGGCAGTCACCGCTTCCGCCAGGAGGGAGCCCCAATGGTCCGCAGAAGCTGGCCCATGGTGCGGATGGAGCGCAATGCCAGCCAGGCGGCCAGGGCCATGGGGGACAGCCACGCCGACGGAGCAGGGTCCAGGAGGTTCTCCAGGCGGGTGGTGCACACCTCGATGAGGGCCGCCACAAGGCCGGCGGAGTCCAGGCTCGGTGTGACACGCCGCAGGGCCAGGTTGTAAAGCAGAGGATCCTGAAGCAGATGCGGGAACCACAGGCACCTGGCCTGGGGGCAGAGCTGGAAGGCTGCTCACCAGGCCCGCACCACGCTGTGGTAGAATGTGGGGAGGACCGCCCCGCTCAGGAAAGTGAGGTCCAGCAGGAACAGCTCCTGGTCCAAGCCGAGGCCCCCGACTCGCTGCAGGAACCGGCATGCCAGCTGCCACCACGAGAAGTGGCCTTCAGCATACAGGAGCCGCTGGAGGGCCTGCAGCCGGTAGGCGGCCACCCAGCTGGCCAGGTCAACCAGGCCTTGGCCCTCTTCCCCGGTGGGCAGGTAGAGGGCGGCTCAGGGGAGCCAGTGACATCTGTCCCACAGGAAGTTGACCAGGAGCCGCTGCACTCTCTCCAGGAGCTCCGGCAGAGGGTCCAGCACCGCATAGCGGTGCCACAGGGTGGCCGCCACCAGGTTGTTGGCCACGAGGACCCGGCCATGGTAAGAGAGGGCAGGCAGGCACCAGTGCCAGCGCTGCAGGCGTGCCTCCACTCCCTCTGCCAGGCCCTCCCAATAGCAGGCTGCAAAGGCCAGTGGCCCCAGGAACACGCCCAGGGCTTTGAGGCCATCCCGGTGTCAGGCAAAGCCTCCCGGCAGGTCCGGAGGCAGCGCACCGGCCCACATCCCCAGCAGGAAGGTGTCGCTCTAGGCCCAGTTGATGCGGGCCAAGGCGGTGAGCTCGTAGGCGCGCTGGCCGTCCACCAGGGCCCGCACGTCCTCCTGGCTGCCCAGGAAGATGGTCACGTCGTTCGCGTATGCCGTCACCTGGAGCAAGGGGCCGGTGGCAGGACCTGACGCCGGTGGCAGAGCGAGGCTGGTCAGGCAACATCGCAGCGCATACAGCAGCGCCTCGACAGCCAGGGCGCCCTGGCGGATGCCATGCTGCATGGGGAATGGGGAGTACAGCGTGCCGTTCACCTTGAGAAGGCCATGGTACAGGGCCGGGAGCACTGCGGTGAAGAGTGGCCCGAAGCCAAAGGCCTCGAGGGTGCTGAGCAGGTACTGGTGGTCAACGCAGTCCAGGTCGACGCAGTCCAGCCTTCCTGGTCCAGGGAGAGGATGCCGATGTCCAGGCCGAAAAGCTCCATGGACGTGAGCACGTCCCGCAGCAGGAACAAGTTGTCCTGGATGGTCCCGCCCGGCATGCAGTAGCTCTGCTTGGGCCGACGATGGAGGCCATGACGGTGCGAAGGCGGTTCACCAGTGCCTTGGCCAGGATCTTTTAGTCAGCGCACAGGAGGGAGACACGCCAGTTCTTCAGGAAGCCAAGGTCCCCCTTCTTGGGCAGCAGGGTAACTACAGCCCAGCGGCAGCTGGTCGGCAGGGTCCCAGCAGTGAGGCTCTCGCAGAAGACACGGAGGAGGCTGGGCCCGAGGAGGGGCCAGAAGGTTCTGTAGAATTCCATGGGCAGGCCGTCCAGGCCCGGGGCCCTGCCCGAGGTGAGCCCCCTCACCGCGGCCTCCACCTCCGCCAAGGAGAGCTCGTGCTCCAGGGCCTCGGCCTGCGAAGCGCCCAGGCACGGCAGGTCCCAATGCAGCTCCCGGGTGGCCTGCGGACAGACGGGCTTGGCCGCAAACAAGTCCCGGTAGAAGGCAACGGTGTGCTCCCGCATATCGCCTGGCTCCGTGAGCAGCCGGCCCTCCGGGGTCTGGAGGTGGGCCAGTGTCTTGGCTGTGGCCCACCGCCTCTCCAGGCTGAAGAAGCCGGTTGAGGCATTGGCCTCTGCCAGCTGCTGGCAGCGGGCCTGGACCCGCGCGCTTTGGGCCACGCCCTCCACCAGCTCTTGCAGGCATTTCTTGTGGGAGCGGAGGCTCTCAAGGAGCGCCACATCATTCCCTGCACGAAGCAGGGTCACCTCGAGCTCTGCCACGTCCTTCTCCAGCTCCTGGGTGCGGCAGCGGAGCTTGCTCACCGCCAGCTGGCTGTACTGCTGACAGAACGCCCAGGGCAATGCTAGGCCTCCCCCTGTCTCCGCGGTTTTTCTGCCCGGTATCTGTCACCCTCTCTCCCACCTGTACCCTGCCTACCCTTCCTCCCTCTTTTCCTGTTCATGGCGGTCACAATTGCCTTGCTGAACACCAATGGCTGCAGAAACCCGGTGAAGAAGATGGCTGTCCTGGAGGGCCTGCAGCAGAAGTGCCTGGTGATCACCTTCCTCCAGGAGACGCACAGCGATGTGTACATTCAGGCAGACTGGCACGCCACCTGGAGAGGTTGCGTGTTCCTGAGCCACGGCACCAACCTCAGTGCTGGAGTGGCGACCCTCCTCTCACTGCAGCTGCAGTATGACTCGGTGGTGGCACGCGAGGTCATCCCCGGCCAGCTGCTGACTGTCCATGTCACCCTGGCGCACCAGAGCGCCGGTGCAGTCCTCCACCATGACGTGGAGAGGGGCGTGCACCCGCATGCCATGGCTGAGGGGAAGGTACGCCAAGACATCCCCATGCCAAGCACTTTGGCTGCTGGCAGGCATCCCGGCACCAAAGGGTTAACTCTCCCACAGGAAGGAGAGAGAGAGGAAAAAAAAAGCCTCAGGCTCACGCGGGACTGGGAGGGGGCTCAAAACACCCCAAACTGGGCCTGAAGGGGGGCAGAGCAACCTGGCAGGGGCTCAGGGCCAGCCCCAAGGCAGGGGGAGATGGCAGGGAGCGAGGGAAGGGGCCCTGGGGGAGGGAGGCAGCAGGAGTCACAGGCAGAACTGAGGTGGGGTGGGGAAGGGGCAGAGGCAAACGGAGCTGCCAGAGCCCAGGGGAAAAACGCCCAGAAAGCGGGGGGAAGGGGCGGTGGGGACAGGAAAAGGGGGGCACCCAAAGTGCAGGGAATGAAGAAAAGGCACCCGAGCTGCAGGAGCTCAGAAGGGTTTCACCTGCCGGTGGCCACCTTGGAAGAAAAAGACAGAACACTGATGGGTTGCTTTTCTTTTCTTTTTTTTTAAAGTATTGTTTTTATTTTTTGTGTCTTTATGACAGATAGAAAGGAATAGACAAACAAGGGGAATAAAAGCAGCTAAACCAGGACTTTGAATTTTTAAAATGTGTAATTGAAAGTGTATACATTTTTCTTTTTAAAATGTACCTATTAAAATTTTAAATTTAAATATAAGTTGTCATCATTTCAAGGTCTAAATTTAGATCCATTAAAATCATTCAACTGGAATAAAAGCCATTCTGGCACTAGAGGGTTGCTGCCGCCATTCTGGAGAAAGCCGAACCAGGGAACTAGTGGAAGTCACTGCCGAAGCACCCGGACTCACAGTCCGCTGAGGTCCTAAACCAGTTTAAGGCAGCAGTGACCTTTTCTGCAGATGCAAAAAGAATATGTCTTACATTTCAGTTTCTTTAATTAATTCAGCTTGATGATCAGTTCATTCAAAGCTAACAAATCAAGTGAGACTTACAAGAGAAGGAAAACTTGTTTCTCTCTCCCCTATATGAATAAAGCTTTGCGGTAGAGAAAGGGCTGGCATCTTTGTTGAAGAGCCGGCTGCTGCAGATGCCATTCCCTGTCATTTTTCAGCAGCTTGTCTACCATGAGCTGCTGTTCCCTGCCCGCCACCCCACCGCCACAGTGCCCAAGCTGCCTTCTACCACCTGCCGCCACCTGTACTACATGCTTCACGGACCGCCAGCTCCCATGCCCAGCAACAGAGTGAAGGGGGTTAAATGATTCTTTCACATTACTTCCACAAAAATGGTTGTTATTCATTGCTCAAACCATTTTATGTGCAACTACTGTTATGCTATCACAGGAAAACTAAGCCAGCGTTGCTTTTGGTGTCAATGTGTAATAAAAATAATCAATCTGATAATCATATCCAAGGAGTTGATTAAAACCAGGACAAGACTGCATTTCATCTGAGTAAAGCATCACATCTGAAAGTGCATTTCATCCATCAAGACAAGTATACTACCGTTCCTATTCAAAATATATTTTACCTACCCAACTAAAATGTACAGAAAAATTAATTTCAATCTCACAATTGGGCTAACTGTTGACTAGCATATTTTATCAGCAACTAAAAATAAGTTCCCCCATATAAAGTCACTTGCATATATTTTAAATATTTCCAGCCCCTCACTAAATCCAAGTCAAACTGGAAATAACTTCTCAAAACAAAACAAGCAACTGAATACAAATCTACATAACTTCTCTATTAGATTTCTACCCCATGCACACCTGTACAAGGATCATATTATTAAATCTGGTATCCCAATGGTAGCATAGTTACTTTAGGATGACACTGTGATATCAGCTTTGGCTATCAAAGAATGCTAAAAAACTAAACTTTCATAATGTTTTAACACCTGCCATGAAGGCATCCAGACATGCCTGGGCAATGTTTAATAGCACTGCAGCCCTTAGAAAAAATATTAAGAGGAAATCACAATTGAAGTGTACAGGAAAAGGCACAAAGGGCAGTAAGTTCTTAATTTTGTCAAATACTTTCTCCTAGTTTATGTTAAAATAAAATGCCAGATAGAATTACCAGGAGAAAATATGACATGAGAAAAACAAATTGAAACCTAATTTAAACTTCAAGCAAATTGTCCCACTGGAGTACACAGTACTTTAGAGAAGAATGAAAAAGACAAAAACCCTGCAGAACTAAAAAGGTGTTATGGGACTGTAAGCAATAAATGACCAAGGTCACCTTTGTATTAAACCACACTCTTATATTCTTGGTTAAATTGATTAGAGAAATCTAAATAATCTACAGAAGAAATCAAGTGTTACCCTTTAAATTGTTTCTCTACTTCTATTGGGTTCTGATGGCTAGGTAAGGACATAAACTAGGTAATAATATGCAAGTTATAAATAAAGGTGTTACCATTTTTTTTTCTTACTAGTTTAGCTGTTTTGCTCTTGCATACAACTCACAAAAGTCAGCAGTATAAACTGATTTGATGTTAAGGCAGAGCTTGAACCTTAGGCAATGTGTAGAGAGGGCATGCGGGGGGCACATGCCCCCCTTGAGACTGGCCACTGCTGAAGCTACCACTAGCTTCTGCAGGTGGTCACTTTTCACCACCCGTCCCCCCTCATTGCCAACGCAGCTGCCGGTGTCTGCAGGCAGTCCCTGCTCACTACTCACCACTGCCAACATCACCACTGGTGGCTGCGGGTGATCCCGATCACCAGAGGTCACCCTTCCCCCCTCTACCACCACCACCACCACCACCTGTGGGCAGTCCTTTCTCACTTCTGCCTATAAATGGTGCCTCCCCAGTCTTGGGAGGCACCAGTCATTCATGGCTTGAATGTAGAGGCAGGACATGATCTCTTCTCTATGGTTGGGAAGGTTCTGCTGGAAAAAGAAGGGTTTGGGGATAGCACATGGGAGGATAGAGATGAAATCTTTGAGGTCTTCATGAAACTTGTCATCCAGAGGATGTTTGAGACGGAAAAATAAGTCTAACAATTATGAATGCTCTACTCCTTTCTTTTATTATTGGAAAAGCATGGTAGCCTAGCTAATAATATGAAAGTTAGACTAGAACACCAAACTATACCAAAGGTCTGCAACATAGAAAAAAGGATGCTTCCCACTATCATCCACAGAGGGAATTTATAAGTAAGTTATAGTTAACAAGGTTAGCATAGTAAGGAACATGCTTAATTACTGCATTGATTAACATTTCATTATCCTGCACAAAAATCCATATTCCAGCCAGAGTCATACGCCGTGTCCAGACGAGTGTGGCTGTGCAGTCTGCAACACTGCAAACTGCATATTCAGTTATTCTCTGCACTGCGAGGCAGCAGCCCCAGCCTCTCTCTCCCCCACCCCACAGGGTAGCTTGCCATAGGCCAGTGTGCATCACCCAGATGTTCCCCAGGGACAACTAGCAGCGGTCCAAGGTGTGCTGCTGCTAGTTGTCCCCAGGAAACTAAATGTCTCCTCATGGTTGGATGCAACCATGAAGTACACCAGGTGGAAAAAATATATACAATATGTGCATGTAAAATACATAAGGTTAAAACTCCCCCAAATGAACAAACTCAATTTTTTCAATTTGAAAGGATCCTATTCTGAATTAAGGACTGTGTATATGCAGCTGTAATCTTCTCTTACTAACCCTGAAGACAACTGGAACTCTTACGTTTAAGAAAATTATAAAAGGAATCTATTGTCACCCAAGTCCTTAATTAATCTCAAAATAGTGGTTAGTTTTACCGTGTTCTACTCTAATTCTCTATGATGATACAGGTTGACAGTCAGCAAGTTTCAATAGCACTCTCAAAAAACTTTTCCCTCTGTAGTGTCCTTAGCTATTGCTCCTTAAAGTTAAACTTTTTCCCTTTGCCACAAAATGATTAATACAAGGCTATATACAGGAACAAAAACAAGCATTGCATGATAAAACAATCTACACTGTCTAGAGCATTTATGTGGGCAAATTATAACAGAAAGTGAGGTAGAAACTCTCTCCAAGGGAAGAGGAAAAACAACCCCTAAGGGTTGACCCCCTATCTGGAAGAGACATCATGCTTAGCACAGCCACCAGTCACAAATGGCTCCTTTAGGACAACAGTAGCTTTGCTCTGCCTTATTTAAATGCTCAGAAAGCTATCCTGAGAAAAACAGTCCGAAAAAGGGCAATTTTGTACTATAAAGAACAGTTTGGTCGTACTACTTGTCTATTTTCTCTTCTTTCTCGTATGCCCACAGTGTCCATGAGAACTGACTAAGTCAAATGACTGGGTTTCTTCTTTTTTTCTGTTTAACTTGTATTAAAAGTATGGCAATAGGTATAATATTTTGTTTCAAATACAGCTACTTTTAAGTAAAAGTAATTATATACTTACAGCATCCACCGGGAATGGAATAGACTGCTAGAAGAAGTGGAGCACAAGTCTGCTTATGAACCTGCCAGCGCTGTGGGTTTCTTTTCCTAGGTTTGAAGTTCTAAGAAGTTTTATGATTAATCACTTCTGTCTCTAAAGGGAAGACAGCCAATCGGTCCTACTGTCTATGTTCTGAGGGTCTTTTTTGTTCCCCTTCTGTGCTCAACACATAAGCAAAAGACAACTCTTACAGCTTACACTTACACTTACAAGACAGCTTACGCTTTCTGTAAGCTTTCTGTAGACAACATCTTTTGGAAATGGTGAAACTGACTCTCCTTAGCATTCAGTTCTGTGAAGTGAAGTACTCAGCTAAAACGGGATTTTTTTTTGCAGCTATATAGTCATCTTGCATTTTATAACAGTAGTTAATAAAAGACTTTCAATTGGATATTTTTTATCAAGTGTGTTTTGATTTTTAGCAATGTGTAACTAGAGTTTAATTCTACTATTTAATTACTTAGAATAATTGATTCATGTGTAATGGGGAGGCCAGGGAGGGGAGTATTCGAATTAATACTTCTGTGTACCAGATTCAGACTTTCCTTTGTCAAGGATAAAAGAAAACCTAATTTGTTTTGTATGGATCAAATGGATCAGGCTGGCCTACTGGGGCAGAATACCAAAAAAAAGTCTTCTTATAATGAATCAGGTCTAGCTTTCAGTAATGATTGTGTAAATACTTTTTAGCATTTAACTTTACTATAAAAAGCAAAATGAGCAGAATCTGGAAAATGTGCTTAAGTCTGGCACTTTTCCATTAATGCATTTTTTTTAGGTATTCCTTTTTCTTTCCAGGAGAACAATCTGTCATCTGGCCCCTTAATGTTAATTCAGTATATATTTCATCATATAAATTAAAAGAATAACAACAACAAAACTAAAAATCTTCTTTAATCCTCATGTTAACATTAAATACAAAATAAACAATCCTATATGCACTTCACAATGTTTGTACATCTTTATGAATTATATTATATATTAAAACAGGCAAGTATTTCTTAGAGTGATATCTTTCAGTGGACCAACTACATAGGTGAGAGCTCATTGTGAACAGTTTCTGTTTTAGATTCACCTTTTAGATTTAGTTTCTGTTTTGGATAGCTTTCAAATGCATGGTCTATTTCTCTAGGGGAATGTCTTGGTTGTAGGGCAGCCTTTAGATTGGCCAAATGTTCTCCTCAGAGCAGATATGGTGGTATCTAAGGGTTTGATTGTAGATTACAGCTCTTTGGTGTGCTGGGATGGGCACTGATCTTGTGGACAATAGGTATGGTGGTTTGTAGGGTGCCATTCTGGATAGTATTGAGAAAGTTGATGATAGTGTAGGAGTGTTCCAGAGAAAGTTTGATTGAGGGAGATTAGTTGTTAAGTTTGTGGTAAAAGTCAATAAGAGAATCCGGGGTCTAGTCCAGAAACTTAAAATATCACGTATGTAATACAGGTATAATAAAGATTTGGTGCAGTTTTCTATAAATTATTTCTCCAGATGGATCATGAAGGGATTGACTTATTGCAGGGCCATCTTCACGCCCATAGCTGTGCCCATGGTTTGGAGGAAATGACGACTGTTGAACGTGAAATGGTGAGTGAGGATGAAGTGGACGAGTTATGTAACATGTTGTGCAAGTCTGATTCTACTTCATGTTCTTGAAGGTATTTCACCCAGGCAGCTGTGCCTTCATGGTTTGGAAAGTTGATGTACAGGATGTTGACATCCCAGATTATAAACGTGACCTTCTCGTGGAGGTACCTGATGCTTTACATTATGTTGAGGAAGTCTGTGGTGTCACTCAAAAAAGCAAGTTTTCTATAAGACAAGTGGTTTCAGGATAGTTTCTATGAATCCTGATAGCTTTTCAGTTTAGGGTACTACAGCTGAATATGATGGATGCATCTGCCAGGATTACCTTGTTTGTGGATCTTTGGGAGCATATAAAAAATTCCTGGGGTGGGAGAGTGGAAGATAAGTAGAAGTACTTTTTTTTTCCTGAAGCTGGTGTATTTTCCATTTCTAGAGTAATTTCTGGGGGTCTTCCCCAAGTTCTTTACAGGATTTTGTGTTGGAGACTTGTCTGTTGATTTCATTAATATTGTCTTAATGGTTGATGATGATAACTATATCTCCACCTTTGTCCACTGATTTTATTACTATCTGGGTGTTGGATCTTAGGCTAAAAAACATATGTCCCCAGTTGCCACACCCTGACTTGGGCCATGTCTTCAAAGGGAGAAACATCTGCCTTGAAGATGCACTCATCCCCACAATGTTGGGGAGAGGGTCCCCGTGGGAGTTTCCCCATCAGCACTTGCAGGCACATATGGATAAACCCCTCTGAAAGGGATTTCCTTGCATGAGCTTTAAAACATGGAGGGGGCAGGGGGAATTCACACAAGGGTCTCCTCTCTGTGCTTGCAAATGTGTTTGGGGAAATTGCTTTGCAAGGGATTTTCCCATGCAGGTCTTCAAGCAAGGTTTACAGGCACGTATGGGTAATCCCCTGCAGAGCAATTTCTCTGCATACTGTATGAGGTGCATGTTTGCAAGTGGGGAACTGCCCCACTTGCAGACAGGTACTCCGATATCCTGACTCTTCCCCACTCCCCCGGGAGGAATACATCTGGGTAAGAAATTCCATGCCCAGGAGAGCCTTCCGTCACCCGTCCTCCTCTGAAATATGAAATATCACAACAAGAAAGAAGCAAAATTCAGTGTTCTGCTTGCCACCAGACAACTTTGAGGTAAATAGACTGCTCCAACTTTCACCTGAGCCTATTTTGCATAAAATTAACTTCTCCGACCAGGAGATCTTACACTACTTTTCAGCTCTCCTGTGAAATATGCATTTTCATTTTGTGGGCTGCTACGGGTAGAGTCTGGGCAGATCACAGCAGGGTATGTTTGGTCAAGCTAGTTAGGCTGAACAGTTTTACTTCTGCTGCTGGCTTTGGCTAAGGAGATGCTGATCAGGGCCCTTGCCTGTGCTGCAGTCAGGCTAGTAGATAATGCCTGGAGGCCACCCCAGGCTTGTCAGCATGCACAACAAACAAAAGCAGTTAAATAACTTAGCTGTCTATCAGTGGTTGTTCCAGGCTTTAACCCCTGTCTGCCTCTTAACTTTCAGACCATTTGCAGAGCCTACAGGCTTATACAACAAAGCAAATGATCAAGCAAGCAGGCAGAGAAGAGCCCTGCTTCAGACTCTACTGGTGGCTACTTAACTTCCTAGCAACTCCAGGCAGCCTGCGTCCTGGGCCAGATGCACCCCTTGAGGCTGCTTTCAGTGCTTTTTTAACAGAATCAGTCTTTGGACTCTCCTTTGGACGGGCACATGTGCCCAAAAGCTTGCAAATAAATATATATATATTTGCAACCATCTAGTTGGTTTAATAAAAGATATCACCTCCCCAAGAGTTCTGATTACTCTTGGTACGTATGGAAAGTAAGGCGGGCACTCTCAAGAGTTGAGGGGGCCAACCATAACCAGGAATTCCTGGGTCATTCAGGACCAGGATCCTCAAGCCTGTGGATCCCCAGTCCCAGAGAGGCTGGAGAGCCCAGGCAGCTTCATGCCAACCAACTTCTTCTACAGTAAACAAACAGAAATGGGATGCAATAAAAGCATCCCACTTTCTATTTTGTGTTATGGCCACACATTTTGTTGAGCCCCAGCCCAAATCTGGGTTCATGCCCAGAATGCAGACGCCAATGGACACACTGGGTGGTGGAAGTATAAAGAAAAGTTTATTGCTAGCAACAAATGGTGCAAGCTGAATAATTCACGTAGCAAGCACCCCAAATATCATCTCTGGGGTATTTTTATACAGAAGTTTGCAAGGTTTCACAAGTGTGCCGTTCAGTGATTGGTTACAAATGAATGACACAAAAAGTTCTCTACTGAGCATGTCTCTATACCTGTGTTTAAGCCATGTACCTCATTTACATAATGTATGTTTCATTAGCATATTTTTTCTCCACCTAGGGGTGTGCTTTTTAGTATTATAATGAGTTCTTCGACCTAATTTGCTGCCTTTTCTTATTTTTGTTCAAGTCTTTCTCACCCAGTTACCAGTGCCTCCTTCTTATCATTACAGATGGCCATTCTTTTCATAACAGTCTCTTCTCCTTATCGTGTTTGGGTGGAGGTTTTCAAGGGTATTCCTTACAATTTGAGCACTTTTCGCATGACAAAAGGTATGGAAGTCTGTTTGCTTTCACTTTGTACCACCGTAATATTTTTTATGGCAGCACAAAGATGATATCTATTTCCACTCATAGGGGATATATAGCTTTTGTCTGTGAAGGAAAAGCTTGTTGTGGTTCTGGCTTTTCTTAAAAATGTCACTGGTAGCTTTCTTCCTGAAACAGTCACTATAGTGGTGCAAAGTGTGGCTACATTCAATGGAAAATGTCCCATCTATTTTATTATTGTTTCTTTCTTAGTTGTGGTAAGATGGTTGTTAAAAGTGGTTATGTCCTTCTAAAAATATGCTTTCGTATGAAGTCTGTGGACAAATTCTAGTTCTCCAAATATTAGTACCTTGTCCTAGCTTTTTTTCTGGGCCTTTGGAGTAAGCATATGAAAGGTTAAACATTTAAACAATAAGTATATTTATACTGGTAATGCATTACCAGTTATAGTTTAGTCCAGTGGGAAAGGAAAGTGACATGGTGTCTCAGAAACAGGAAGGCATCAGGGCAGGTATGAGAGGGAGAAAGGAGCTAGAAGGAGGAGCGGTGGAACTGGTACCTATAGTTAGTCTGCTCCCTCCTTCCCAGCAAGCCAGCAGCTACAGCCGTCTGGGAAAGTGCCTCACCTGCTGCTGCTGCCCATAGATTCATGTGAGTTGTGTTGTCAGGTGGGGCTTAACACTGTCTTCTCTTCCACCTGTAAAAGGCCCTGCAGAGTGGCTCCCATCAGCTGCTGTGTCTGAGTAGATCGATGCAT
Source organism: Caiman crocodilus (assembly GCA_030014935.1). NCBI lineage: Eukaryota > Metazoa > Chordata > Crocodylia > Alligatoridae > Caiman > Caiman crocodilus. The sequence goes on from JAGPOW010000261.1 coordinate 129,844,232, forward strand.
GGCCCTTGGCTCCTCACACTGTCCCCCCCTGTGGAAGGGTGGGACTGGGCAGGGCAGGCAGTGGCCTGGAGCTCCATATATCACAGCAGGGACTAGGCAAGTGTTATCAGTGAACCATTTAACCTATATAATTATAGGAGGTTAAACTGATCACTTTTCTAATGATATTTACATCCCTTCTTCAGAGAGTACAGATATTTCTGAATCAGTGCTGTGGTAATATTCATGGTTACAACATCACTCTTGGACTACCATATATTAAGCAATTATTCTTGCTGTCTAAAACGCCTGTTATTTGATGTATTTCATTCAAATGCATACTGGAAACACCATATACTTTTCTCATATCACATAAAAGGTAAGTAGTAATTGGTCTCCTTGTAGGAGAAATTAACATTTTTTTTTCCTTTCCCCCAGCTGAAATGTAGACCATGCAAGGCTACAACAAAACCATATGTTTATGCTTTTCTGTCGTTCAGTGTGAATTTGAAAGTTGTATGTTTGTCAGGTTTGAGAAAACCATTGCTTCTCAAAGTATTCAGAACCTATCATTGGTGCAGGGCTTTAACTTTGGGGCTAGATGCCTGCCTACCGTAAGCTAAGGGGCCACCCTGCCAGTGGTACGCAGCCACCTCTGCCCTCCAGAACCCCTAGGCAGTGCATGTGGCCACTTTGCCCTCTCTCCCCTGAATGTATTGTGCTCCTCCCTGGGGCCCTCCCCAACCTGTAGGAGAGAGAGCTGTAATGGCCTGTGGGCCACCAGTTGGACAATCCTGGGATTATAAAACTGGGATTAATATAGCACGTGTTTTAAGGAAAACGTTTTGGTGAATTCATGATTACGACTTCTAGGTGTTAAAAGTAAAACAAAGTATTGCATTTTTAATTGCTGGAGATGAGAAGTAATCTATTTCATGACAAATTTAGGCAAACTGCAGCAAGCAGAAGTAGCTATGGGAAGAGCCGTGTGTAACAGATTCAGTTCAAAGATTTTCCAGAATGGTAGACTCTTGTTGTCCTCAAGGGAAGCATAAGAAAATTGAATGAAAATGGGAATGTTGTGCTAAAGGAAGGGTGCTAGTGGATTCACCATTGCTCATTATGGGTACATCCACACATACAAGCAGTGTGTTTGCAGCAGCTGAAATAGACAGCAGTGCAAATTTGAGCTGAGGCTTTTTGCCTTAGCACACGTGCTTGGACATGCACTTTGTTGTGGAGCAAATTGTGCCAACTGTGGCAAAATAACCGTGACCGGCTCCTCCTGGATCTGCACCAAGCGGGCGGTAGAAACCAGGGTCAGTTCCTATGCTGTCCCCAGCAGGATAAAAAGCTGCCTGTCAAATAGCTCAGGGCTACACACTCTCAGGAGCTTCTGGGGTCCAGTCAGTTGATACCTGGGGACACTACCTCTTGTGCCAGCTGAACTGCTGCATCAGCCCTGAGTTTTCTCTTTACCCTCTACCCACTGCAGGGGTCTGGCAGTGGGGGCTGCTGCCTGGCTGTGACCTGCCAGACCTCGATGGGGGCCGCACAGCCATTAGAGGCATCTGCTCCTCTGAGCCAGCTGCCAGTCAACTGTGGCTGCAGGGTTGGCCTCTGTGTGACACTATTATCAGGCATGACCCCTGCCCAGCCATCTGGGCAGATATCTCCCAGAAGAAGTTCTGGGTGTGGTGGCCTGTTTTGAACTGTCAAAGCATGTCCTCCTGGCCCCATTTGGCCAGAAGGTCAGCCACAGCCAGGTGGGTCCAAGGTGCCAGCTCTGAGCAGGCACGGTTCTCTCACTGGCCTTGCTAGCAGGAATTGTGGTGTTCCCTATTGGAAAACTGAAAAATCCCTGATTAAAAAAAAGTCCCAGTCACTCTGTAAAATACGCAAAATCCATGTTCTTCCATAATTAAAACAAAAGATGACTATAAAGAGAGAGAGACAGTGAAAGTGATTAGTTGGGCAATGTTTTATTGATATATCTGCAGTGTTAAAGCACTGTGGAATCCTGGCAGTGTCTCTATCATCGTAATAAAGTGAACTTTAAATACATGTTTCATGAATTCACAAATACATGAATATATATTTTGCGCCCCCCCCAACAGGGGCTACAGCCCCCCAACAAGGGCTAAATGGCCCCAGGGGTAGGAGGACCCAGACTGGGACCACTGGGGCTGTTCCTCTTCCCTGGGCTGTGTGGGCAGGGCCCCAGTGAGCCAGATGGCAGCTCCAATTGCCAGTAAGTGCCGGGGTTTGTTTCCCCTGTTTCAGATGCTGGGATTGAAGTGGAGGAATTGTGGGGCTGGGGCCAGGCAAGATGGGGAAGGGGGGGCAGGCGGGGATAAGGCCAAGTACTGTGAGAATCAGGGGGCTTGGAGGGTAGGTGGGGGATGGAGCCAGGCACAGCGGGGACTGGGGGGGCTGGGGCCAGGCACAGCTGGGATAAGGGGCAGGCAAGGGATGGGGCCAAGCTTGGCAGGGCAGGGCTGTGGGGGCCTGGGGGAGTGGGCAGGGCCATCAGGGTTCCCCCCATTAGTCCCCTCCCCCCTCCTCCAGCCCCCCCAACCCCTTACTTACAACACTGGACTGAGGGGCAAACAAGAGAGATGCTCTGGCATCCATAGCATCTCTGTGGAGGACCCAGCTTCCAGTTGCCTCATGGCATGCTCCAGGACTGTGCTCTGCCCCACTTTTTTTAACTTTGTTTTTTTAGATCCCTGGACATCCAGGAGTCTAATTTTCTCCCCACACTGAACATTTTTTTCATTCTTGGATATGCCTCTTGCCCTGTCTCAAAGGGGTTTGAGATGGGGGAAAAAGCACGTGCACACTTGTCTGGACATTCCCTACTTGTGTATATATTTCCTTAGATCCTCCCTAAGTAGATTTAAGAGGGCTAAGTCCCTCTTTTTAAGTTTCTTGTTATCTCCAACATGGTAGAAAAAAATAAAGACAGTGCCTCGAAGTTGTGGCAGCACTTTTTTATTTCTTATTAAATTTGTCTTTATATCAGCTTTGATGTTCTCAGAAGCAGTGTATTAGACATTGAGGTTTTCTATGAGATTAGAATCCCAGTGAAGATGGCTGCTTTTGGGAACCAGATGGCAGTGTCTAACTACATGATTTGACCAAAGGATGATGCCTGTGTGCAGTTTGACAGCTCTGTTTAAAGAAAGAGGACTAGTAATTTGTTTTACACTGTTCATAAAAAAACCAGAATACTCTGATGCTACCTCCCACTTCTCCTGACTTAACAAGGCTTCAAATCATCTTCCGAGCAAAGCAGCTAAACTGTTTCTTCCTTAAAAGCTGAATTAAATAAACTTTCAAAAAACATAATAAGTTTTAAAATAACTAGATTAATAGGACCCAATGTGTACTGAATACAAAAAAAGAAACAATGTTTTGCAAAAGAAAAATAATTTTTTGAAATCATTCTGAGACACTTTGTAAAGTCGTTCCCCAATCCCAGCTCAAAATTGTAGCATAGCTACAAATATTCAGTGAGATTTCCAAGTCTTGTAAAGCATGCTTCTATATACAGACAATATAATGGATCTCTCAGTACAGAAATTTGCATCATATCTCAACAGACTTTACAATGGCCATCACTATTTGTTATCCCCAGTGTTAATAGGTAGGGAGGTCAAATGACTGTTGATCAGTAGCACAGTTGAGAACAGAACTCACTGTTCCAATAAACCCATTTCTCTGATTTTTTTTCGTTGTCCTGTTTTACCTCTCAGCTCCTAGCCTGACATCCCTTTTCTGTATTCAGAGATTATTTATTGGTTAGAAGTCCCACATAGCATCAGGAGAAAGGCCTTGGACAGATGTAATATTTAAAGGCAAGTAAGGAGTTTGTGGGTAATATCTTTTACTGGGCTGACAGCCCAGTTAAAGTCTTTCCCTGGTTGGGATAGACTTGGACAAGCATTTTAATTCTTCAGGTCAGAGGAACAAGTGGGCACAAGAAGAGATTAAAAAACAGTCTGTAAGGCTGTAAATTGAAGACAACAGAAATTCCCAGGGGTAACAGAAAAGTAAATCACAGAAGAAAGGGTAATGCGATTAGTGGAAGATCAGGACCTGTCAAAAGGACAGAGGATCCTTATCAACTGTAAGGTTATTTGGAGTCAGGTATGCCACGATGTCAATATCAGTGTTCAGTCCTTGGTCCTTAGTATCCAGCCAGCTTATGAATTTTTGTGTCAAGGTTTTCCCTTTGCAGGCATTCTGTAAAATTTCCTTGAGTACAAGGATAGTGAGATTAGATATTGAGCCTTTCTGTGAAAAGCATTCTCCTACACGTGTTTGTGTGTATATGTACTCAGTCTTTTTCTTCTAATTATTCATTCTGGTCCATAGTCTTACTCTAATTTCATCCACATCATTTTCATGAGAGTATTTGATGCATTGCTTAAAAGAGACCACATTTTGTAGGGAGTGTAGGATCCATGGATTCTGCTGGGTTTGTTGTAAAGGGTGTTGTTGTTGTAGCAGTGGAAATATACTGACAGGTTTTGCAAGTTAAGGCAAGGTTATGTCCCACTTGGTTTCTGTTTAGCTGAAGGGACTTGGTTTTTTCATGAGTTCTGCAGTGTCACCGGTTCACTTGAAGGCCAGGAGATTAAGGAGGGAGGAAGGGGTAGGAAAACTTCTCTTGAGGTGTGATATCTTTTGACTGTAATTGCTTGTTTCTTTTTATTAGTTCAAGGTGGGGTAGTAGGTGACCCCCTGCATGTAGAATTACATGGGGGCTTTTTTTGAAGCAGGTTACTGCAGGGTATTTTGGTGTCTCTTTCAAAGGTAGAGTATATTTCTCTGCTGGAGTGTACTTGTTGTATGAAGGCAGACTTTAAGTGGAAAGACACAAAGTAATTCCTGATGCCCAGCCCCAGAGGTGGCTGAGCAAAGGAGAGCTCATTGACTGTGCCCTGTTCTTCCTAACTCAGCCTCTTCCCCAGGATGGGGAGGGCAGGGCACTTTGAGATCCTGAAGTTTCCTTTGTAGAGTTTACAGTTGTGATTGGAAATACTTCAGAATGAAGTGCTTCCCAATAATTTGTTTCATGATTTTTAGAGCACTTCATAGGGTATGTATCTTTATTTGCTCACTTTTGAAGCTTGCAAAAATTTTTTTTCCAACTATTCAGTTGGTCTAATTAAAGATATAACATTTACCCAAATAAACTTGTCTGCTGAAGCATTCAACAGGCATTTGAAATGTTTCTAATGTTAAATCTGTCCAGAGCCTGAGACTTCATGATAGCTCGAATATAGTAGGCTTCCAGCAGCAGCCTAGGAGCCATCCTTGGAGAGAAGGCTTGCTGGAGACTTGCACCAAAGAGTAAGCAGGAATTCCAGTGTTTGAATACTGATGTCTACAAAATGTAGTAAGGACAGTGAAGACAAGAGCCTTGGTATAGTTGGCCTTCCATACCCTCAGCCTGCCGTTAGTGGGTGGAATAACCAGGCATCCATTTGTTGCAACCATTAAAACAATGGTGTCCAAAGAATTTCAAGAAACTTTAATAAATAAATAATTTTCTTGAGCGTGAGACCATTGTGTTCTCTCTAAAAACACATGGCATAATTAATGCAATACTAATCCTGTGGTCCTTATCTATATGCGATATTCACTGAACTCTTTTTTGAGTTTTCAGTGCAGTTTCTGGAGAACAAGAGTAACTCTTAATGCTTGTACCTACAGTTACTAAAATATCCAGTATTTAAAACATCTGCACACCTTTGGTGACCCAAAAGGTTAAGCTTTATTTATTTATTTAAAGTTTTTTCCTTTAAGAGATAGGAGGAGACACTTTACTGTAAAAAAGTGTTCAAGCAAGGTGCTATATGTCAAAATGAGTTTTCCTCTTAAATTTACAAAACTTTATTTAAAATGAGAGAAAATTAAAATTAATTTACCTGTAGCTATATAAAAAAAGCAAAATGCTCGACTGTAAAATGGACTTCAAACTGAAAACTTAAGATTGTGTGTTCTGGATTTCTTTTGTTAAAAAAGTGTCTTCAAATGTCAGATGAAGGATTTGGTGATTGTTAGAGGAATGGAATAGTTGCATCTGGCTTGAGAAATACTCATGGGATTAAGAATATATTTCATTGTCAGCAATGTGAAACAAATACTGCCAGCAGTATCCATGTTTAAAAAATGACTTCAATCAGCTTCCGTTGCTTATTTATGCAACTCTTCCTTTTTAGTTTAAGCCTCTAAATGGTTTCAATTCCCGAAAGTACTAACTTTTTTGCAGGAAGTAATTCCAAGAAAAAAGACATTAGGCCTGTTACAACAACAAATTACAGTCATGCCAAAATTACTGAATGACTTTATTCTCGTTGGATGTACATGTGTAGCTCTCGTTGACATTAGCTGGAGTTATATGCATACATTGAGGGGAGAACAGACCTTTAATTGTACTGAAAAAATTAGAATTCAGCATGCATATGGCAATATGATTTGTGGACATCCTGCATCCCACATTGAAACAAACATTAACAGTAAAACATGTTTGCTACAAATCTGCCCATTACACCATGAAATACATGCCGTGGGGAATTATATCATTTCATACTATACTGGGTATAATCAATTGGCAAAGGCTTTCATTGTTGAAATACTAACCACTGAAAACCCAAGGGCCTGCTTCTGATCTCACTTTGTTGAATTTCAGATGAGAATCAGGGTCTCAGACTCCTCTTACATAACATGAAAGTGCCTCTCAGTCGAAGTAGTAAATTCACACGCATAGAAAATAGGGGAAAAGGTCACAAGAAAATATGCCTTCCAATAACAGCAAAACGTATCTACTGAGACTCACTAATAATAATTAATAATAACAACTCATAATAATGAATAGGTGGATTTTAGTTCTGAAATATTAATGTACTTCTGATATACATGTCTAAGACTATTCAGCAGTGTCTTTTTTTTTCTCTCCACCTTTTACAAACTCCTGCACATACTGGCCCATACATCTGAGAAACAACCGTAATAAAAAAAAAGTCAGGAAAAATGTAGAATTTTGTGGCATCACTCAGTGGTGCAATTTACTCTTATGACTATTAAACCAAGAAATATACTTAAAGGACAGTTGGACGGTGAGAAATGCTAATTTGGTTAGCTTCTAGAGTAGTAGTTATATTACATTTATCCTAATATTGGTATAAAAAATAGCAAAATGTGACAGAAAAACCTTACAATTCTTTACCCAAGAGAAACCTTCAGGCAATACGTTTTTGTCTGATATTGGAATTTTAACGCATGTATCTGTACTTTAAGAGAACCTAGTCTCACATATTATTAAGCAGCAACATTGCCCAGTTCTTTCTTAGCGGAGAACAGAGCTAGAATGATTTACAAAGGGGCTTCTTTTTAGGGAAAACAATCTATTCTTACATGGTGATGATTCATCTGACTGAAAACTGTATATTGAGTATTTAACTGATGCACTTCATAGTGTTGAAGCACAATTAGCAAGATCTCTACTACTAGTAACATTGTATTTTAGGATTTTTTTTTTTAAAAGGCCTTTTCTGAGAATTTTTATTGCAAAAATCTGCTATGTTATCCTCACCCTAGCTACTTCCCTCTAATACTTGTGAAGCCTTGATTATAACTTTCTATGTTGCAAAAGGAAGGCATATGGTCATCTGCTTTGAAGTATCATGTAACCTAGTTTCTGATTGTGTAACCTCTATAGTCACAAGCATGTATTTATCTGTTATCATTGTGATGACTGACTCCACTGAAGTACCCATTATGAGCAATGTTTTGCCGTTGGATACTATATCGTATTCAATGGAATGTCCAGATAAAAAACCCCCAGAATTTGGCAGTGCACTGAACCTGTTTGGACTATGTTATATTTTTTTATTATATATGTATTTCACTGTTAAAAAAATATTACTTGGCCATTAGAAGGAATTGATATATAATCTAATGTGTGACTCTGTCTGATTAGTTTTGGAGAAGCATAGATCCTTCCCCTCTCCACTTCTAACTAACATAGTACTGTCTTGAGTCATGAAAGATACTTTAATAACAGATGTTCCCATCCACTGCTGATTACATCTAATGAAGTGCTTACAGAGTGTAACGTACAAAGAGATTGTTCAGCTTGGAATATTTAAATCTCCCTTTCACTAAATTGGTAATGAGGTGCAAAATCTTTATTGTGTGCTTGCTCACATCTATTGTTTAAGAGCAGCAGAATTCATGGCTTAACCGAGGACCGCTGCCTAAACTGTAAAGGTCCACAGTAAATTCAAAATAAATGGATGTAGAGTCTGAACACCTGATGAAACACTGCATGAAGTGAGACCTATAGTGTTGCTCTTCAGGACACCAAGCACAAAGTAAGATGCAAGCCATAGATGGGTGCAGAAAAAGTAGACTAATTTTCAGTGTTAGTTACTGCAGCTGATTTTGGGAGATGATGGAGGCAAATCTTGAAGTCATTCATTACATCTCCATTGTTTTTTTTCTGCTGAATATAAATGACATTAAATGGGTTTATTTCACACGTACTCCAATTGACTTAAAGGCATGGCCTGCAAACAAATTGATGATACTGGCTTTAGTGCCTTGCATTTCATGCCTTTAGTTACCAGGATACATTTTAATCATTTCACCTCATTATCCTAGAGAAATATTATCAGACATGGAAAAGATTGCTGGCTGGGCTCTAAATTTCAGATCGATATTCACCATAGTATGTAGAATACTAAGGCCAAATTCAGGAGATGAGTTCTGCAGCACTTAAATTTCAATAAGTCTACAGTTATTATTAACCTCCTTACGTCAAGGCACTGAAGCAGTATATATTTGCCAAGACAGATATATTGATTGGTTAACTAAAATTAGTGAACTGTTTAAATATTGGTTGCTACAGATATCTGGCGAAGTGTTACCTGAAACAGAGTCTAGGCATTTTCTTTTTCTCATCTAGTAGTGATACTTGTAGAACTTGAAATTCCTCCTTGAATTTATATCTATGGTTTCTGGAATAATGAAAGCCAAAAGAAACATACAAATACCTACCGCATTTGAAGAAAAGTTCCTAACATCTCAATTATTGACTTCATTAAAAAATTTAAGAAGTGCTGATGGAGGAAAACTCACTATCATTCTGAAATGTCTTTAATGCACACATACTAATTTGATGCATAGCAATTGTAAACTAAACAGACGAAAGGTGTTGGGGAGAGGGAAGATGATACAAAATGATCATTTTTTCCAACCTATAACTACCTTTGTTATTGAGGAGGAAAAAAGCTTTATAACAGAATGTCAAAAACCTGTACACTACAAAATGTATCTGGTCCTTGACTTCCTGTTAGTGACATTTGACTTACTCAAACACAGAGCTATTTTCTGAGCTGCTACTTTAGTGGGTCTGCCCTTTCATCTGTAGGACGCCTAGGAAAAGGGTTGCCATCATGCTGCATTTTGTCTCCATTCTATTATTTTGCACACTATACTTATCAATTTAGTAATGAGAACTACCTCTAGATATGTTCAAGTTTCTTCAGTTGAATTGGAAACATGCATTTGTTTGCCAAATTCCAGTTAAATCCAGTGCCTCAAACTAAAAGTTCCTGGGGACAAGGATGAGTATATATATTAGATAGGAATTGCATTTTAAGTGCTTTCATTGAGAGATGTGACTTCTGAACCTCAGAAAGATATCAAATGTGATTCATTCAAATGATTACAAATACATTTGTTTTATTTGCTTCCTCTAGCATCAATTCTTTTGAAAAAGGTATTTATGTCACAGCTCTGATTTAATGATCAGCACCTACAATGGACTGTATTTCCTTCAAAATGCTTTCTCAAAGTGAATGTCTATAACAAGGGAATATTTTTATTAAGGTTAAACATTAGCTGCTTGACAGTATTCAGGAGTGAGGCAGGGACCTTTTCTTTGTAAATACCCTATAATAATATATAAAGAATGATAATCATACCGAATCATCATCCATATCTCCAAAATCAAATTAACCTTTAAGGACTCCCTTCTTCACAACACATTGTATGCTCTCAGGTTGTTATTTCTCACAGCTAGCTATTTTTTCAGGTTAGCTTTCTGCAGTTCTTATGCTCAGAATATTTTGGATGACATAAGCACAATAGTAAAATGAGTTACTAGTACAGTTCAGATAAATACTAGATAATGATGCCTGGTACATCATTGGAAGGAGGACAACACATAAGGGCTATAGATAACTCAGTCTTAGTTTCTTTAATACATTTGGAAACTATCTAATAGTAACTCAGGAGGCACAGGGGCAGCACCCCCCCCACCCCATTCCCCATTGGACCTAGAATTAGACTGGAAGTGCTTCTGGTCCACTTCTAAGTCTGCTGCTAAGTGTGCTGGAGACTCCCCTGCACTCCTGTGGGACGCTCCATCTGCCCCACCATCCCAGCATTCATGAGCTGCCTGGTACCTTTAACTATATAGAAAAAAAAATTAAAGCTGTGTCTATGCCTGAATTGTCATATTTCTCCAAATTGATTCAGAGGGTTCTGATTCAATTCAGAGATCTTAAAGGGTCTCCTAATCTGATTTGTGGGTGCGGAGACTCAGCCACTGAATCCAGCCAAATGTCCACCAAATTGAATTGGCAACCAAGGCTTTGCACAGCCCTGGTGCTTAGCATGCTCAAATATTCAGGCTACTTACCTAACCCAAGGAGCTTCCCCCCAACCTGCTCTGGATAATCTGCCTGCCCAGGCCTTTGCCCCGGTTAGACAAAGTAAAGCAGAAGAGGTGGGGGAGAAGGGGAAGAAAGCAGGGGAAAAAAAGGCTGGAGACATTACAGTGATAGAATGCAAGGTAGGAAAGAGGCTGTCTGTGGAAAAGAAAATAGAGATCAGGGCTAAGCTAAGACATACATTTAGCATTTTATTTTGGTAGCAAGTTTCTTTTTCCTTCTGTCTCTCCTTCTTTGATCCACCGTTTTAGGTTGTATAATTATTATGTTTATATTGTTTTTTTACTGTGTGATTACTGTTTTACTGATTTTTAGTGTTTTATTTTTATTGATGCTATAGGATTTAGGCCTACATGTGTAGTTAGCATAAGTTATGTCAAGTTTCTATTTTGAATGTCAAGCCTCCATCTTGTCTCCTCTGCCCAGGTGTAGTCATGAATCATGTCTAACCAGTCTCATGTAAATTGGTTCCTGAATTAATGAGGACGAATGAGGGTACTTGAGATACAATGGTAGCAGGCCTCTACTGAATAATCAACTAAATGACTGGACCATCAGTTCGATGACCAGACTATTGACTTGCATTGACTCACCCCGGAACCATGACCCTCACCCAGGAACAGTACAGAAACCCAGCGTTTGAAACACAAAGACCTTACAGAAACCAGCAACCCCACCATTGTGTCCTACCAGACAATGAGGACACGTGGATCTGCACATAGGCATCTGAGCAGAATTGTCAGTGACAGTGACTATCATGTGACTATGGGGAAGGCTGGAGAGCATGATTAAGGTTCACTGGCCCTTGTATTGGTCACTGATGTACAGCATGCTCTTAAGCCAAACTAGCAAGGGAGAGAAGGGAAGAGGACAGGATTGCAAACTAATTGCAGAACTTGGCTAGAGACTCATGGCATCAGATTCATTCCACCTGGGGGCTTACAAGCAACCTCCAAAGAGATCCAGATTCCATCAAGGCATGGCAGGCAACTGAGAGGGAGAAAACCCTAGAGCAGTGCTTCTCAAACTGTCTGATGTGGTGGACAATTTTTTTTTTTTTCCAGTGGGCCAGGGACTGGTGCCCAGTTCAGCCAGTGGTAGCAACTGCGTGTAGCAGCACTACACAAACACGCGACTGGCTGTTTCTTTCTCTTTCCTCACCTTGCACAATGTGACATCACCTGGAGTGTTAGAACGTACAAACTGTGGTGCTATGACATATCAAGGCTATGCTTCTGAAAATATATTTCTCTCTTTCCTGGCAACTCACTGTGGACTGGCGACTGGTGGCTCGCAGGCTGGCACCAGTCTGTGGACCATCACTTTAAGAAGCACTGCCCTAGGGGAAATGGAGTACACAAAGTTGGCCTTGTTGCAGGGCACCAAGGTGCCCGCTCCTAGAAGGGCAGAAACTGCCTGGGGAGAGAGCCCAAAGACACAGACAGAAGCCCAGGTGTAGGTTACCAGGGCAACAAGAAGAGAGAAAATTAGCCTGCACATGGTCAGCTGACCAGAAGGGGCTGAGCTCTGGGCCCATATAAACCCCAGGCTGGAGCTAGGGAGTTCAGTTCCCTGCTAGCAGCTAGAGGGGAAGGAGCTTCCAGGTAGGAAATGCTTAGTGATGCTGCAACTGCCTGATATGCTGCACCTAGGGCTAATGGGGCTCCATTAGACCAGACACTTAGTGCCAGGGATGAAGTTTGATGCTTTTTAAGGGGCAGAGCACACCCTGGTCTTTTGTATTATGTTATAGCCCAGAGGCTTATGTTTTGTTTGCTGTTTATAACACTGGTGGTTTGGGTGAGACTATTTGGGGAAGGAGGAGGCCTCATTGGGAGCCCACTACAGAGTGAGGACCCAGGCGCCAGTGTGGGCACAGTGACAGGACTGAGGAGAGCCCAGAGAGAGGACAAGGGGGCCAAATTACAGCAAGGCCTAGATAGGACAACCTCGGTGCCATGTGCAAGGCTGGGGGCATGGTAAAGGGGTGGTTGGAGCAATGCATATAACTCATAAGGCTGGGGTGTCCTGAGGCATCTATTTTGAAACAGGACCCACAAGGGGTCTGGGATCCACAGGGTTCAGGGAAGCTATCAGGACTGCCCAAGTAGACTTAAAGGCAACCTCCCTACTCAGTATAATTGCATCAAGATGTGGCAGGCAAGAATAGAGGGTGCCTAGTGGGCTGAATTGGTACGGTCGAGGGGGGCCTAGAGGTAACACAGCCATCCTTGAGGACGCCATCCCGTGACGGGCCTGTCGCAAGGGGCCATACTAGAGCTGCTTTTGGCAAGGGCTTGGGTTGTTTGAGGACTGATTTGATCCATTTATCTGGAGGGTAGCAGGGGGGTTCTTTATATGACCCCAGGGAACTGATTGAGGGAGCAAAGCTAGCCTGCAAGGAGACACTGGCAAAAACTGATAAGCTTATTGGGTCAGTAAGGCTGGTTGTGGGAAGACTGCTGTCACTAATACTAAACACCACAAGGGCCTGATTAGAGATGGCTTAGGGTGTGAACAGTGAGAGAGAGATGCACACAGAGAGGGTACTGTCAATGACTTAACTGAGGGCCTGCTTATTAATTACCAAGGCAAGGAAGTTGGGGAAATAAGTTGGGAGGTCAGGAGGGCAAGCAGGTGAGGTCTGCCTGTCAGGGAGTGGTAGACCGCCTGAGTCATGCTGCACATCCACTCTTATCCGAGTAGTAATGGCAACATTAAACAAGACAGGGCTCAGGACAGATCTTTGTAAACTACATGTAAAAATGCTTTCTCAGCTTGACAGTAAGCATGTCAAACCTACTAATCAGTTGTACACCTACTTTATGGCCTATGTATAGACAGTAAAAAAAAAAAACAAACAAACCTGGAAACTGAGACAGTTCAGGCTTTGCAGGTTAGTTTAAACGTACAGATTAGATTGAAGCCTTTGAAACAGATTAGATCGAAACAGACATTTGCCTTTGATTAAGAAATGCAACCATATGCCTTCTTCAGTGGCTCAGGTGAAAAGCCAGGGAGCGCTAGACCACAGCTCTCTGGCTGTGTGTTCACTTCCTCTTCCTGCTGCCCCTGAGGTCTCTGGGAATTACAATCTAAAATTGGAGCAGCAGGACTCTTCAGGGCTGCTCATCACTTTCTCTTCCTGCTTCCAGCTTCTATGATTCGTAGTCCACAGTGGCAGACAGAAGTATGTTTGATAGGGTTGATGCCAGCCATCCCAGATTGGCTGGAAGTCTACTGGAATCAGCATTGATTTCCCTGTGACTACTGAAAGCAGTCCAGGAGATGTGATTTTTTTTTTTCTTTTTCTTGTGAATGGGTTGAACAGTACAATTAATGATGTTGTGTTTGGGGTGGAGGGAACCTCTCGGAATAGCTTCAGTCAGAGTTGGCTACCTTAAAGTTTGAGTGGGGGAAGGGGTGTTTAATCCCTTCCCTTGCCCCAGACCCCAGCTGCGGTTTGCTTAAGGGAGGGGGGCATAGACTGGTCTGCATACCCAGCTGGGCTTGTCATTGTCCCGTCCCCGCCCCCCTTGTCATCCAGCCCTCTCTGCTCCAGCTACGGAGCGGAGGGGCGGAGCCAGCACTGCTCTCTCGATCAGACCGCACAGCCCAGGCCAGGGCTGGAAAGCATGCTGGTAATGCTGGGGGACTCTGATTTAACTTTTGCCCCAGACCCCTTCCTGATTTAAGTTTCATATTCATAAACCAGTTTGACCCAAATCAGTTAAATCTGATCACTTAAACTGGTTTGTATGTAACTTCTTTCCTAGCCATGGTGATTTTTGTTTAAATCATATTTGCCTAGTTTATTTAGGAAAATATAATAATGGACTACATCAACAGCCTTACTACATTCTAGATACCACATCTGTTGCTTTCCCTTCCTCCATTATCAAAGTCGGAAACTAGATTGGTTTGTTATATCCTTATAGGATATGTTTATCACTTGTATTATTTCTATTGTATTAATACGATTTTAAAGTGTTTACAAATAATTGACTGTAGTATATTTCCAGCTATTGAAGTTAGCTTGGCTGAACTCTAGATACACTAGACCTACTTTTCCTCCCATTTAGATTAATTTTATTATTTGCTCTTCTCCAGTCTATTGAGGCCTCTTCTGTCCTCCATGAATTTTTGAAGATAATCATTAATGGTTCAGAGATCACATTAACTAGTTCTTTAAGTACTCTAGTATGAATTTCTTTGGACCTTGACAATTCAACTTGAATATAAATACTGTTTGCCTATATAGTTTTGCTATTCAAGGTTGTGTTACTATGCCCTTTTTAGAATAAATTGTGTTCTGTAGCTGGTCACAACTAACTTTTCTTGAAGAGCTGAAGCAAAACAACAACAAAAAGAGAGAGAGAGGGAAAAATACTTTAGCCATCTCTGAATTATCTGCATTTTTTCTTCTCCTTCTCTTCTGAAGTCCTCATTCTTTGAAGATATATATTGACTGTTTGTTTTTTGTAGCCTCTCTCCTTTACTTGCCTGTTGGATACTCACCAACTCTCAACAAACAGAGTTTAGAGCCCTCTTCATTAAGTTGACAAAGTCTAGTCCTTCACTAGATTGATCTTTGCTCCACTGAACAATTCTCCTTCATGAAATACTGTGTGATCAAGGAAGCCAAACTATTTCTGTTGACACCACCTGCCTACTCATGTGTTCACTTTCAGTCTTCATCTGTCCCTTTCTGAAACTGACATTTTACCCCCTGACTCCTTCACACTTGCTCCCAAAGTCTTGTAGCTGCTTCTGATATGAAGAGGGTTATACCTGGCAGCAGAATTGGTACCTTTGTGGATGAACAGCATGCAGTAGCTGGAGAGTCGCATGAACCTCTGCCTTTACATAACATGTCAGATCTTGACTTCAGGTGAATAGACCACCTCCTGGGATGACAAGTCAGTTTGGCAGATGTATGCACAGCCCACCAGAAAGCAACTTTCATCAGCCATCCCCCTTTGTTCCATCTTCTTGGGCATGGTGTCCATGGGCCTCCCCATGTAGGTGACATGCAGTTCCTCCTCCTCAATCATTAGTGTCTGTTCCTTTACTCTTTGTCTGAGTGTCCCATAATTATTGCTCATTAGATAGATACCTTGGAAAGAGGCAACTGTGCCTACTTTACAAGCTGAATCATCGTCAGCTTTCCTGTGGAGTAGCTAATTCTGTTCCCTCTTGATGCATTCCTCTTGACTATATTTTTCTTGTATGTCACTAGGCATCTTGATGGGGTATATGAGAACTTCAATAGTTTTGAGTCGGAGTGTTAAACATGGCCCACAGGCCAGATCTGCCTTTGGGTTGCTTGTCCCAACCCCATGAGTTAGCTCTGACCCCACATACGGCATGTGGTGCGCAGGCTGAACTTGGTGGTGCATACCACAGAGAAGGTCAGTTTAGGAAACATGCTGAATGCTGTGCTCTGATGGACCAGCTCTGCATGCTGACTTCAAGGCCAGTCTGGATGGAGCCAGCCAGAACCAGAACCAGTGTGAAGGACTGGTCCAGCAGGGTACTGCATGCAGCACATGCCCTGTGCTAGCCCCTTCAGTTGCCTGCAGTGCTCCTTGCCAGTTCAACCCCACATTGCGCATGCAGCATGTGCCAGCCCTGGAGATCTCTGTGCATTTGGGGAAGGAATGGGGTTTTTGCTGCAGGCAGCACAGGGGCTGGACCTGATACTGCATGTGGTGCAAAAGTTCTGGGGTGCAGAGCTGCCTGCAGCTCTGGGTCCAGCCCAGATGTGTGCACCCTGTGCTGGCACTGAATGCTATCATATGGTTAGTAAGCCCTAGAGCCAGCGTGTCCTGTGTGTAGCACACAGGCTGGACCCAGTGCACAGGAAGCCAGTTCCACTCTGGCCCACAGAGCAGCCCAGTGACCCTAACCTATCCCACAGGGCCCAATCAGTTTCTCTGGTTTAGAGCCTAGAAAATTCTTTCTGAAATATATTTATTCTGTTTCCTTGGGAATAAAACTAGCCAGCACCCCACACCAGACCCCTCGCCTTATTTCCCCTTGCAGAGAGATATGGGCTACATTCCTATTTCCACCAAGTGGAAATAAAGATAGGCCTTATGAGGAGCGTCTGAGGGACCTGAACCTGTTCAGCCTCAGTAAACGGAGGCTGAGGGGGGACCTGGTGGCTGCCTATGAGCTGCTGA
>JAGPOW010000261.1:129861246-129924166 GCA_030014935.1 Caiman crocodilus
AACCTGTTCAGCCTCAGTAAACGGAGGCTGAGGGGGGACCTGGTGGCTGCCTATGAGCTGCTGAGGGGTGATCAGCAGGAAATAGGGCAGGCTTTTTTTCCCCGGGCACCCCCAGGGGTAACTAGGACCAATGGTCACAAGTTACTGGAGAGCAGGTTCAGGTTAGACATTAGGAAACTACTTCACAGTTAGGGTGGCTAGGATGTGGAACCAGCTTCCTAGGGAAGTGGTTCTTGCTCCTACCTTGGACATCTTCAAGAGTAGATTAGATAGGTACTTGGCTGGGGTCCTGTGACCCTGGCACTTGTTCCTGCCACTCATGGGGCGGGAGGGGGGGGTCAGACTAGATGGCCTGCTTTAGGCCCCTTCTGACCCTAGATACTATGATACTGAGTCATGGATTTCTCCCTAGGAGATCTCCAGGTTTTGTCTGTGGCAGACAGAAAGTATTAGCTGCAGTGTTTGTGACTTCTCACTTTCCACTGAATGCTTGCAACAATAAAATACTTCCCCATTGAGCAATCTAACTTGAAGATCACTCTTGGAAAAAGAAAGTACTTAATGGTACAAGATGAAACACTTGATATTTAGGTTTTTTTTCTATTCCTGTGTGGAAAGAATAAATATATTGGCTTATAAACCATGTTTTAGATGGCCATAAAGCGAGTCATTTCAATGTGACCAGACCAAAGGGGGATTCAAAATTGCAAATCAAACCTTGCATGTGTCTTGGATTGGCAAAATAAAATGTGTTTTTTGGTTGGTTGTTTTTTTGTTTGTTTTTTAACTACTTAAACATTTACATGATTTTTGAATGAAATAATTTAAATCATAAAAGGGGTTTCATAGTTTCTTATGGTTGAAAAACGAGTTCCTTTTTAAATGAAATACCATTTCATTCAACACCCAGTTTTATCAGTGTTCTTTGTAAATATAAGCATGATATTTGAGTCTAATCAAGACTGGACAACAGTTCAGATTGTCACCTAGTCCAACCCTCCCCATGCAAACTAAGCATGAGAAATCCAGAGGCTTTCCTCTGCAGCATATGGGTGACCAAGTATGCAGCTACTGGCCCTGGCTATGTGGTCAGACCTCTTATTTATGTTGTCCTACTCTAAACTGTCTCATACTTGTCCACACTTCTTGAAATGTAGTACCTAAACTGGATACAATACTCCAGGTGAGGCCTCACAAGTGCTGAACAGAGTGAATGAAGGGATTCTTATAGCTAGCACGTGTCAGTCCTGTTAAAATACCCTACTATTGTTATAGGCAGACAAGGTTCTTTGGCTAAATCTGGTATCTTTTATTAGACCAATTCAAATAGCTGGAAAAATTCTTCTTTGCAAGTTTTCACAGCTTACTAATTATTTTAAATATAAAATAATTTAACATAATAAACTTGCCTAATATCTGGCTCCCCAGGTACTTCTCCACTATTAACCAGATACCCTTACCCTTGCCCTCTCCACCCCCAACCTGTCTCTCATGTACTAACTCCTCAATTTACATCTTCACTGACTGCCTTTCTTGTATGCATATCAGCCTTTGGCTTCTTTATCATTCCTCCCATCCAGGAAGTTTGCACACCAACTGCAGATGTTTCCTCCGCCTGATAATGGGTATTTATACCCAAAAGCTTGCAAAGAAGAATTTTTCCAGCTCTTTGAGTTGGTCTAATAAAAGATATCAGATTTTCCCAAAGAACACTATCTGCCTATGTCCTTAAACCAATATGGCTACAACCTATAGTACTATTGATGCCACTTTTTTTTCTTTTTTGCTACAATAGCACACTTAATTCATATGCATCTTGCAGTTTGCTATAAATCCCAAGTTTCTTTTCTGAAGTACAGCAATTTAAGCAGTTATTCCCCATTTGGTATTTGTGCATTTGATTATACCATGCTATCTTCAGTACTTTTTGCACTTGTCTTTATTGACTTTCATCTGATATATATTAATTCAGGTGATTTCTCAAAAGGATCAAGGTCATTTTGAATCCTGCTATCCTCCAAATTGTTTGCTACCCTACCCAGCCTGGTGTTGTCTGTAAATTTACTAAGCATATGTCCGATTTTATTCTCAAAATCATGTAATGGAGATCTTGAACAGTAACAGACCCTTGAAAGACCTGTAGGGATCCCCACTTGATAGGCTTTCCCAGAGAGGCATGGTGCCATTGAATTCTTTCTGAACATGATAATCCACCCGGTTGTATATGCACTTTACAGTACTCTAGATAAGAGTCTAAATTCTAAACCTGTATTGTTAGCTTACAAATGAGAATGCCCTGGGAGATGGTGTTAAAACCACTGGACAAATCAGAGGATATCACATCCACTACTCTCTTCACTTCCCAATGACTAGCTGCTAGGCGTTGTGCATAGACCAAAACTGGATTGATTAAGCATGACTTTTTGACACATGTATATTAGCTGTTCCTAATCGCTTGTTGCTAGGATGTTATTGTTTTTACCGAAGCCTTAAAAATGGCTTTGATCAACTGCATCATAAAAAGTCTACTTATGGCTTTTTATTTCTGAGATTGTCTAAGATACAAAGTGTGGCTTATATTCAAGTGGAAACACTATTCCTGCCTGTGTCGTTCTGAACACATGAAGGCCTACACAACCAGGCAAATAACCAGGGCCAGTTCTGTAGGCATAGGGAAGGCAAAATTAAAAAAGCATGTTGCCTTAATTAGAGTGCTTAGAAATGGAGTCCTTAGTGATCTTTGCTCCAGTGATTCTCTCTGCCCACCCCCACAACTTCCAATTATCGATGTTTAGACCATAACTGTTAGTTAAGAACACCAAACTGGGCTATAAACATGGCAAAAACAAAGTTTGAGAATTGCCAAATAGTTCCTATTTTCTTTTCTCCTCAACACAGCTATAGATTACAGTATTGACAATGAGTTTAACAAGCTAGAGTTCCAGGGAATGAAGATATCTTGGCAGGCAACCCAAAATATTGGGCACCTATTTGAACTAGATCTGGTGTAGACTGTGCCTTCAGGCTCTTGTCAAATGGGCCTTGTAGTAATATACTATGTTTTAGCACGTATAGCATGCTTCCTTACGTAATAGTCACCTTGTGTTTTAAAGGCAACCTGAAGAAAAAAGTATTTCTTGTAGTAGTCACTAGGAACTGGGGCTGACACCAGGCTCAGCTTCCATGTACCAAATGAGGCCCATTGATTGACCTGTTTTGTCTGGTCTGGGATGATATATGGGGCCATATCCATCCAGCTTGGGAGTTTCAATGGGTCTGGAAAATTGTCAGAGAAGCTCTGATAAATCCAGGTAACTAATGCTGCAATCACTCCTCTGCCTTGCAACATTTCCAGACCCTTGGGGATGAAAATTTAGGGTAAGCTTGTAATGCACACCCCAGTTTTTCCCAACTATTTTGGAGTGGAAAGGTGTACGTATGCAATAAAAAGGATCATTCCTTCCTTCTGAACCTAGTAACACCCTTGAAGCTTAAAGTGTCAGAGTTTGATGTAGATACCATCCATAAGATATCTCCTATACAGATAAGAGTCATATTCTATTAACACTTCCTCTGCAAGTGACTCCAGAGTGAAACACTGACTACTATATTGAAAGCCAGGGCCAGTTGTGGCACATAGCAGTGTTCATATGTACATATACACTACTAGTTATGATATCCTCTATGTCTCCCTAGTTGTTGCTGCTTATCTGCTGCTCCCAAGATATCTACATGCTATTCCCTATAGAATTCACAAAAATCTGGTTTTATTACTGTCTCTAAATGCAGTGGATACTTGTTGGGCCTATGCAAATAGGCAGCTATTCAATTTGGCTTCAGATGGCAGTAATCTGATCCAGAGCTCTGGATCGGTTTCCCTCTTTGATTTGGCCAAAATTTCAGAGCCACTTTCAGCGATCCAGCCATAGAGTATAGATATTTAATTGATTCCTCATTATAACTTTGTTATTCTTTGTCTAATTTGGATGAAATCTGCAGGGATGGTAGCCTCTTCTGAGAGCATGATGCCTGCTAAGTTTCAAGAAGATAAGTGCAGGGGTTTGGGAGGAACTGTACCCCAAATTCTTGAAAGCAAAACTCATGTCACGTGTATGTGTTACACCACGGGGGGTGGGTGAAAACTGCAGTGGTCGTTGGCCCCTGCTGAGGCCACAACGCCTGCCAAGCTTCAAGGAGATAGGTGCAGGACTTCTGGGTTCTGGGGCCCTGAACCTCTAGCTGCTGACAGACAAAACTCATGACATGGGTACTTATGCAACTGTCTGTCTTGGGGAAGGGCAACTACCACAGGCCTGGCTGCTAAGATACTGTGTTACCAGTTACCAATCAATCATGATTCACTCAGGGACCAGCTCAATACATAGTAGGTAGCTAATGTAACCAGTTAACGAGCAAAGATTAACACCTACAAAACCACAGTCTAAGGAGTAGGTTGTATGTATTGATTCTTTCAACTGCCCCAAGACAGACGCAGGCAGTTGCACAAGCACGCATGTCAGGAGTTTTGTTTGTCAGCAGCTAGGGGTGCAGAGCTCCAGAAACCCTGCACCTATCTCCTTGACAGCAAGTAGGCCTTGTGGACACAGCAGGGGCTAATAGCCCTGTAGCTTTCACCCTGCTGTGCCTTAACACACGTGCGGTCATCTATGTCACAAGTTTTGCCTTTTAGTAGTCAGATGTGCAGGGCCCTAGAAACTAGACCCCAGCACCTTGACATTTGGCATAATTTGTGGCCTCAGCAGGGTTGATCACCCCTACAGTTTTCACCCTACTGTGACTTGACACACACATGTGACATGTATGACTCATGAGGATGCACCCATGCTGTCAAAGTGCACACATGCAGTTTATAGCACCACAAACCCTTCTGCAGAGCCACAAACTGCATGTGCCACACATGCATGTGTTTGCCATGCTGCTAGCTGGAAGTGCCACATGTTTCGGGGGTGGGGAGGGGAGTTTGACACTGAAAGATCCTGGCGTCAAAAAGCACCAAAAAGAAGTGGCACGGTACATGTGGTTGCAGTGTGCACCACCCAAAAGTGGAGCCTGGATGCCAGAACCACACTCTGGCTGCTGGCCAGGCTTTGTGTGCCCAGGTTGCCACCTCTACAGCCCTGGGAGGCCTCCAGGACTTCAGGTAAAGCTGCTGGCCCCAGTTTCTCCTACACCCCACCACCCTGGGGGAATCTGCTATGTATCAGAGTGTGTATGCAGAGGCATGCAAAGGGGCAACTAGTCCTTGGGGGAAATACACATTCCTGTTCATAGGGATGTGCCCCATGACTCCTAAGAGCTACCCTGTGAAAGTAACTCATCCTTGAGGGTATATCAAAATGGGAGCTCCATACACACCTTATGTTCTTCCCGTTTCTGTGGTTTCCCATTCAGACATTATCTGTGTTTTAAGTTCTCTCTCTGTGCATAGGAGCAAAGATTTGTACATTAGTGAAATGTAATTAAGTCTATGCCAGTGGTATATAGAATGGTTACTTGTATAATGAAGGAATAGGATGGGTGTGGGAAAGCAGTATGGAAAACAAAACGGGGCTTCTTCCTTAAGTGCTAGAATAGTATAGCCTTTCCCATGGACACTTGAAAACAAACATTCGACCTGAAAAGGTTGCAGGACATGTTGGTACCAAAAACAAAACACCCCAAAATATATAAGAAATGCTTATCCTATGCCCATAATGTCTAGCATTAGAGTTGTATGTTAAAGTGATGTTCTCTATAGGAAGTCTTATGGTGCAAAACTCTAGTCACAACTAATCTTCATGACAAAAGATGTTTCATAAATTGTCAGAGCTACTAAGTAGTTTAAATGCATCTGCTTTTAAGTTTTACTCATGTGCAGGGATCCAGGTTTTCTGTTTCCGACCGAAAAATGAATGAAACCATGGATTTCCCCTTCCTTGAGGAAAAACATGGATTTTTCATTTTTATCAGAGTGACATCCGGATTTTGCATGTTTGCAAACAGCTCTCTGCAGGCTGGCAGAGTTGCAGCCTGTGAGGGACTGGGGGAAGTGGGAAGAACACAGCCAGGCAGGGGTTGCCATGTGCATGTACTTACTTGCAGGAGCTGCTCTCCAGGCATGTGCAAGTGGGCAGGGGAATTGAGGCCCCCATAGGGAGGGAGGGAGTTGGGTACGGCTGGAGGTGGGGCTGCTGCCCAGCAAGGCGGTGTGTGGGGCTTGGGGCCCAAGGCTGCAATGTATGGCTACAAGGCCCTGGCAGGGAGTGGGATGGGGCTGCAGGCAACCCATCCAGGGGATGTGGGGTGGCTCCTCACCACTGTGCATGCTCCCATGAGGGCACAGGGCACATACCCTGTAGATCTGTGTGAGGTGTAGGCTTCCCAGTGGGGGTTTGGGCTCCCTGCCCTGCTACCCTGCCATAAAGCTCCCAAGACCCAGTGGGTGGGACCCAGAGGGGAAGCTTGTTGCAACTGCTGAGAGCCCCAGGCTGCATCGGTGGCATGGCTTCTGCCTACCCCAGACCAGTGAGGGGCACAACACTGTGCCACTACCTACACTACTCTGGGGTGGGCAGGGGGGTGTTACCAGAGCAGCATAGAGCTCACATTAGCCACAACAAAGCCTGCCTGGCTTGCTCTGCCCTGCTGCTCTTGCCCCACGCACAGATTTGAGGGGCCTGTGCCCCCCCCAGGAGTGCACACAGCAGTGGGGAGCCAGCCTCAGCCCCACCCAAGTCCGCAGCGGGCAGCCTGCACCTGCCCCCACACAGGCTCCCCGTGAGGAAGGGGGAATTGTGCTCGACACTTGGGCTGCAGCAGCCACTGCCTGCCGTGGGTGGCAGCCAGGGCTCAGGCATTGCTGTGGAGGGCAGGGAGCTGTGGACCTGGGACCCTGGCTCTGGCAGAGCTACTGGGCAGGGGGATGTGGATGGCAGGGCAAGGGGCACCAGCAGGGGCTGTGGGTGTGGAGTAAGGAACCTGAACCTGCATCCTAGTGAGTGAAGGGAGCAAGGGGAGCCCTGATTTTTTTTTTTCTATGATTTAAAAAAAAACCCAAATCAAATACCAACATTGAGAGGTACTTAGAAATTATTTTATTATAGTGACTGAAGCGCTGATAGGCTTCCAAATTGCTTTAAAATTGTAAATATATCAATAAAACATTGTGTCAAATGATGCCTATGTATATAGTGGTGTTTTGTTTTAATTGCAGATTGGGGGGAGAACATTGGCTATTTATTTATAATGGGGTGACACCAGGATCCCTACTCATTTGTCTAAGAGGCTCCATCCTCAGAACTCCTGCGCACTACCAGGTCCTTCCATCAGAGTCGGGAAAAAATGCGTGTCTCCTGCTGCCCCATGCCACATGCCTGCTGATATTTCCCTGCTTTGCTGCCCACCACTGCCACTTCTCCCAACAGCTTGCCAGCCACTCTAACATCATATAGTTCGTAGCTGCATCGTCAGAAAGCAGGACTCGCAGGAGTCTCCGCAACTCTCAGCTGGCTCCATGTGCTGCCAGCTGAGTCAGGCCAGCTCCTGCTGCATCCTGTGGTCTCAACCATGCAGCTGGAACATGATGCCAGAGTGTTGCACGATTTGGGGGGCAGGAGAGGGTTAGGAATGGGAGAGCATCAGACAAGCAGCAGTGGCAGATGCATCGGTGCCCCAGGGCCAGGAGCAGTAGGAGAGACAGACAGACTGCCATACATGCATGCCCCACACCAGCTTACATACACCAGCCATCCTCCCCATACCTACACCCACACAGTCCCCACAATATACAAGAGTAAGGTTTCGTTTTAAGCTATATTGTACAATCATCTGTATGTGCACTACACAAACATAAGTAAATCAGGAGCTATTTTTTTAAATTAAATTAATGAATATTGTATTAGATGTTTGATTGCTAGAATGTAATTTGGTTTTTTTTTTTTTGCTTATGCTAAGTAACCATCTTAACTGTGTCAACCATTTTCTGAGAAAAAAGCAGCAAGTCTGTGTGAGTCCACATGCTGTAACTGAGGTAAAGTTTTAGGAACGTGGAAGATGGTACAACGTGGGATAGAAAACCAGTTTGGAATGTGAAAAACAGCACGTAATTGGTAACAGAGTCCAAGATGAAAGATGAACATATGCAAAAAGGTGAATGATGATTGACCAAAACCTGGAAGCTTCTTCACCAAAGTCCGCCCATTGGCCAAAAAGCAGGAGTCAAGGTCTTAGATGTGCTCTCATAGCAAAAACACATGTAAATGAATTAAATACATATGCATTTTCATGCTAATGCAGTACACAGAAGCGGAGCTTAAGACTGGAGGAGAAATGGGTGGAACAAAAGGAGGGAGAGAGGTGAAATGAATGTTGATGAGCATAAACCAAAGTGTATAAATGTGAGGAAAACACTAATGTTTAGTGCTGCTCCCCTGGTTTCACGAGCTATGTCTCTGAGGGAGCTCTCCCAAAGCTGTCTCCATTCTGAATAAAGCTGTTGTGAGCAATGTGCTGGTGTTTGCTCTCTCCCTGCTCTAGCTAACGAGTACCAGGATCCATGAGCGATTGGATCATCATTTCCCTTGTCATTGGGTGCTGCATGGAGTTGGGGTCTAACAATTAGCATGGTATGCAATGTTACCCAAAAATCTGAGCCAGTGCAGAGTGTATTGAATTCAAAAGTGTGAATACTATGTGGTTTATATACGATCTTACAGTGAAGTGTGATTAGCCACTATAAAAATAGGAACACATTTTATATACAGAATCCAATCACTTCTTCAAGTTCCTGCCATTTAGGAATAGGAACCCAGTCTCCTGAATCCAATTTCTAATTGCAAGATGACCTGTATTTATGAAAAAGCCATCTCTCACAGAAATATTAGGAAGCACAATATAAATGGGAAAAATGTTATATAGAGCAAATTTTCTCCAACGTGAGATTCTAAGAGATGATTTTATTCAATACAGAACACCTTCCTAGTTTTAAATTGTTAAGTTCTTAGGGCATTCCCCAAGGAATCTGGATGTCCTTCTACTTCTGTATTACTATTGCTATCCTGAACAACCAAAGGTTACTTTATATAAACTTGTCATATGTGGTATGGATCTACTATTTTTAAATCTGTCAGTA
Source organism: Caiman crocodilus (assembly GCA_030014935.1). Lineage (NCBI taxonomy): Eukaryota > Metazoa > Chordata > Crocodylia > Alligatoridae > Caiman > Caiman crocodilus. Next base: position 129,870,377 of record JAGPOW010000261.1, read on the forward strand.
GGGGGGGTATTATCCCAGAGTAACCTCTGTGGCACATCTTGGCACTAAAGACGTTAGTGCATTATAGCAGACTCTATCAAGTCTGCTGGATCATGGTAATTACTTTAGTTAAAACTTCCCCATTGCCACTTTCCAACATGGGGATGCTGATACATATAATGCCCTCCCCCTCCAACTCCCAGGGCATGTCTAAGCACCCTTTGATTTCATTCCCCCCTTAGATCCTATGGTAACTTATTTCCAGGCCAGAATACATAAGACAAGCTGTCCCTGCCCCTCCATATTTTCCAGTTTAGTAGCTTATTAACTCATTTATGGAGTATTCATAAACCAATGGCTTGAATTTGCAGCAAAGTAAGTTTAGATTGGATATGTAGAAAAAAAAACCCCTTCTTCACTGTTAGAATAGTGAAGCAGTGAAATAGACTACCTAGGGAAGCTGTTCCTAGGGAGTCGCCATCACTGGAGGTGTTCAAGAAAAGGTTGAGCAGCCACTGGTTGGGAACTATCTAGTCATACCTATGCTTATGTTCTATTCTGAGTATTTCCCATGCTTCTGGGCTTTGCTGGTTGTCCCTGCACTGCCCCCTCCCCCTTTTCTGCTCCACATGTAAGGACATTTTAAGTCTTCCAGAGGGATTGTGTGTTCCTGACAGCCGCGGCTGGAGGCATGGACTGGAGCGTGGCAATGTTCCATCTGGAAGCATAGTCAGAAGTTTCTGGATAGAGTCTTGCCTCTGCACTCATGGTCTGCCCAGTTGCCATATCTGGTGTTAGGAAAGGATTTTTCCCAGTGGTCATATTGGTACAGACTAGGAGGATTTTTCCTTCCTCTACAGCAAGGGATATGGCCTTCTAGCTGGGACCTCTTGAACATATATTGACAACATTTTAAAGAAGCAGGGCATTGATTGCTGTGTTTCCCCTGCTTTATTTGTGGCAGGTTAGGGTATTACATCTATGCTATGTCAGGGTTAGGGGTAGTTTTATGCAGAGTTCAGATTATGGCTTGTACTGGATGGTCTGGATACAGGTGATTCTGCTTCAGGCAGGGCATTGGACTAGGTGATGTCTGGAGGTTCCTTCCAGCCATAACTGTCTATGCTTCTATTGTACCCATGTTAAGGCCTCTCTAGATGTTCAGTTAAAGGCATAGCATGATCCATGCAATCATGCCTCCATCCATGCCACATGTGCCAGCTTTCTATCCATCCTACAGTTCATTCATCCAACCCGTACTTTCTTAGCTTCCTCGCAAGAATGCTGTGGGAAACCATTTCTCAAGCTGTGGGTCATGCGAACATTTTAAAAGGCTGCAGGGAGGTCTGAGGGAAATTCTGCAAGGCTTCATGGACCTGGGGCAGGGGAGGGAGGCATAGCAAGCGCACACCAGGGCAACATAAAAGAGCAGGGGAGGGAGGGGGCCACTTGCAGTAGCTGAAGGGAAAGAGAGAGACCCTGTGGGTCAGGGACCAGGAAGGTGTGGGTCACAGCAAGCTGATAGTTATGCTAATGGGTCCCAGTGTGAAAAAGTTTAAGAACCACTGCTGTGGGAGGCCATATCAAAAGTCAAGGTACATTCTGTCCACTGCTTTCCCCACATCCACAGAGCCAGTTATCTTATCATAGAAGGCAATCAGGTTGGACAAGCATGATTTGTCCTTGGTGAATCCATGCTAATTGTTCCTGATAACTTTCTTCTCCAACTGCTTAGAAATCGATTCCTTGAAGACCTGATCCATGATTTTTCCAGGGACTGAAGTGAGGCTGACTGGTCTGTAATTCCCTAGATCCTCCTTCTTCCTTTTCTTAAAAATGGGCACGATATTTGCCTTTTTCCAATCATGTGGGATATCTGCTGATCTCTATGAGTTTTCAAAGATGATGTCCAGTGACTCTGCAATCATAGCATCCAACTCCCTCAGTTATCCACATCCGAATTGAAAGAGTGCAACACCTGTCAATTGCCTACTTCTACTGCCTCTTACGTCATGAGGGAGTAGACTATAATTATGCATATACCTTCTCATATCTTTCCTTGCTTGTTTGGAAGAGGAATTAGCCTACTCCACTAGGATACTACAGGGCTGCTGATCATGGCCTTGCCATAGTTGGTTGAAGAACTATACAACTTGAAACATAGTTGCTCAGTACAAGGACCCAGTTTCTCTCTCCCAATATCCACTTCTAATATTTTAAGTGTATTCCAGGTACATGTGCCATGGTACAGGAAGAGAGAGTTGATCTTCAAGCCTACTATTACTTTAAGTGACCCCATTGCTAGCAGAGTCCTAAGTTGCATTTATGAGGGTTTGTTTTTTTAATGTTAGTTTGTGTAATGCTGAAGTCCTAATTACAAACTCTTATGAACAGCAATAGTACAATTCCATTATTTTCACTAAAGCTACTTGTGTCAGCAAAACTATTTAACCTTCTGAATAAAGGTTATAAAAGTTTGTGCTTTGTTATTCTTTTTGACATCTCTAGGACTTTTAATATGATTGTTCTCATTTGTGACCATTTGTTAAAGAAACACCTCATTACCACTCCACACTTATATTGTTAGAAATACTAATTGTTATCTTGTTGGTCTAAACTGCTGGTAACTCCAGAGGATGCTCATGCTTTTAAACAAATCTTGTAGGACCACATAGAAATTTTTATGACATTACAGTTTCCTCTCACCACTGGCTTCCCTCTTTACATCAATCAGTTTGCCACTGTGCACAAATTGTTGTGAAATGTGAAACCAATAATCTTTTCTAAATACCAACGTGGGAAGTATTAAATCAAATATTAATTCTCTCTTTTTCCCAAAGTCAATACCATTTTTTCTTCTTGGAAGTTACTTGAATTTACCACCTGGTATCAGTCATTAGTGTTTTAATGATGTAGGTGAGATTGAATATTTAGGTCTACAATTTGACTGAAATGACTTTTTTTTCTGAGTAAATATATGCTTATGTGCTTATTCTGATTTTCCTATTGCTTCAGCTGTAGTCACAATAAAGATATAATATTTGTCTTGTATGCTTATTGATCAGGGCTTCCTGATGTTAATGAAATAGGTGCATTATACTTTATACAGAATATTTCAGGGACTAAAATATTAAACTAACTGATGTCAGCATTTAGCTTAACAATAAAGATAGCAGGTAACACTCCATACCAAATATTATTTTCATTCAAGAGAATGAAAATCATACCACTAACTTCAAGGAGATTGGGTACTCAGAAAATCTTATGTGTTTCACTATTTACAACCCTATTAAATGTATTTACCTCTTCAACCTATAATGAGCAATTAATGTTGTCACATGATTTTGTTTTCTGGTTTATTATTCTTTATTATTCATAAACTAATAACAGAGAGAGAATTTTCTCCTGGGCTGCAGTACGTATTTTTACTATATGGAGTTTATTTCAATAAGAGCAATATACTATTTCAATAAAAAACAATTCCAGAAAGCATAAAAATGAAACTAAATTGTATTAACAGCAAACAGACTGGGAGAAACAAGGCCCCACAAATATAGGGAAAAACAGTAACCTTCAGCCAGCATGTGTTCATACATATTTAAGTGACACAGGACCTAATTCCATACTGAGGTCATAAGACTCAATTTCTGAGTCATACTAAGAAGTTAGATATTAGAACACATTGCAGGAGCCATTAAATTTCATCTTTGAATGAGGTAAAATAATGTGTAGTAGGTTACTAATCTATAAACTCAGAAATAGACCATAGAAAGGTAACAGAATATAATGGATCAGTTCTGAAAACTTGCAATGGTTCTTTGGTGCAAAGTTTTGGTTTGCCCTGTGGTTATAACCAATTTAAGTGAATTATTTGGATATGTCAAGATAAGTAAACTGGAAGTTGTGAAATTGCTAAAATGTGCAGAGGACTCTTAACAGATTTTTTTAACTTTAAAAAACTGGTAGGAAAGAGTGGTGAAAATAAGGGATTATTATTAATAAGGGAAAATAAGGGATGCAGAGTTTTCTTGAAAAGTGTAATACCAAGATGGCTTGAATAAGGATGCTACATCTACAGGATGGCTAACTGAAAGCTGTGAAAATTCAGGTATGAACAGTGGTGGTAAAAATGGCAGTCTAGGTTCAAGACTAGACATTAAAGAAGTTCAAAAATAAAGAGTAAAGGAAGAAGGAAACAGCTACCACTTGTAGTTCTTTCCACCACAAAAAGTGAAAATGTAGGATGCCAAAATAATGAAGAGATAAATTGAACTGACACAGTATGTACTAGAATAGCTGCCAAGAGAAAGCTTATTCTGTTGAGCATGTCTCCAAATTCAGCTTGCAAAGAATGGATTATAGACACCCCATAACAAAATCAGGCACTTTAGTACAAGGAGAGGGAGAAAAAATGAAAGTATTAAAATGTTTTGTTCCAAAACTATACTTCCATACCAGCTTCATTGCAAAATTTGCTACCCAGGATAATTTACAGGTCAAAGCTGTAGAAGAGGACCTGGGGTTCCCTGTTCCTTTGAGAGAAAATCAGCTCCAGCAGGGAGCTCACAGTCTAGGCAGTGGGCATCAGCTGCAGGTTGCCAGAGCAAGAGCCTAGTTGAGGCAATTAGTAGGGGAAGGCTCAAGGCTTGAGCTACTGTTGAGCTCAGAGAGGGGCAGAGTTCAAGGCTGAAGAGTGATGAAGGGGTCCAGGACCTGGCACCCAGCAAATGGAGGCCAGAGGCTTTGTGTCTGAGAGGGGGCACAGCCACACAGGAGCCTAGGACCCAGTAGACAGGGGCCAGAGGCCCAGTGACCAGAAGGGACAAAGAGTTAGTTCCTCGAAGGCCAATGGGGCCGAAGTCTCAACAGGAGAATGACAGTATAACCTCTGCAAGGCTTGGGGTGTGGTGGAGGGGAGGATTTGGGGCCTCACAATTATCCCATAAGCCTTTGGTTACCTGCAGGACACAGTCAACCAGAGAGGCCTGGTGAGGGGCCTGTGGAATAGTACAGACCAGTAGGGTGCCTTAGAAACCTAGTTGGGGGTTCATTTGAACTGGAGCCATGCAAAGATCCATGGGCAGCCTGCCTATTATTATCGCTATTATATCATCAAGGCGTGGCAGACAAGAATGTAAGGTGGCCTAGGGGTGGAGCACAACAGTTGCGGAGCCACCAGGGCAGTGTTACTGCTACCCCTGGAACCACAATGTTCTAAACTAAGGCACATGTCGCTCTGCAAACAATTCTTGCCCAAAACTAGTTGAGAGCAAGGCTACTTCAAATTTGCTTGTGTGTTTGAGCTACAAATTAAAATAATAATTAATTTGTAGCTCAAACACATTAAAATAATAATGTGTAGATCAAACACACATGCAAACCAATCCTATTGGATCAAATAGCCCATACAAATCAAACCAAAAGGAAATACTAACACAAACCTCTAAGGTTATACAACGTAATTTTCCACTTGTATGGCCAACAACAGTTCATTAATCTTACCATTACAGGCAGCATTTCTTTAGTGGTAATGCTTATAAATGGTAAAGTTGGTAAACCTGTAAAGTAAGTATATAGGTATGCTGTTTGGCACAGCAACGGATGTGCTACCTAATAAAAAGAAACAAATAAATGTTGGCAGCTTTAGCTGTGATTGATATCAGCAACTGACATCAGCTTAACTGTCACTTTAGTTCTCCCCTGAATGCTAATGCCCCATGTAAAAATGTCAAATTGCCTAGGGAATGAGGTGAAAGGATGCTATTTATTATACTGTAGCTAATTTAGACGCATAGAAAAGGTGGAAAATGGAAACTTCTTCACAAAGTTTTCCATGCCATCCATTTCCTGAACATGTTCCAGTATGGGAAGCATACAGGAATGGATGTGGAGAGTGTCTAAATAAATTCCTAAACTCTGGCTATACTACACAGTGCAGTAGCCCATGGGAATTGTTGTACCCAGCAGTTAACAAGTTAGGATAGTCCTTACCTTTGGTTTGATGCCAGATTGACATTTGGCATCCTGATAGTATAGGAGGTATAAACCATTCCCCATCTTTATACCAAAGGCATTTGTAAATCGGGGAAAAGCACTACCTTCCCCACAATGAGTGTCCAACTTGAAAGTGTTCTATCTTTCTCCTTTTTCCAATACTGGATTTTTGGCTAGAATTTCTTGTTCAACATTTACATGCTAATTGGCTTACAAATCTCTGCTTGTTGTCGAAGGAATCTGTTGTTGTGTTTAGAATCATTAATTTGAATTCAAATTCAAGCAAACATCTTCCTTGAGGTGCACTTTGCATCTTGTTTTCCAAACCTCTCCCCCCTCCCAAATCTCTCTGAGGTTTTGAAATGCATTTACTCCTTCAGACATTTTATGATGGTTTTAATTAGCATCCATCTTTAAAATGCTCCAATTTCTGTAATTGTCTGTCTTTGGGTTTTAACAGTTATGAAATTGCTCCTATCAAAGAGCATTTCCAAAAGAGGCTAGCAATAAAGGTAACCCTGAGAATAACAGACCCCAAAATTCAGTGACAAGGTTTATTAATCAGTGCAACAAAATTAACAACACATAGCTGAAAGAAAATCATCTAGTTCATGGGCTGAGAGAATCTGACAGTTAAAGGCCTTTTAAGTACATCAGTCATCTCTTCTGCAAATCTATGCCTTTAATTTATAAGGTATTAGTTGGTTCAGTAAATTTCACCTGTGAGGTGAAATTCCTTTTCAGTTTAATAAAAAGATTTATTAAAACCAAAGTTGTTTCTATTACGGTTGTTAAATTCTATTGGAATAGTCTCTGAGAATCATTGGGCAATATCAAGGTGGCTCGAAAGGTCTTATTCCTTTACAGCCTCTAGAGAGGTAACTTCCACTGTTAGCTTTTTAGCCAGTGTTATATCCCAGCTTCAGACAACTACATTCTAACATTATTTTTTCTCTGGTCTTGAGAGACATTTTTGAGTTTAAATCAATTAGCTTTGTGTAATGTATGTCTTGATGAATTTTTGTGCCTATAGGTGGGATTGCTGTTAGGTGTGTGCCTCTGATCTCTACCCTGTACATCCACATCTGCTCACAGACCTTGTATGTCTAATGCAGGTCAGGGAGATGCTGTAATTCCCCCTCCATACTATTTGTACCTAAAATACTACTATTTTGTACCTGCCTCTTGAACACCATATAACCTTAGCAGTGTATTAATTCAGTCACATTTCCAAAAATATTATCCAGGATCTTGACCTTTTGTCCTTTGCTTTAAATATGATTTTAGAATACAAAGAGGGAAATTAAAATCCATATTTTCAGCTAAATGTTATCCTTATATCTACATTTATTTTCCTTATTTTTTGTGTACTGCACCACAAAATTTAAATTATGTAAAAGATAGGTTTAACTAATGCTAATCATTATACTGTTAAGACAATGTAAACACTCTCATTATTGTATTATCCTTTCCTCTGACCCAATCCTTCACTCTGATTGCATCACTGTCTCCTTCCCATATATATTTCACTGTTTTCTTTACTATATATTTGTACAGCACATAATACAGCTGGCCCCAGAGCCTTTAGGGATGTTTACTTTCTGCAGCAACACAAATGCAAACATCTTTTACCACTTCTATTTACTGGTATGGATAGAATAAGTTCTTCCTGCATGATAGCTATCCAACATGCATTTCTGTGAGTTTTTTTTCTTTGGTCTACACTTTGGCAGTAGCTGAGTCCATCTGCTCCTGTTTGCATGCTTCAAGCATGGAAATGTGGTAGTGAGGCCTTTCTAGGTATGTACCACATGGTCAGTCTGAAGACAACAGTTTCCAGCAAGTGTAGGAACAGTTTCTGAGGATACCACTGGTGTGTCATCACTGACATACTGAGTGTTGCATGCTTGGCAGCACTGGTGTTATGCAAGGCCATATCACATGAATAGCTTCTCCCTTGCCTTGTATTTATTATGCACGTGTTTGATTATGTATGACAAAATCATCCTATTGATTTCAGTGGAATTATTCTTGCAAGTTAAGTATTCACATAATGCATTGCCAGATTTGAATCTAAGAACGTAAGTTTAAATTCAACATAAGCAGAAACTAGATTTAACAAAGGAAAGTTAATCTTGTCTTTCATCTACACCCTCCACCACCTGTTCCTTTGAAACACAAAAGGGCTCTAGAACATTTTCTCTTTCTTGGGCACCATTTTATTAATATTTATTTATGTTTATACTTCATATATGTGTGCAATATATAGCTATCTATATATAGATCGATCTCTCTCTCTCTCCAGACAGACAGACAGGCTGACCAACCAGGGTTTTGGTTGTAAATGTATCAGGGTTCTTGCCCAGCTGGAGGTCTGGCACTCCTGGTGTGAAGTGCCTGTTCTGCGCCAGGACTGTCAGGGCAGAGTTGAAAAAAATGTGGGCACAATGGGTGATTCCTGCCCAGCTGGTAGGTTGAAAGTGCTATGGTGGTCAAAGATGACCTGAAACATGACAGAGTAGAAACCCTGCTGGATGTATTAGGGGTGGTTGCCATCAGGTGGGCAGGTGACAGGGATGCAGGTCTCATCTAGGACCATGCTGCAATGAGGGAAGCCCAGGGCATGGAAGCCCACCTCCAATGGGTCATATGCATGGAGTATGGTGTGTCCCAGCACAACCTGGAGGGCACCACAGACCATCAGGACCCTGGTCGTTGCCTTGCCCATGGCAAAGAAGTGGCTGATGCAGTGGAGGATAGTTCATGTGGCCAGCTTCAGCAAGACTATCTTCAGCCAGGTGTGTGTGGGAAGGAGCCACTCCATGCTGGTATTCAATTGCTCCAGGTATGGGTCGAGTTTCTTGAGGAGACCCTGGAGGGTGGCCTGGTCATCCAAAAGGACTCCAGGAACTGCTCATCATCCCAGGTTCTCTGGATGATGTGCAGGAGGCCTGTGTGAATAGGGAAGTATTCGATTCAGATTTGGCCAATTTGGAGGACAGTGATTCAATTTGGAAATTCAAATCACTGGTCCTAATCAATTTGGCCAAATTGGCTTCAGAAGATTCAACACCAATTCAGAGATTCAGCCACAGACTATAATAGGGAATCACTGAAATACCTATAACTTAGTCATGTTTTGGCTGATTCATATAAAAATATCAGGGATGGTAGCCCCTTCTGAGAGCATGAAGTCTGCCACATTATAACGAGACAAGTGCAAGTGTTTATGGGAAACTGCACCTCAAATTGCTGAAAGTTTAACTAGTGTTGTGTGTGTTGAGACAGATTTGGATGAAAATCGCAGGGATGGTAGCCCCTTTGGAGGACACAAGGCCTGCCAAGTTTCAAGAAGATAGGTACAGGGGTTTTACTACCAGGGAAAACACAGCTTTCTTTTTTAAAAGTGTGGGGGAGAAAAAACCCAAGAAGAAATATACATTGAAAGAAATGGATTGGCTAGGATAAGTAGAGGGATTCTGGTTAGTAAGCTATATCCAATCCTTTACAAGAACAGAAAGTAGCAGAATACTGACTAGTGAAGAAGCCAAGACAGTCCAGTACCTTTCAGATGCTGTTACTCAGGTAGAAACAGCTCACAAAAGGCCCTGCAGACAGAGGCGTATATGCTGTTTCTATGTTCCTCCCTGAGCACACTGTAATTGGAAGGGGACTCAGGGAAAAATCACCATCACTGGCCAGTTACAGATGTCAGTCTTTCCCCCTCCCTCCGGTCCCCCTCCCTCTTCTCGGTTTCTGTTCCCCTAAAGGACTGCCTTCTGAATCTCCGAATCTTTTCCAAAGCCATTTGGAAACTCCAAATTGACTCAGAGTTTTTTTTTCTTCTCCTGATTCGATTCAGACGTAGTGATTCAGCCTCCAAATTGGGCCAAATCTTCTCCAAATCAAATCGCAGACCAAAGTTTTGCATACCCCTAATGTGCAGCCACCAGTCTTGGCTGACCCAGTAGGCCCACAGGTGGTGGGACTGGAGGCCTAGGAGCACATGGATTGCTCTGGTGGTGGCATCCAGGAGTGCATTGTTAGAATCCCTGCCAGTGTCTGAGCAGCAGCATGGGATCTGAGTAGCAGCAGCACAAAAGTAGGAGGCCTGGGATGGCACAGTGAGCAGGCCAGGTGGTCATGCCACAAAAAGAGGCCACTAGGGCCAAGACTGACCTGGGCTATGTGACAATTCACACAGTGGGTCAGCAGGGTAAGCACAGTTTCAAGCAAGAGACTGGGGTGGTAGACATTGCTCCCATAGCCTAGGTGTGAAGCAGCCATAGCACCACAGGCAAAGAGTGCAGTGACTGCTGCCATATGGAGCAACGACACTCTACACATTGGTCCACACCAGGAAAACAGGTCACCCAGAGTAGCGTGCAGGTCTGCTTTTCAAAGATGGCCACCAGCTACAGACAGCTTTAGCTGGCACATCCAACTCCTCTTAGCTGATGCAGGGGACTAGTCCATGGCTAGCTGGGGTGGGAGCAGACTGCTGCCAGGAGCAGCAAATCTGCTCCTGCATCCCTGCACATGTAGATGCTTGCCTGGGGTGGGTTTACGCTAGAGCAATTTACTCTAGAATAAGCCCACCCCACAGCATCTGCACATGTAGACGTGCCCAACATATAGTAAGTGTTAGCAGTAAATTAAGATGGTGAAAATAAATCCCCTTACATTTTTGTTTTCACCAGTTTAGGAATTTGGTAATAGTCAATGGGCAAACAGACTCCTTTCTCTGCTGTATTTTAATTGGCTACTAATAATATGTTCATTTATAATTTGAGGATAATAGCTATAATTGATTTTTGCAGAATAGCAACCCTTCTACATCCAACACATCAATTGCTCTTGAAAATAATCCAATTACAAGAAAATCTTTTGAGCTGTGCTTATGATTTTTTTTTAAACAATCAAATGATAATCTAATGATGCTTAAGCTTTATTGAGTGTCCTCCCTCCTCCCCCCAGTAATCTTTCAGTGCTCATCAGCAATAAGTTGCTTTATGAGGAAAATGCTATTTGAATTGATAGTGGGATTTTTTGTGTTAGAGTAAAACAAGTACATGCATTTCACCAAATAGTTTTAAAGAAAAATGCTGTAACTATTCATAAGATGGCTTTTCAAAACTCTTAGCAACATTTCTTTTTGTAGCTTAACCCTAATACATCATCTGCGGAAGTTATCAAGGAACCATTTCAACATCTATTCTTCATTCTGTACAGCAGTCTTCTAGCTATAAGTTTTGTTTCCCATGGTAATTCATAGAAGGAAAGCATAAGACTTTTTATCTTTTCCCCTATTTTAAGGTCTTTTGTATTTGGGAGACTGCTAGCTATGTGGAAAAAGACTGTATGTTCACCTCATAAACTCCAGTGCCTGGCACCATGAATACATGTAATTGGGTGGGGGCTGATGATTGTATCTTCCTTTTATATCTAGCCAAAATATTTTTGCTTCCAAGCATGCACACACAGGCATGTGCATGTGTGTCTTGTTCTCTTTTCTATCAAAGTTTCTTATCAGTTCCCAAGCTCCAACTCCTCTGTCACAGGATTATTAATCTTCCGCCCTCTTCCTCAAGTTCCTCTGTTGCACTGAAGTACCGTACTTGTACATGGATACTTTGATTTATTTTTTTTAAGCCCAAAATAGTTCATAAAATCCCCCAGTCTTCACTCAACACGCTGTTTTCTCAACTTTGTTCTACACGTTCAGTGGAGAGAAGGGGGGGTCTTAGCTTGGCCGCTCCATGTCTAGCTATCCTTCCCAGTGTTACGCTATGGATTTAATTAGAACTTGCCATTCATTCTACATTTATCATAACTGCCCCATGTTCCTTTCTCTCTCTCATGACATGGGAAAAAGAAAGAGGCAAAAGTATCATAAAGGATCTTTTGAGGGAAAATAATTGTCCTATCGCCAGACACCCTCTATTCTCTTGGAGTAGTAAAGTTGAAAATGGTGCAACACTACCTTTTGGTACTGGGTTTACATTTCAGTGAAACAGTTAAAGCAGTCTGCTACTAATAATCCACTCTTCTTCGATAAGCCAGGCTTTCTTTTTAGTGATGAGCTCCTGAGGTATGATTTCACTATCGAACTACTGCTGCTGTCTTGTGGGGTGAGTATAAGAAGGAAAATGTGAGTGTGCTGACGATCAAACTGTAAAGTCTGATTTTAGTGTAAGAGGAAGGACATGAAAGAAAAAGATTTATATACACAAGTCTGTATTATAAAACTTTCATGGAAGACCCATTATTCCTCTTAATTTTTCACAGTTCTTGTGTCATAAGGATCTCCTGTTTTTTCTTCACTTAAGGTATTCATGGTATAATTCATACTTATCAAAAAAAAATGAATGCAACAAAGTTGGTTCATTCAAAAGTCATGGAATTGCTGTCACTACCTTGGCTACCAATTTAATACCTGATAATTTTAATATTAACTTTTGAAACCATTCATTGAATGGATCCTACTGTATGTGGTAGGCTTGCCTTTTGGAGCTTGGGCTGAGTCCCAGGCTTGAGATTCTGCTGTTTTGAGTGGTGGAGCCCATCCACCAATAAGAAGAAATCAAGAGGAGTGAAGTCACATCTCTTTCCAGAGGGGAGGAGGAGAAGAGCTCCCCCCAGACCTGATTGTAGACTGGAACACTGCCAGGTCCAGAAGATTTTAGGGGCAGAGACCTGAAGAATATACAGGGAGCTGTGTGCCCAGCATGAGGGAGATGTGTCCAGGATGCAGAAGAGAAGAGTGGGGCTCAGAACAGCTGAGGAGAGCTGCTTAGTGGGCAAAGCAGTAGCCCAGAAGCACCTGTGAAGACTTCCATTGGTGGGGAACGGCGGATAGCTCCAGTGGCTAGGCTCTCAGTGAGCAGCATGGTGTCCAGCCCCTGGGAGCTGTGTGAGGCAGCTCGGGTCCACAGCCTCTGACATGTGGCCACATGAACGGAGCAGGATCTTTGGAGCATTTGGTCAGCTCAGGTCCTCAACCCCCAGCATGAGGCAGGGAGCTTGGTGCAAGAGGCACTGCATGGAGGATCCAGGAGCGGATTGAGCCCCAGTGCTGCATGAGGCGGCCCAGACCTCCAACCCATTGCTAAAGGTTGAATCCATGGAACCAGACAGTTCTTGGGCTACTGAGGCCCTAGAAGCCCTGCATAGTGGAGACACATTCAGAGGATGGCGACTGCTAAAGCCCACTGCAGGTGAGAGAGCAGCTTGGTGCAGAGGACAAGAGCTACCTTCCAGGCCTGGGAGCCTTGAGTTTCAGAGTGAAAGGACTCCCAGAGGAGAGGGCGAGTTCCTCCTAGTGAGTTAAGGGCTCCTGAAAGTGGAGGTCCCACTGGGAGGGCGCCCCTGAAGTTACCAGCTTTCTTGGAGGGTTTGGGAAAAGGCCCAAGGGCATTGGAGTTTCCCCTTGGGGTTAAGTTTATCTTTGAGTTTGTGCCGTAAGTGGTGTGATGTCATGCCTTATATTTTGTGAACTCTCATGTTTGTAAATGAATAGATGAGTCGAGTCCTAAATTTATAACTTTGACTAGGGCTCTACTGGAACCCCCTTTCAATATTATTCACCTGCTGTTTATTTGTATTTAGTTGTGGCTTATTTATTGTTCACCTATATTTTATCTGTTGGTTATCTATGTTTATTTTGGTGTTTATCTGTTTCAGATCAGATACTTACCTGTGACTTATCTGCACCTGGAACACAGGTATACGATTTTATAGCATTTACCAAGAGGGTATTATTTGTGTTATTTGTTGAGATATTAAATAATATTAGTATGAATGTTTATATCCATGTTTCTTTTCCTTTTGATACGTTCATGTAAATAAATGTGTATATAGTTAAGTCCCTTGACTGTCCTGGCCTGGTTCTAAAGGGACAGAGGGAAACTGAGTGGTCTGCAGGTCCCCCACAGCAACACCTGCCAGCTAACAATTCCCTTCAATTGGAAAAGGGGAGCATATACCTGAGTACACCTGGGCTACATATAAATATCTTAATATACATGCAATTACTCCCTTAGAAGCTCACTCAAGAACTGTGAAGCTTACAGGGTGAACTGAATGAGAACAAGTCTCAAGGATTTCATGGCAATGGGGCCGGTGCTTTATCCTATAGAACAAAGTGCAAAGTCCTTCCCACACCTCTAACGGACAACAGGAAAAAGAAATGGTTGGAGGGAGAGGAAAAGTAAGTTAAAGCTAAAAAGGAGAAAAAAGCAGGGTGGGGGGTAAGAGAGGGAAGGAGACTGGGGGAGGGACAGGAATGTAAACTAAAAGATTTGCCAGGCTGTCATAGATACTCAGGGCAGAACCCAGTTTGGTGTAACTTGTAGTTTTAGTTTTTAGGTACTTGAAAGGCACTTTGGTACCGTAGTAATGAAGGCTTAGCTAGAAACTGATTTTATGTTATAGTTAAGAAGACTGCATATGAAAATTCTTATTCTGTGATTCAATACCGATAACCAGTCTTCCCTTTCAGGAAACATCTGTCCAGTTAAAGCTTCATTTCACCTACTAAATACCAAGCTAAGAACAATAGTTCTTATAACATTCCTTTTAAACAAGCAGTGTTGTTTAAAGGAACATGATGATTATTGTGTGCCGATATGTAAGTTATGATTTCTTGTCTGGGAGAATGTCACCATTTCTTGTTTCCTAAGATAGATATTGATCCATGTCTTGGTTAATAATATTAGCTTTATTACAGTTAGTCAATCAGTGCCTACTCCTTAGTCAATAAAACATATAAAACACAGAAAATAGGTGCTATTTTTTCCTGAAAGACCAAGACAGTATTTTGAACAAATATTTTTGATAGTGTATTATTGTACAGGCATGCTTAATTCCAAATACTCGCTTGTCTTGATATGTGACTATGCGACTTTAAATGATTAGTATTAAATATATTTGCTCATATAAAAGATTCTTATTCTTTACAGACCTTTACAATTGGAAAAAGTGCTATAGAACTGGATTTCTCTCTCTTTTGACTCATCAGAGAAAAAGGCTGCAGTAAAAAGAGAACAACTGAGGAGCAGTGTGCCAACATGTATACATGGACTTCATCCACGGGTGGGTTTGAGAGGGGGGCACAGAGGCACAGCTGCACTTCCCTTTCCGATCACATGGCAGAAGCAGCAGCTGGTAACTAAGTCCCTGAAGAAGGCAATAATCTTCCCCCTTTCCCCTCTGCTCAGAGGCACATCCCCTCCCCCCCAGCCCTACCACTGTTCCCACTATCCTGGGGATAAGGGGAGCTCCTGTTCTGTTCCTTTCAGGTTGCATGGATGGGTTCCCCATCCCTGACTGGTCTTCCAGATGCCTCCTTCCCGCCACAAGCCCTGGAGTATGCATGGAGAGGGAACAGACTACCAGACTGCAGCTGCTGTCATCCCGTGATGATCCTGATCCCTGCACAACCTGGCTGAAGCAACTCTAGAGCTCCCTTCACTTCTGGGACAATGGCAGTGGTAGGTGGGAGAGGGCAGGGTGGTAGGGTAGGGTGGGAAAGTGAAGGGGGAGGAACTTGTCTTTAAGCCAGGAGGAGAATTCTTGCTTACTTTGGGAAGTTAAATATCCCTGGCTGCTGCTCTTGTATCATGGTCAGCCTCCCCTAGTAGGTTGCTGGGCGGGAGGAGTCTGGGAGTGCAAGGTGCAGCCACCACTGCAACACTAGTCAATGCCCCCACACCTTCTTTGCAAAACCATGGACCTGTTTCTGACTTCATCCTACTTTTCCTTATTTTAAGTAGATTCTAAAAGCTAGACACCGATCTGAACCCTTAGGTGGTTCAGTCCTAAGTTATAAAAAATGAAAAGGATAACTGGCAGCTAACCCCAGAATTGGTAACAATATGCTTTCAGATTAATCTCTGCATCTGCACATACAGGTCCTGGTCACACCTCAGTCTTTGCAAAAGCTTAAGTAAATGAATGAACTATCCACTGAGTTATTTCCATCCCTTCTCTGGTTTGAAACTTTTATATAACTGGATCCTTATTTGTTATTGAACCCTAGTAAGCTTACACAGAAGAGGTTTATTTATCAGTATTAAGTACTATTGGTAATACTTCCTGTTCAATGCCACCTTTTTGCAGAGGGACAGAATCTGCAGCAAGTTACCAGTACACGAACCCTGATTGTGCTACTGTTGCTGCAATATTTGGTTACATATGGCACTTTCCTTTTATACTTGGCAAACAGGAAACAACAAATTTGTAAATCAAAGGACGCAGATCAGTTTATTTGGACACATGGAATCCTTTTACTTATATAAATTTTCGGTCTTCCTCTTCATTTTGACCCCCCATTTCTCCACTCCCCCATTTTTTAGTAATTCCATGTACTATTTATGGCCTGAATATCAGACTCAATTATGTTGTTCTTCCCTTTAGAAACATTTAGACATCATTTGCCATCTTAGAACAGCCTTCCTTCTGTCCTTGCTCTTTCTCTTGCTCTGCTACTAACACCACACTCTAAACCCTTCTTATCCCTATTTCATAATCATCTATGTTACGTTGTGTCTTGTTTGTGGAATACCCAGCTTGATATCAGCCTGCTTATAGAGCTCCTACTCCTTCACATTCATCTCTAATCCTTTAAAAGGAAAAAAAAAAAAAAAATCCTTATAGGATTCTTTTTCTTTTCTTTTTTTGCAACAGCACACTAGAGATCATGTCTTCTTTTTTAATGGTTTCCAAAAGAATATTCAAGATATAATAGCCAGGAAAATAGGATGATTTTCCTAATTCTAGTGCATGAGGTAAATCAATCTAGCTACTAAAGATGTTCATTGGCCAAGAAAAGAGTAGCCTATATTGAACACATTCGTCTCACCCATAGGCACCAAATATATTGGGGCCTGAGGGTTCTGCCTCCCTTGGGATGAGGATAGGGTGACCATCACCCATCCCTCATTGGCTAGGACAGTCCTGAAATGGCAACATTAGGTCCCAGTCCTGGGCTGTATGCCTCTGGGATAACATTTGTCCCAGACTTCCAGTATCATGCAGGGATCTGGGTGTTTCATTCACTATGGAAAAATGTGGGAAACAGCAAGTTTTCCCTTGCAGGCTGGCAGAGTTCCAGCCTGTTAGTGGCTGTGGGGAGCAGGATGCAGGGGTGCCATGGACATATGTACATGGGCAGGAATACAGCCCTAGACAGCAGTGGAGAGCAGCTCTCACAACTGCCTGCAGGTAAGTTGATTGGGGGAGCAAAGATTGAAGCTCTCAGAGTGAGGGAAGGAGTGAAGCAGGTGCTGGGCCTGGGGGCACTGCCTAACCCAGCCGAGCCCAGGGTTGTGCATGGTGCCTGGGACCAGGGTGAGGAATAGGAAAGAGTCATAGATAGCTCCTGGGGGTGGGGGGCGAGGCTCCTTACCACTGTGTGTACTGCTGGGGAAGGGAGTATAGGGGGGACCATGTGCCCCCAGATTTGTGCATGGGGTGAGACAAATGCAGGCTGTCTAATGAAGTCTTGGGGCTCCCTGACTTACTGCCTTCCCCTTGCAAGCCCCATGCTGGCTGTATTGGCATGGTGAGGCACCCCATGCCTGCCCTTAGCAGCAGGGGTGGTGATGGCAGTTGCAGCAACGTAGAGTTGTGACCCCTGCTGCTGCCAGGTAGGTAGGGGGAACCTTGCTATGGTGGTGAAGCCTGCATGGGGCTCCCAGGGGGAGAACAGTAGGACATGGAGCCCAAAGGCCACAGAAGGCAGGCTGCATATGCCCCCTTCCCCTGCCATGGGCTCTGGTTCAGCTTTGCTCTGACAGTGCTGCTGAAGGGAGTGGATCATCACATTCCCCACCCCCACCCCAGCAAATACAAGTCAGCACCTATGCCCTCCTCTCCTAGATGAGAGTCACTATTCACCATTATCCAGACACAGAGGGGTGATACAAGTCTCATGTTGAGAGGACAAAAAGGAGCAGAGCTGGTTGATTAAAAATGACAAATCTAAGGCACAGACAGTCAAAACACTGGAAGCTGAATTGATTCATTCTTTGCAGGTTAGTCTAAGACTCACAGATTAAATTGAAACAGAAATGAACATACATTTACCTTTCATTCAGGAATTCAGCCACATGTCAGAAGTGACTCGGGCCAGAAGCTGGCGGGGTGCTAGAGCATGACTTTCTGGCTGTGTTCACTTCCTCTTCCTGCTGCCCCTGATGTTTCTGGGATTTGCGGTCCAGAATTACAACAGTAGGACTCTGCAGGATTGCTCATCACCTCCTCTTCCTGCTTTCAGATGTCTCTGGGATTTGCAGTCCACAGTTGCAACCAGCAGTAAATTTGAGCTGGGAAAGTGGTGTTTAATTCCCCAGCCACGGTTTGCCAGGGGCAGTACCCATTCCCATCCCCTTTTCCCACCCCCCAGTAGACTGAGCTGGTATCTTAAATCAGTTTCAGCCATTTTGAAACTGGTTTATGTGCACCACACTAATGTTCTGTTACAGGTTTAAACCAGTTTCTGATCACTTGAGCCAGTTTGTGTAACTTCTGTCCCTAGCCATAGAGGGCTGTTGGGGACAAACAGCTAATGAAAGAAGGGAAAACGAACAAGTAGATCATGGCTTTCATGGCATTGCTTATTATGGGTTTGATTCCAGCACACTTCCTCCCACTGAATAGCTAAAATGAAAGGACTAGTCAGTGTAAATGATGACAGAATTTGCCTCTATATGGATATTGTTTTGCTCTGCATTGCAGAACAGAACCACAGAGGTAGATGATGTTTCCATTCTCAATCTTAGTGGTTTTAAGATTGAAGATAAATGCTTCGTGCATCTTTGCTATTCAGATGATATGACTTAAAAAAAAAAAAATGTAAGTCCTTACCAGAACCACATTTCTGTTTGAGAACCACTGCTTTTGTAATTACAGCACATTATTCAAATAAATGCATCCATTTCTGAGTCTGGAATGGCAAAGAAAAGCCTACACTTATAAACTCATTACCTAGTAGTATATTTGCTCTGTTAGAACTTAAAATTGCAGTAACCAGTTCATTTTTAAAAGCTTAAAGAACACAAACCAAAACAGAGCATTCCTAATAAGAAAAGTACCCTAAGCTCTTGGGTGACAAGTTGCAGTCCTGAGTGAATTTTTTTTTTTTTGAGCAAGTTTAAAACGCCTTGAAAATATGTTTACAATCATAGAACTGATAGAATCTTAACTATAGCTTTGTGGATGGCAGTCATTCTAATACAAAAATGAAGAAAATCAACATCTATCTCGATAAAGCAGAAAAGTAAGTGAAAAGCATATATCTGTACTAGTATCTCCTGAGGGAATGTCTTAACTGTTGGGTACTGCCAAAGTGCACTATTTTTCTTGAGATTTAGTCTGCATAAAAGAGACTGAAGTCATTTTCTTGTTTTCAACAATATTACTCAATTTCTAGTCATAGCACAACACATTAGCCTGTCAAGAAAAATCATCACCTAGCAGCTCCAGATATGTTTATAACATTCTTTTATGGGCTCTACTAATAGATGCATGTCATCAAGACAAACCATTTTGATGTAATTTCTTCGTGCATTGTACAGTGATGTTGCTGAGTTTATATGAGATTTTCTATTTTATGAGCAGTGTGGAAATTTACATACAAAGTGGGCTTGTCTTACCCCCCCCTTCCCCTCCAAGAAGTGTCACATCATTAAATTAAGACATTGCAGTCCATACCCATCGATTTAAAATTCAGTTCTTGTTCTTTTTAGAGAAGTTCTATGGCATCATATTTCCTTAGACAGAAAAAAGACAACAGGCTATATAGTTTTGATTATTTCAGTGAGGTTTATTTTTCAAATATATATTTTTTTGTATTCTCTAATATCCTTAGCCCTTTGATTTTGACCTTAAAAAAATCTCATTTGGTCTTATGTGGTGAAGCAAATAAAGGATCTAATAGAATTGCCTCACTGTACCCAGTTCTAGACTCATTTAAGCACCTGCAGTTGCACAGGGCATCATTTGAGATCCTTGTAGTTTAACCTTCTTGTGTAGCCCGCTTGTACATGAGTTTGTACTCCCCTCTTCAGTTGAGGGTATTATAGGAAGGACAGTGTGGTATGGGACACTGCAGCCCAGCAGCCGTCTATGTCTCCTATAGAGTCAGGGCCAGTCAATCAATTACTTGAGTATATACAAGTTTATTATTACAACAAAACCATTAAAGGGGAAGAATATAGTTATATGCATATTTTATATTCATATATGTACAAATATACAAAGCAATAAACAGTTGCCAATAAACAAATATACAGGCATATACAATAGGTAGGCACTTGGTTATTTTTATTGCTAGGGGTTGCAAACTAGAGCTGCCTCACATAGGTCCCAGGGTTTGAAACTCCATGCACCATGCTGTGCACCGGGAGCCCTGGCCACATGCCAGGGGTTGCAGACCCAAGCCTCTCGCTCCCAGGGTCTGAGCCCCCATGTGCCATTCTTTACACCGACTGGGACTGGAGTGTCAGAGTGGCACATGGCATTCTTCAGGGCTCTTCCAGGTGCTTGCTCCACCCACTGGACTGCTCGTCTCCAGCTCCTCTGCTGCCTCACTCTCTTCCTCATCCCCCAATGCATTTGCTGCATGCTGGGCACACTGCTTCTTTTATACCTTCTGGAGGCTCCACCCCCAGCTTGCAAAGGGAGACATGAGGCCAAAGCAAGTGCAGGCTTCAACCAGGTCTGGGCCTCCTCACCTCACCCTGAGTACGGGTTGGCCAGCCCCACCCTGGTGTTACCTGATTGGTGGGAATAGCACACCAATTGAAATTGAGCTTCTCCAAGCATGGCATGCTGCGCTATTCCCAACAACCCCACCACACTTGCATATGACCTCAGAAGAAAAGCTCTCTGTCTAAAGTGTCCACCTAAATCTGCTGTCTGCGGAGGCTTTCCTGGTGCTGCTTGGCAATAAGTTATCAACTATTAACCATTGCAGGAGAGAAAAGAAGAAGTGAAGAGGGAGAGATGGAGAAAAAGATAGGAAGAAAAATTAGGATATAAAGAATCATAGCTATGTCACCAGCATGTGTGTAAATGCATACTCTATGAAAAGGCATGAAACTTCATTGGAAAAGACTGTGATAATATTGGTTAAGTTAGATTAGGTCCAGCATGATCTAATTTTTAGAACTCAAGACCATGAGTTCTTAAGAATAATGGCAAAATTACTAATGAACCAAAGATGACATTTCCTCCAAATTCACCTGAATGACAGAGGTACTTCACAGGAAGCAAAAAAAGGTAATTATTTAAACATCTCTTTGAAAATGTTAATTGCCAAGATAATGTAAGGAACAGTATCTAGATTGTGTCATAAAATTTCTCCATGAGCTCAGTTTTGTGAATATCTAGTGATTATAAATGGAAGAAGAAAAAGGATTTGATATGGCCTATGTAATCATTTGAGAGGTTTTAAAAGCAACGCTTCTTGTAGCTACAAACCTAATGATGATAACATTTTCTATATCACTTGACCTACCAAATGGCAGTTACTTGGATGTGTAGCTTCCATGTTTGGCACTTAGACACACTTTGACATCCTATTCCGTGTATAGTATGGATGTTGAAGTGCCCACAAGGCTACAAAGAATGTTACATTCTAACCAGGCAGGTGTGTACCTCCATATATGCACACCTGTACAAGTCTCAATTGTAGCCAGGCAAAAACTCATGTCTAGTAAGTGTTGCGGATAGATGAGAAGGAAAAGGACACTTCTACATTTCATCACAATATCCTAGTGTTAGGACACTTGACCGGGAAGTGGAAGGGTTAGCCCTACATATATGTGACTTCCCAACAATGTGCTCTAAATACAAGTGTCCCAGGGGATCTGGGATGCCAGAAGGCTCCCGGGGCAGCAAAGGGTCCCACTTACCTCCTGCAGAGCCAGAAGATCCGAGGGAGGCACACGCGTTGAGAACGCTGGCATGGGTTATCAGATGGGCATTTATCTGGCTGCAGCAAAGGGAGTGGGGGACGCCTGCTGGAAGGAACAAAAGGCGGCCCAGCTGATGCTGAGCAGAGGAAGCTGGAGCAACGCACCTCAGCAAGCGGGGAGTCAGCCGCCACCCGCAGTGTGTAGCTAAGAGAGGGCTGGAGCCAGACCCGGCTCTGAGAGATGGAGCAGAGCAGGTAGCAGCAATGCTGGTAGAAGGGCCAGAGCTGGGATTATCAGCTCAGCCAGTGGGGAAACCGTCAGCCGCACCGGTAGTAGGACCAGAAGAGAAATGGGCGGGAGCCTGGTCAGCGTAGCTGGGGAAGGAGTTGGCGGCAATGCCGGAGGTAGAGCTGGAGAACGGGCAGAGAGGACCCCAGGTAGTCTAGCTGGGGATGGAACCAGCTTCAGCACCGGCAATAGAGCCGGGGGAGGAGCTAGCTGGATCCCGGGCTGCGAAGCTGGTAGCAGAGTCAGCGGCGGCGTAAGTGGCAGGAGTGGCGGAGAAGCCAGCCACATCTGAAGAGCTGGCATCAGTGAGGTAACCAGGTGCCCCATACAGAGGGGAGTTGGCAGTAGATACAGCAACCTCGCAGACCACCAGAGCAAAGCAGGTACCGGGCCGGAGGGCCTAGGCTGGCATCCCTATAGGCAGTACTCGCAGCCCGAAGACCGTTGTTGACGGCCGGTGTATTAGGGCGAGAGGGCAGCAAATCACGGATGACGTTGAGGCCAGAGAAAGTAGGGCCTAAGGTGGCAACTGGCCGGGGTGTAATGGAGGATGGAGCCCAGAGAGTACCCGTTGAGGAACATGCCGACGCCGGTAGATACCACAAGGGAGGACCCCCCCACTGAAGGTACAATCAAAGTTGTGGCAGGCGAGGTCAGGGGTCCCCCCTGATACCAGCAGGGGTAACCTCTGGGGTGCACCCATGAAGCCAGGGCATGCGAGACCTTGGGCCCAGGCAAAGGCAGCACGGGAACACCTGGTAGAGCGGAGGCGGGTACAACAAAGTTTTAGATTAGGTCTCCTCTCTACTCTCTTCTCTAATCCTAGTCCCATAATGGAACTTTAGAAATATGAAACCAGAGCACAGCCTACTATGCAGGCATAATAGGCCTGTGGATACAGCACTTGCATCTTGTAAGTGAAATAAGATCATAAATTGCATGTGGTGCCAAAAATGGTAGTTACTTGATGGGGTCACTGTCACTTGGGCATGTAAACTAAAATAGGAATCTACCATGAGTGTAAAAAGAATACAAGAAAGTGTTAGATTATGTTAGAAACATTGTTGAATTGATACTTAATTCTCTTAACACACTAGATCTTGTCAAATGCAAGCCTATGCAGCACCATGCAAAGATACCATACACTACCTCTGGTATCACAAGCCATATGGCATTGCGCCTGGCCTGAATAAACCATGCTTTTCAGCAGCGCTTATTAGGCTCAATGTTGTGATAACACAGCTATGCTGCTTTTGGTTCTAGAAACAGTATCTGCAGCTCTGGGCTGGGTATCTCCCTTGGCACTATTATGTCAAGTACACCTCTAGTACTATTTTGATTTTGACAGTCACTTGCATAGTGAATGCAATCCCTGAAACAGAAAGGTTGGGATACTTTGTCTGCACACCAGGAAGTCTCCTATCATCAATTGCTTCCTTCCCTTTCAGTTTGAGAGAGGAAAAAGAACTCAGTTGTGAGATGAGTTTTCCTGGAGAGCCTCCCCAGCAGATGATGTTAAAAATCAAGTATTTCAGATGTGGCTCAGAAAGAGATGTATGGACACAAGCCAAAGGCCATTGAAAGAACTTCCCCCATGTGGAGGTTTTATATGGTAGCCTGTGTGCCACTACAAGTAGCAATCTCAATCTTCAGAGAGCGGTTTAAGCATATAAGTTTAAGTTATTGCAATGAATCCAAAATGTTTGACACTCCAAATGTAATAAGGCTGTTTTGACATCTGATTTAATATGTACATGATTTCCTAGATTTTTTAAATGTAAACTAAAAATTCCATTGCATAGTATCATGCTGTTGCCCACGTTTGTCATCAAAAAGATTGGAATTGCCACACAATCCTCTGCTACTTTGAGCTGATAGGTAGTTGATAGTAGGCTGGCAGCCTCTTTCTGAGCCAGCACTAGAGATATATATGGCACTTATTTGTTTTTTTAAAAATTGAAATATTTAAATACTTAAATATTTAAATTCTTTCTGGTTGTCAAACTAAAGACTCTTGTGCTCCATATTAGGCTGTAAAAAGAGTTTATTCTAACAGAATTCTGTACTTGGCCTACCACCACAAACACGGCTCCTTCAGCTCTGGGATTTCCAATTTGCCTCTGTCCCGGCCCCATCTTTTGCTAACTCCAGTTCCTTATCCCAATCCTTCCACGTAGCTTATCTCACCAAACTTCTTACCCCAGTCTCAAATCCTTTTGCCCAACACACATTATATTTACATATCTCGAATTTCCCATCCCAGGTTTCTGCTCCAGGCTTCTTATGCATCCATCTTTTCTTTTCTTATCCAAGGCCCCCAATCAGCTTTATATCCTCAAATTCTTACCACTCTAATCCACCTGTGGCCAGTGGCTTCTCATTTACCTTATCCTGCTTCCCCAAGCACACATACAGTTTCTTGTCCAATCTAAACAAATCTTCCACCCCATACTCTTGCCATCATTTTTTTCAGTGACAGGACGCATTCCCCGACACTTTCCATGTTAGTGGGATAGAGCACTGGGTTGTGTGGTTGTGGTTTTGCCTGATTTATTTTTCAATGTTCTGTGCTGCTACCTAACTGCTGGCTGCATCCACTAAATGGGCAACTCCTGATTTCTAGGATAATCTAGATTTCTAGGTTTTCAAGCTTTTTGGACCACCAGACCCTCTTAGCACTCAGTTTCTTGTAGACTGCTTTGCATTTTTTCAGATGAGGTTCAGACAAATTTGAGTTGGTTTAATAAAAGATATCAGATTTACCCAAAGAACCCTCTCTGCCTGTGTCCTTCGATCAAAACAGTTACAACCTTGCATTTTTTTTTCAGATCTTTTAAAATTAAAAGTAGTATAAAGGCAGTGTGAATGCAAGTAAATGCCTATATTTGTAGTAAATACCCTATTGTGATTTTACAGTTTCATGGCTCACCAGGATTTTATGGCCCACTCTTTGAGAACCACAGCTCACAGGCATTACAATTTTTAACCAACAGAGAAGATAAATGTTTTGCTCCTAGGAAGCACAAGGTGGCATTTTAAAAGAAAAGAAAGGGAACAGTCTCTAAAAAACAGCTGAAGCAGGCAGACTGCTTCAAATTTAGTCTGCCTTCATGCTACTCTGGATATTGTTTCACTCAAGCCTCACAACCAGGAAAAAGGGCTACATTTTTTAAGCTTATTATACCTGCAAGCCATAGAACAAATTTAAATAATTCAATAAATAATCAGTAACTTAATTTATAGACCTCTGTGACTAAAATGTGATGAATACTATCACTGACACTCTACCATTATCTGACCTTCAGGAACTGAAATTAAGTTAAAAAGGATATTTTAAAATGGATTTGTTAAAATGCATTATATTTCTGTATGAACTTCTATTAAGAATTAGTTTCCTTAATTTAAATAAATGAATTTAGTTCGGCAGTGAATTGAAATGAAACAAATCAAAGCCACTTTTAACTGAACATTTTTTTCATACAAATACTCACTGCATTTTAACTAATACAGTTAAATAATAATTTGCATTACTTTTCTGCAGCATCCCCAGGAAAGACTATAAAGTTATTTCCTTATAGAAACATTTTACTTTTCATAAAACCTGTCAGTTTAAATTAGGTAGATATAAAATTACCTCACTGGACAGTTACAAGATTGAGATCTTTGAAATGTATGAACGCTTTCTGACGACAGACAAAGCAGATCCCCTCTAAAATATGTGCCATTTTTAAACCATCTGTGCTTTGCCTAGAAGATTTTTCTCATTAAGAGGCAGACTTTATCCCTGGAAATTGATGTCACCTCTTAGTATTCTGTTAATATAGGAATGCCAAGTGGTACTGATAAATTAATAAGGTGTTGGTAGATTAATAAGGTATTCTAGTGACAAGACTGAATTATTTTATATGTAATGTGTCATTTTCCAGCAAAAAGCCACTAAGCCAACACCAAAATGGAAGAACAAGCTTTGTCTGAAGGAAGGGCTTGGCTTTGTACAGATTAGTATATTTGAACATATACTGAACGTTATCCTATTGCAAAGTCATAGGCCACTGATAGAAAAAAAGTCCTACCTCTCACCTTCTTGAAATTTGCATTTCTCCCAGAAGAAAACTGGTTTTGAAGTTGTACAGCTTTTACTTGTAACAAACAAAACCTTCAGAGCAAAAGCCACTTGGCTGGCATGGACTAAAATTCATGATGTACTAAATAGCTATGGAAAGTGTCTATATTAATGAAATCCTATAGGATTGCATGCTCTATACCATTTTAATATTCTTCTTAGTATATATAAGATTTTTCAGTAGGGTTTGAATTTCTATTGTGGCTAATACAGAACATTAGAAAGCACTTAGTTCATTTGGAAATTTAAGAAAAACCCAAAATGCTTTATCTTGTCCTTTTCAAGTATTGTTATTCATAGCACTAAAGGTCACTACAACAGTTCTCCACCTCTTCCGTCCTGGATCCCATGTTACAACAGAAACATAGGTTTTAGGAAACTTTCCCATATGTGCACGTACACATGTACATGTGTACACAAACACATTTTTCCCATCTAGCCATAAAGAGATACGATTGCAATGGTCATAGACTTCAATGCCATATCCAGATAAAGATCTTTTACGTCCAACATAAAATGTAGCAAATTTAGAAAAAGTTTTTCATTTCCTTAGTTTTTTTTCCCACTTAGTACTTTTGACAGCAAGGCTCTATTGAAGGTATAGTAACTTTTTGTTCTGCAGCTTCTTTATTCTGGCCTTTTGATGTACTTCAATAACCTTCCTTGTATAACACATTCCCTAAGAAGTGATATTGTTCCTCACCCCATCCCCAATAAACTGCACAATAAGCACCAATATGTCCAATAAACAGGCAAAGTGTTTCTCTCCCGTGATTTCTGTACATTACATTGCCAACATGCCACTATACAAATATAATTTTGTTTTCATGAGTGTGCAATACAGTCAATAGATTCTTTAGGACACAAATTCCTTTTGTGACTGCTGCTGTTGTTTTATTATTATTATATTGACCCTGTTCCCATGACTATCATCTCAAATTATATTTTATTATATAGGAAAATACTTTCAGTAAAGTGACATTTTATCTGTCTTAATATAATGTTGTAGTTCATAGCACATTTATGTATCCACTACTCTCTGTTCAACTAACTTTCTATAACCAACTAAAAAGACTTCCATGCCCCTGAATTTTAGAACTATTGCTTAGGATAAGTGTGCTCAGCCCCAGACCTGTGTGCCAGATACAGCATGCAGAGCTTTATTATATGGCTAGCAGAGCTTCCCGTGAGTCCAGAAATTTGGCAGCAGAGGAGTGGTTGCAGCACTAATTACTGTTCCCCTACTGCCAGATTTCCAGACCTGTGGGGAACCTGTCAGGCTGGGGTGGCATGGGGCCTAATCCAGCTGTGTAGGGCTGGGACAGCATAGGCCCCAATCTGGGCCTGATGCAGGGCCTTATCCAGCCCATGAACCAGTCTTTGCCACACATCCAAGTGGAAGGGCCTAAAAGGTGCTAATTTATTTGAAATACATTGGGTAGCATGGTGACTCACCATTCCAAAGAAAAACTGAGCAATGAGGTAGAAATTAAGTAGACTAATGCAATTACTGAGAATTTACAACCAAGGGCCTCATGTAATTTGCTTATGCATTCCCAGAGGCAGGACTTTTATTCAGAAAATGTAAAGACCCTATGTCAGGGATGGGCAATTATTTTAGCTGGAGGGCTGCTTAATGAGTTTTGGTGAGCTGTCAAGGGCCACAAGTTTTAGGACAGATATATTTTAGTTTTCTGTAGCTTAACTTTCTACTTCCCAGTAAGAAACTCCTACTACTAGCTTTTACCTCAGTGAGGTGCTGAACCTCATGCAAAGCCTGTAAATACAGGTTATTAGGAGACAAATATAAGATCCAGATGTTTTTGTGTGGGTTTGTTTTTTAGAACAAGGATTAAATATTATTGCTGCACTTTATTGATTCAAAATTGCTTTCTAAGAAATAATATGTACTTCAAATAAGTTATTTTAGTTCAAAACTTGAAGTATTAGGCAATTAGAATTTTATGTCTGATAAGTTTATATAGTAGGTATCCGTTGTTCTTCTGGATTACCGTGTATAAGAAATCTAGACACCAAGTTTTTATATTATACTAGCCAATTGCCCATCAAGAATGATGGGGCGGGGGGAAAGTGAGGATGGAGTGCCAGCACCCAACACCTTGCACTGCCACTGCTCTGCCTTTGGTCCCGTGGGCCCTCCCCACCCACCCACCCACCTGCTTCAGCCCCTGAGTCCCCACCATCATGGCAGGGTGGGCAGGGATGAAGCCCTGCATCCAGCTCTTCCCCCGCTTCTCATATGGCCCCATTCCCCCCTGAACCCCTCTTCCCCCTGCTGCATCGGGTCTGGGCACATTGCTTCCCCCTCTGATTTCAAGGAGCAGGGTCACAGAGGGGGGCAAAGCCAGAACTGCTGGCCTCAACTCCCTGCTCTGGTCCTGCTGGGGAACAGTGAGAAAAGCAACACCATCACAGTGTGGATTGAGGGGCTGAAGTGGAGGGGCAAGGTCAGTGGCACTGGCCTGGCCTTCCCACTGTGGTCCTGCTCTGTGGAGATAGATGGCAATGGTAGGGATGGTGCCACCATGAGAACAGGGACTGAGCGGTTGTGGGGGGTTGGGCCAGCACCATTAGCCTTGCCCATCTGCTGTGACTCCTCAGTCTCCATCATCATGCTGGTGGGCCAAACAGGGATGGAGCCCCATATCCAGCCTAGCTCTCACTTCTCATCCTACCCCATTTCCCCCAACTCTACCCCTCCCCTGCTGCATTGCATCTCTGCCCCCCCCATCCTCCTCTGCCTTCAAGGAGCAGGGCCACTCTGACCCTGCTGGGGGATGGCAGGGATGGCACTGCCAGGACAGAACTGCTGGCCTTGCCACCCCACCCCTGGTCCAGCCCCTCAGTCCCTACTGTCATGGCGGCACTTCTGTCTGTGCAGAACACTCTGATTAGTTGTTCAAAGTTTTTCATTTCCTTCTAAGCATTGTGGTTGGCTGCAGACTAAGCATTGTGATTGGCTTCAGAAATGACCAATCTGTGCAAATAAAGACGTATGGACAGACTAAGGCTTTTATAATATTAGAATAGGCTTATGATTCTGGGTATGACCATAAATTGCATCTGGCTGGAGGGCCTGGTGCTAACATGGTAGGGCTACATGTGGTGGGATAGCTCCTATAAAATACCACAATTTATCTGTGTAACTTCCATAGTTCATTCCCATAGCCCCCAGGGAGACATGCTTAATAGAGAATAAGGATGAATACACAGGTCTATTCTTATGGACTGCTTCCTGTCTCTAGTGATTTATCTCTTGGAAGTAGCTGTACACCATGCTCCAGTATGAGCAGCAGGGAGGAAAGCACATGATGTTGCAAAGCTCTGTCCTTCTTACTGGCCCTAGCATGCAGCCTGTTTATCCCAGAAACATCATCTCTCCTCAGTAGACTGGGCGATTAACATCTTTTGTCCTGTAAAGAAACAAATAATTTATGGCCTGTTTGCGTTTGTGGAGAGTCACTGGGGTGGATAGCTGGAGCAGCTGCTGGAAGAAGATGACTCAGACGAAGAGAGAATATGAAAGGGAGTCCCAGGGCAAATGAAATATGATTGAATTATTGTGGTTGAAACCCAATTGTAAACTGTGAGCTCAGTGTTTCATTTAAGATCTGGATGAAACTGAAAACCAAAGGGCAGTGTGACTCTGGTCATTAGATTCTGACTAAAATTGCAGAAACTGAGGAATGTGCCAGTTGTTGAGACACTCATTGAAAATGAAGAATTGAAGAAGGTGAGGTTAAATCCTGTTCAATACAGTACAAAGGCAGGATAAGAATGCTTATATCATGGGTGGATTGGGGCATTACTTAGAAGACAGATAAATGTTCATGAATATATGACTTAGTTTTGTATTTCTGGGTTTAAAAAATATTAATATTTGGTAAACTTGGCACTGTGCAATAGTACTAAGGAGTCTGGGTACACTTTAACGTGGTTACATTTTCTAGTTGATCTTTCTAGTTTTATGTAAAGAATAATGGAGGGGGTTTGCATAAGTTAGTGATACTAGAGACATTTATGTAGGTTTAACATGTAGGTTTGCATTTGAGAGATGACTGTGATGTGTGAAATTTAGTGTGGTTAAATGCTCCTTCCTTTTCCTGTAGTCTTTGATATGCAATGGGAATTACGGGCATGAACTAGAATTTGATGAAGGTACTAGCAGGATTAGTTTGGGACTTTCTCTCCCAGCTCCCCAAATATCAATAGCTTAAAGTCTTTGTAACCAGCATGTAATAAAAAAATCTTACGTCGTACAACTGGTATGTCTGTCTTCTGCTCTATTTTAATTCCCCGCGATATACATGGTAGCATGGCAGAAGGTGGGCTGAGAAACAGCAGAAACAGTGGAGAAGAATTCAGGCCTGTCCATGTAATATAAACCCCAGTTTTTCTTCCTTTTTAGATCTAGATCTAGATATGCATTCCCTTCCCTTCCCCAACTATTTCTGACTTTCTCTCCATCTCTATTCCCTATAGATCAGTATAAGTGAGCTAAGACATAGGATAAGCGTTAGCATTTTATTTTGGAAGCAAGTTGTTTTTATTTTGTTTTGTTTTCCCTCCTTCTTTGCAAATAAGTGCCCTGTTATGGATGGTTTTATATTGTATAATAATTATGTTTATATTGATTTTTACTGTTCCATATTACTGTTTTACTGATGCTATATGATTTAGACCTACATATGTAAGTTAGCATAAGTCATGTCATGTTTCCATTTTGCTTGTCAAGTCTGCATCTTGTGTCCCCTGCCTGGGCATACCCTATCGTAACTCTGTTGTAACTGTATGACTCATGACCCTCCTTCCCTGTAAACTGATGATTGATAGACAATGGCAGTAGGTCTAAAAATAGGTCCCTCTGAATGACTGAACCATCAACTTGACAACCCAACCATCACACTGCATTGACCCTCCCTGGCTCAAGGTTTGGAAGACGGAGACTGCTGCAGAAACCAGACAACCCACCATTACAGACACCGGAAACTGCATGTCCTAGCCTGGAATGCACGTGCTTAGTACACCGGGGGCTGACCCTTGCCTGGGCATGCCCCTGTCATGGGTTGTAGAAGGTCTCCCCCAATAAAAAGGGGTAGTAAAGATGGACCCTGTGGGAATATCATTTCCATCCAGACCAGCTCCACATCATGCCACCTATCCACCCTAGAGCCCTGCCGGTGACCTCCTCTGGACAACATCAAGCTGAAGGGACATCAAGGATCTGGACATCAAGGATCAACTTTCAGCCTAGGGTAGGTAGGTATTATCCACACACTTCCTCCTACGATTTAGAATTTCTCTCTTTCTTCTCCTAGACTTCAGCTTCTGCAACAAGCCACCTACTGCCATTGTGTGCGAGTGGGTGCAAAAGAACCAATAAGATACTGTGTCACCACCTCCCTCGTTCAATAAAACCATTGTCATTTGCAACCCTGAGTTGGGTCATGTTTTACTGAATCCTGTTCCCTTCCCTATCTTAAATTCTGATCTCTCTCTCGGCTCCAGCTCCCCATCATTTCCCAGTCTCCTCTCAATTGCATCTCCCCTGTTCTGCTGCCTTTCAGCCTCTCCAGCTGTCCACTGCCTTTTTCCTTTGTCTTTCCACAGAATCTCCTGCTTTCCTGCCACTTCTGCTGCCTTTTAGCCTCCTGGCCCTGCTCCCGCCATCCACTACCTCTTTCCTGTGTCTTTGTGCAGCCTCTCCCACTTTCCCACCATTTCTGCCACCTTCTAGCCTCTCAGCCCCATTCCCATTGCCCTCCGCCTCCTTCCTGTTTCTTTCTGCTGCCTCTTCCCACTCCTGCTGTTCAGCGCTGTTTCTGCTGCCTCTCAGCCCACCTTCTGCCCTGCTTCCATCATTTTCTGCTTCCTCTCTGTCCCTTTCTGCTCCCATCTCTGCTGCTCTCAGCCCCCTTCCTTTCTGCCTCCTGCTGCCGCTCCCTGTCTCTCTCCGCCTTCTCTTTTTCTCTGTTCTCTGGCATCCCCTGCACCCTCTCTAGTTCCCCTACAGCCTCAGTCCCAGTTTCCCTCTCCCCATCTACATTTTGGCTCCCCTGTAGCATTGACTTTGGTCCCAGCCTCTGTGTCAGCTTCTCTCCAGCATTGTTCCCCTGTTCTTCTGGCTTTAGGCATTGTCCTTTAATCAATTAATATCAATTAACCCCAAGCCTCAGCTCCTCAGCCAGCTTCTCTCTAGTCTACCAGTTCTAATCCTGGTCCCAGCAACTTTCACTCCCTACGCTTTCACTTTCTCACCTTAACCTTCCTCCAGGTATCCCAAGTACCCCAAGCACACACATATATAAAGAAGGCTTTTGAGAACTGTGACTAAAGACAGTAGGAGTAATGACTTCATGTAGATGCAGAGTGGAAAGTTTCCTAATGCATAGGCAATTCCATGTAAATGCGGGGGTGGAACCCTGGGTGGAACAGAAGGAAACTGGTCCTGGTTAATGCTAATGAGGGTAAACTGAAAAGTATAAGTGTTTGAAAGCAATAATATTCTGTGCAGTGTTCGCGGTATTCTGTGCGGTGTGTGTGCAGTGGCTGCACCCATTCGAAGTTGCCTCCATTCTAATAAAACGGTTGAATGCAGTGTGTGCTGGTGTTTGCCCCCTGCTGTGCTTTGGCTAATGAGTATCAGGATCCCATGGGCAATTGGTTCATTGGATTCCCTAGTCACTGAGCCTCACATGGGGTTGTGGTTTAACAGTACCATTGTGCACAGCCTTATCAAATGTACACAGTATGCCTTATTGATAACTGTTCTTTCCTTGTCAGAGCTGAGACTAATTTCTTGTCTCTGTACAAGAGCTCTTTATTCTTGACCTGGTCAACTTCCATCCTCTTCTCTGTACCTTGGGGCACTATTTAACAAGGATGACAGTGTCATTGGTAAGATAAGAACTGATTCAAGAAGAATCATTAGGTACAATTCAGTGTAGAGGAACATTACTGTGGAATTAGAAAGTGAGAAAATATTGCTTTACGGAGTAGAATAGGCAAATGCACTAATACAGAATGGGAGATAACTGGTTGGACAGTAGCATTGCTGAGAAGGACCTGGGGGTTTTGTTGAACCATAGACTGAAGGTGAAAATGTAATTTTGGACTGCATCAGCATATGTATTGGTGTACTAGAGCTAATAGTACCACTCTACTTGGAAGTCATTGGACCACATCTAGAATATTTTGAATAGTTCTGGGCTCCACATTTTAAGAAGTATGGGGAAAAAGTAGAGAAGCTCTAGAAGCAGGTAACAAAAAATGATAAAGAGATTGGAAGACAAGCCATACGTGGAAAGGTTGAGCTATGTGTGTTTAGCATGGAGCAGAAGCAAAAGCATGATAGCTGTTTTTAACTGTTCCTCCTTGCTACAGGGGGTAGGATACCAGGCAATGTGTTTAAATTGTATCCAAGTACATTTAGTTCACATGTCAGTGAAAGCTTGCTTACCATTAGAAGAGACTGCCCAGGGAAACTACAGACTCTCCCTCATTACAGGTTTTTAAGAGGGCACTGGGTAAACAATTAATAGGGTTAGTTTAAGAATAGCATTCCTGGATTTGTGGAGGGGTTAAACTAGATGTCTCTTGATGTCCCTTCTGCCTCAATGGTTCTATAAATTAATGATTGACACTCATACTTTAATAAATGGCATAGCAAAATAAGCACCTGCAAAGTACAGTAATTCAGAACTGATAGTATTCTTAGAGTCTGATAAAAATGATTAAATATTAGCACATAGGGCCAAGTCAGTTTTATCAACTGGGGAGTCTAGGAATACCATTACAGCGGTGAATTAGAATATTTTTGGTGGATGCTCATTAAGGACCTGTGTTTGAACCCACAGCTTGCACCCAAAAGGACCTAAAGTCTGTCTATTGTGGACAGACTTCAGACTTAGTTTGACTTTAGTTCTTAAGAATGCTCTTTGGGTGTACACACGTGTTCCACTTGTAGCAGATGAGACCTCATGGTCAAACTGCCCTTGAACCGAAGACCGGTACTGAGCTTCTAAGACATTGCAAGGTGTACTATTCTGGCTCTGCTGGTTTATTGTATATCTCTTCAACCTATGTCATAAAGAGATACTCCTCAAAAAATGCATAGGTTATACAGAGATTTAGGCAATATAAGAAACATGTGTTGGCCTTTCTTTTCCTCATCGCTATTTTGAATATTTCTGTCTTGGTTAGTGTCATCTGTGTTCCAGGTGTCTCTGAGCTCCACTTCCCCATTAGTCATCTAAGCCTGGTCACAAGTCCCTCATGCAGCAAGTATACTTCACCTTCTTCATACCCAATAGTTTCTCTTAGATCTGCAACCTTTTTTTTTTTAATTATATAAACTTATAAGGGCAGGAGGGAGAAGGGGAAAGAGTGTATATATCACAAAACCATTCTAATGATTTTTGCTCATTTTCTATTGTGGATTTTCTACTGTTTCAATCTCTCCTTCTTGTAGAGTATCTAAGTAGACATTCCTAATTTTCAGGCAGCAGATAGTCCAGTGGTCTGAAATCTTCCTATTTGAATACAGATTCAAACTAATGCTATGTGGAATTGTTCCTGGTAGCAAAGGGCTTGGTAACTGCCTAATGAGGCCATCAGTAATACAACAAGGCCACAAAATCAACCAGAACTTTAAATTTTCCATATAGATGAATGTCCCAAATTATCACAGATGCCAACCACATATAAACCTTGTTTACACAGAGAGGGTGAACTGCTAAATTCTGTTACTACTTCTGCATTTTATTTGTATTTAAATTCTGCCATTATTTATTTTCAATCAATCGGCCTTTCCCAGATTTGCTTATCCTTAGGAATTTACCACAACAGTGGGTATTTTTTTCTTTGAGATTTTGTAGGTCTCTAAAATGCTGCAGTTGGTCCTTCTGATACGCGCACTGGTGTCTGTCATGAACATTTTGGTTTTAGGGTTCACATCAGTAATATTATTTTATCCTTCTCTTCAGTAAATTCTTATTTCTAGTTCCTGCTTTTATGTTTAGATTGCTTTGTTGTACAAATTAACACAGAACTTTTTTAAACTGCTGCCAGAAATTAAAACAAAATTATCAATGTAAAAGCATTCAAAAGCTTGCAGACTGTTGAGCAAAGCGGCAGGAACTTTGCCAGAAAAGGAAAACTGTGCCTGCAAAACTTTTTTTCAGTGAAAGAAACTGGAATGGAAAATAGATACAAGGAAATTGGATGAACACAGTGAGTAGAAAATGATAGTAAAGGGAAAGATTACGTAGTATTGTGGAGATTATACATCAACAGACAAATTAAAAAAAAAAACTGGGCATGTCTACACAAGACACTTTGAACACAGTACATTAATTTTACTGTGGATCAGTGCATGGGGGGGTGCAAAGCCTATGCTAATGTGTTTAATGCACAGCAGATTTAGCCTAGTGCACATTAACATTATAAAAAGACCATTTGTCTGTGCTAATGTGCAGTAGCCCCAATTATAACACCTTAAGTTGCTGCACCTGCTTCGACACATTGGCAATCCATCGTGTCAGAATTGAGTCAGTTTATTGCGTTTGCTGGAGTGTAGCAATTACCATGCTCTGGCAGCCTCCTGTGTCTTGTGTATCAGTGTCTTTGTGCTTAAAAATGGTAGTGGGGTGCTTGAACTAAAGCTAACCAAACAAGCTTTAATTGTTTAATTGTTACAGGAGACACCGTGGCGTTTCAATTATAGTGGCTCTCAGTGCTGCTCTAATTTAAAGTGCCACCCTCCCTCACCCTTGGCATACGGGTAAAAGTGCCCACAGATGCTAACCTTAATATTCCATAATTATAATATATTAATGAACATGTAGATTGCATCCACTGACTAGTAGACAAAAAAAAGTCTTATCTTCTTGTCTGCTTGCTCTTTTATCCTTTCACAGAGTTGTATCCTGTAGCAGAATATCTTTCTAAATGAAGAATTATTTTAAAACTATGCTTTTAAATGTAGAGTCATACTAACAATAACATGCTCCACATTCGATTTCCTCCACCAACAGACCTTGAGTGATTTAAAGTAAAGAACATCATAACACTCAAACTGTATTTATGGTGTGATTAAAACATACTGTGGAATGCCACATTATTACATTTCTGAAACTGAATGGTTCAAATGCCTTGTTTCTTGGTGTGCGAGGCTGTAACATGGAACCTTAGCCCTGTTACCATGAAGCAGAGCGGCCCCTTGAGGGCCAGAATCTTCCGCGCACGGCCTTGCAGCAGAGCAGGGGTTAAAGCATAGTCCTGCAGGCTGGTCAGCTGGCTGGGGATATCACATGATTGTGTGAGAGTTCAGGACACAGCTATATATAACCCCTGAGCTGAGCTAGCCAAGGTGCAGCTCATGCTATGCCAGAGTGTGGACTTGTGAAGTTTCCAAAAAGCTGTGAAGCAGCCCTGCTAGTGATAGCACCAGGCAGAGTGACCTAGAAATGCGGACATGGATAAGCAGTCTAATTGCCTCTATTACTTTTGCTTTGTTATGGCCCAGGGGATTAATGTTTAGGTTCTGGTTTAATCAGGTGGTTTGTTCCTGAGGCTGTAGGGAAGTGGAGGCCTCATTAGCACCCAAAGGGACTCAGCTTCAGGGACCAGAGGGCCTGGTGCCACAGAGGGTGCAGTTACACAGGGCCAGGGGCTCAGAGGCAAAAGTCATATTGATTGTAGCTAGTACTTCAAAGCTGTGCCCAACATAGTGGGTCTGTGCTGGGCAGCTTAGGGGCAGAAGCTGTGTTGGCTTGGCTGAGACCCCAACAGAGTGATTGAAGATCAAATAACATCTGTGAAGCATGGAGCATGATAAGGGGAGGTCGGAGTCGTGCAAATAGTCTTTCAGGAAAGAGCTCACCACCTCCGTGTCTTTGAAAGCCAAGACCAGAGCTGGGAAGCCCTAGGGCAGCTTCCTTTTTAAGAACTGTAGGAGGAGTCCCTATTCTAAGGGGCTCCCTCCTCACATGATGGATGGTTTGTGCTACAAGGAGCTTGTGTGTCTCTAGGATTTACAGCTTATGTTTGTTGTGGGTTCCTTTCTACTAGCTTCTCTGCCCAATCTCACTTCCCATGGCTTGGTGTAACAAAGAAAAAGGAGGGAGGCTAGCGATCCTACTGACTGTTATCTTTTCCTTTAGCTAGAATTTTTCCTCATTTTTTATTTTTTTCTACACAGCTTTGGCCCTATTTTAATTGCCCCAATAAGGTGAATTCTGCTGGCTGGATATGGTCAGATTACCCCTTTCTTAGCATAAATATAGTTCTCAGAGGGTTGCAGGACCTTCACTCTTGGTTCTTCTGATTACAGGTTCAGTGTTGGGATGAGCAGCTATTCCTCGATCTTGTTGGTCGTTTCTCTTGGCTTCTTTCCCTCAGGTAAGTATGGAGACTCTATCAAGTCTGAAAGGGGAAAATGTCATGCTCTCATCCCTTTACCCCTCCTGAAGTGTTGCTACACACTCTTTTTCAGCTTAAAGGTTTTTCTTGTGGATTTCCCTCTGCATCCATTCGTCCATTCATCACTCCCTTTCACTCTCTCCTTCCTTCCCTTCCAGTTGTTGTGGGGTGAGGTTCTTGAGTATTTCCCATCCCATGCCCAGTCAACCAGAACTGGCAGGAAATAATAAATCAAGTCATTCCTGTTTTCTGTGTGCCCAGTTCTCTTGCATCCATTGGGTTCTTTGGTGAGTACTCATGCTTGGGGCACCTGCCACAGCACTTGCTATTCCCCTCAGGGTTTTTTCTTATTCTCTCCCCTGAGCTAGCAGCATGATCTTTGCTGCCACAAGAACCCAAAGTTACAAGTTGTAGCAGGCGAATGAAGGGGAGTCTGTTTCCAGAAGAAGATTCTAATTAAAAAGGGATTCTGGGGTGCCTCCAGGCATACTCAAATGCCTCTGGGGATGGCACCCTATTACAGAGGCCAATTAGAAGTTAATGTAATTTCTTTTTTTTTTCTTAATTACTCTTAAATTCATGATTACTTGCCCCAGCAGTTTATCTTTTGTTTTTGTACTCATCCAGCATATATATAAAGTACATAGGAAACTTTGCTTACACAGCAACATACAGATGAAGCATAAAAGCACTGATACATTTTACATTTCACTCAAGTAGCATCCTTCTTCTTGTCTAAAAGCCAGTAGAGAGAACATTAATAATACAGAAGAGACTCCTACTGTCCTCAATTTCTGTGCCTTATGCAAGAAGAACAATTACGGGGCAAAACTTGCTCAGCTATGGGTGACACATACTCAATATATATGGATTCTTAAAAGTTTAGTTGCCCAATTCCAAGTCCACACTGTATAAGATTTCTGGAGGCTCATAACTTGGCCAATTCTGGATAGATTTTTTTGAAGGGGAAAAGACTAGAGAAAGAAAAGAAAAAGTAATCTTAACACTGTTATGACTGCAAGCATTTTACAAGTCTCCGGCTGAAAACATGGTAATATGTTTTCTTCTCAAGAAAACAACTAAGAGTCAAGTTTTAAGGGTAGAGTGACATGTG
The DNA here is from genome assembly GCA_030014935.1 of Caiman crocodilus. Taxonomy (NCBI): domain Eukaryota; kingdom Metazoa; phylum Chordata; order Crocodylia; family Alligatoridae; genus Caiman; species Caiman crocodilus. Next base: position 129,909,237 of record JAGPOW010000261.1, read on the forward strand.
CAACTTTAACAGTTAGGGTGAAGTTAAACATGACACACAGACCACACCAATGGTACTTGAAATGTGGGCCTCTAGATGTTAAAGCTTGTTATCTCATGCTAAGTGCCTTATGGGTATCTTAAAAATACACCATTTTAGGCCAGGGCAACTCTGGTGTTTGCTACTTAGCTTATGTTAGGGTAACTTCAGTTTGATTCACAGAGATAAAATGAACAATTTGCAGTACTCCAGTATCATAAGATATACTATTCCCAGCCCCACTTTCCTGTTCTCTTCCCCCACTCCAACCCAGAGCAGCAATAGAGCCCAGATGCCCCTGCTTACTAGCCCTCAGGAAAGAAACAGTATTAACCCTTAATTTATGAGTTGACTGCTACAGCACATTCTAACTTTAAGACAAGTTAATATTCCTCAGTTTTGTGGTTTAAGTGTAATGTGTGGCTTTACCTTGAAGTGCAGTTAAAATACAACTAGATACACTTTCAAGCAGTTTAGCATACAATGATTTCCTGGTATTAACAAGTTGTTCTCTTTCCGGCAAGGGTTATCTCCTAAAATGTACTAACTGTAATAGGGCACTGCTTTCCATGGTCTGCTACTGTTGTAAGCGAATGTGTGACAAGGCCCTGCACTTCTTCTGAGAAGTGCCTGAACTGTATTGTTGTTTCTGCTGACAACTCCCAAAAATTGCACATGAGAGAGAGACCTGGAATGGAAAATTACAATCCAAATGGCTAGTTTGGGAAGTTTTATATGAAGCTGAATATACTGTGTTAAAATTGAAGTACTGGGCAACAGAAATCTAAGCCATAAGGTCCGTATCATCTATACACCTAATTAAATGTCTATTATATTTTGAATAACAATATATTGAATAACTGAATCTATTGGTCCTGAGATCATTTTTACCCTTACAAAGATGGTCCTGACTGACTATTGTTACTTTGTGGGGAAGGAGGGAGAAGGGGGTTAGTTTGAAGTCATTTACATTCATCTTTGCTTTAGTCTTCCTGGTCACATCTACATGTGCATTAGTGAACCATAATTATGGTGCATTAAGGTTAGTACTAAACTTAATATGCTGTAATCAGTGCTGTGGTGTAGTAGCACCAGCACAAATCTTTTAGGTGATACTAACATGCAATAGACAAATTTGACTGAGGATTAACACATTAGCACGGCCTTTGCTGTGATGCATTAATGTACAGTCAGATTAGTCTGCTGTACTTCTAGTGTTTCAGGTAGATGCACCCCTGTGTCCTGAACTCTTGCTATTAAAATGAAATGTCTTCTTCTGTAGAATACTATTACAAAAAAGTAGGAATAATATAAACTTCAAAATAAGATTAAAAGGTACTGCACCCTTAATGCCACTTTCTGTGCATGTATGTGTATGTGTATACTTATGTGTATGTGTTTGGGCTGTGCAAAATTTCGCCTCCAGTTTTGTTTCAACGCTGTTTTGACCCATTTCAATATTGAAACAGCAGAATTGAAATAGAACAGATATAGTCAAAACGGTCTCAAAATAAAATGAGGTAAATCAAAAAGTTTCGCCGTTTCAATGCTGTTTCAATGTTTTGCCCATGGGCTATAATGGGGAAGGATGAAACAGTCTATAACTTTGTAATTTCTGGCCTGATTTGGCAGAAATGGTAGCTCCTTCTGAAGGCATGATGCCTGCCAAGTTTCAAGGAGATAGGTGCAGGGGGTTCGGAGAAACGGCACCCCAGGATCTTGAAAGCAAAACTTGAGCCATGTATATGTGTTAAGCCACAGCAGGTTCAAAATCGCAGGCATGTTAGCCCTGATGAGGCCACAAAGCCTGCTAAATTTCAAGGATATAGGTGAAGGGGTTTGGGAGAAACTGCACCTCAAGCTGTGGATAAGCAAACCTCATGACATGGGTGACACTGTGTGTGTTAAGGCACAGGAGGGTGAAAGCTGCACACCTGCTAGCCCAAGCTGATGCCACGAAGCCTGCCAGCTGTCAAGGAGATCGGTGCTTCATGCCCTCCAAAGGGTATACCGTTTCTGTAAGTTTTATCCAAATCGGGCAAGAAATGACAAAGTTATAGGCTGTTTTGACGTTCCCCATTATATCCTATGGGCGAAACATTGAAACAATTTTGTCATTTCGACTGTGTTCAACAGAATGGAACAGCTGTTTTGAATCAAAACAAAATCTGAAATGGAACGCTGTTCTGTCGAAACAGAACGCTGCCGTTTTGCATAGCCCTAATCTATATGTATAGATGTGCGTTCTTTATCTTTAAGAGCTGAGATAAAACAATTCCAGACCTAGTTTGTCCTTTATCATCCTTCTTTTCTGAACAAAACAGCATTAAATGTGTTTAACCAGGATATCTGAAGATTTAATAAAATCATCATCCTTTGACTTTACAATGCAGAAAATGGCTGCTTCTTTTAAAGCTGTGGCAAAGTGCCTTACTTTGTTCTATAGAAGTTATGAAACACATACATTTTTAATATAGATGGAACTCTTGATTCAAGGCTCAAACAATTGTTCACTATCAAATGCATTAGTAGTGGACTGCAAAGCATGGTTTATTCCCAAAGATTTTCAGCTGGAGTATATCTTTCAGTATAGTGTGAATGAAGTGTTTCAGCAGAGGACTATGCTCATTTCATTCTACTCACTTCACTGGAAAATGTATCAGACCAGAACAAAAAAAGTTTGACATATGATCTATGGAAGTAAAAACTGCTGAACATGAAAATAAACAAATAAATAAATAAATCCCCACCCCCTAAGCCATGTCTACCTTTTAGAAACATCAATAAAATTGACCTGGAAACAGTGAAAAAGGAATCACTATTAGGAGGTGACAGTAATGGTTGCTCTTTTAATAGACTGAATCTGTTTCTCCAAATACTTCTATTATTTCAGTAAGTTCTAATTTAGAGGTTTTCATCAGAGTTTTATGAATTAAACTGGCTTGCTTTCTTTTTTAAAAGACAGGAGTAAGTTATTCTATTAGGAGTCGTATAGAGAAGAAAAAAAATTCATGAAGGGGTTTGAAGAGCAAGTATTAATGAGAAATACTTTCATGGAAGTTTTGTTCAGTCTTTTAGGCTAAGTCCAGACAAGTGCAGCTGTTCAATATATGTGGTACTGCAGACACATCTGTGGGGCCACATACCACACATTTAGATAATAATTTAGCTATTATCTACACTGCAAGGATATCTAGGGTTCAAAAAAATGGAGCAGCACATGTCAGGGCAGCAAAAACCACTCAAAACCAGAGTCAGGGTCTGGCTGCTGTCCAGGCTCTCAGCAGAATGATCATCGCTGCTTCAGTCCTAGGAGGAGCCCAGGCAAAGCTGTGAGGGCTAGCCTACCAGTGGCCCCAGCCTCCCCTATTACCCCAAGGGTAACCTGCTGTCCTGCAGAGGGCATATGGCACAGGGTCAAGCACAAGATGTGCTCCTGCTAGTTGTCTCCAGGGAGCCAAATATCCATGTTTTTCCTACCTTGCTATTCTAAGGATTTCTATACATCAGGGGTCCCCAAAGTTTTTATGCTGAAGCCCAACAGTTACAACTGACTGTGGCCAGAATTTCTGGCCAGGAAACAGGTAAGGATATGCCCACCTCTGGTGTGAGGGGATAGGCCAAGCCCTGCACTACCATGGGCCCTGTAAAAGGAGCTGTGGCATCTCCACCTGGGTCTGGGGGGCTGTGGTTTGCCAGTCCACGGCCACTTCCAGACTGGCAGCCGGCCATGTTGTGGACTAGCAGCTGACCTGCCACAGATTGTATACCAGGGATTGAGAACCCCTGCTATACAGCATGTAATACTGCTGCATTTAGTAGATAATAAATGGCCAAATTAATTACTACTAATTACCTGAGTATAGTAAGGTTAGTGATGTGTCTAACTGGCAATGTTTTAGCATATGCATATAACTCTATCATGTGTGTAGCTGTCTTATTATTCCCCTATTTTAGAGTCGTCACTAATTCTCATCTCCTAGGCTGGGGACAGACATTACACACAAACCAGGTTAAGTGCTCAGAAACTGGTTTAAACCTGTAACAGAAGAGATATTCAGTGCACATAAACCAGTTTGAGATAAACTTGGTTGAATATAGAATCAGACTTAACTAATTTGAGTCAAAACAGTTTATGCAATTTCTGTTTCAGGTCTCTTGATGGTTTAAGATAAACCAGGCAACCCCAGCATCCCCGAATTCTCTTGGGGCTGGGCAGGGTTCTCTGGTCCGTAGCAGATCTGGCCTCTCCGCTCTGCTCCCTGGTTGCAGCTCCAGCACAGACTGCAGGCTGCTCCCCTCCTCCCCTTCACCACTCCCTGATAAGCAGGAACTCCCCTCTGCCTTGTTGAGGAGGTGTCACTGTATTTGCTAGCAGACCAAATACTGGCTATCGTCCCAGCTTAATCAATTAACAGGCAGAATTAACAGGTAGCTGGTAATGTCCCCCTGTTGTTTGCTTAATATGGTGATAAATGCTGTTATGAATTTCCTGCTGGACTAATCAAAGCATCCTGCTGGGGTCTGGCCATGTCCCCCCACCCCAACTCCATGGTGTGGAAGGGATCCCCAGTTTCTTCCCTGAGCCACTGCAGGCATATGCCTACTTTTCTGGGATGTCTGTCTGGTTACAAAATTGATTTAGCCTAGCCAGGGTATACTAACCGGGAAAAATTGAATCAATTCAGACTCAGGCTTTTTGAATGTCTGTCCCTAGACCTGGGGAATGGAAGAGCCATACAAAAAGGCAACATATTAAACGCAGCAGCTCTTGCTTTATGTTAACTTCAGACAAGCCAGGAGTGATAAAAAATATAGCAAAACTGCTCCAACTTTAACCGTGGGTGAAGTAGTGTTAAAATTGCAGCAGTTTCAGTACAGTTATATAATTCTCAGGTTGTCCACCTGTAATATTTGAAACATAACAGCTGCTGCCCTTTGAAATGGCTCCACATGTACATGTATCTGTACATGTATACACTGTATCCTGTATACAGTGGTTCCCAAATTCCCTTTTCCACACTCCGCTGCAGGGAGCAGAGTGCAGCGGCTGCAGCAGCAGCCCATGGGCATGGGTGCTCCCAGCATGTGGTACAGCTCATCTTTTCTGATCTGTGCCACTGGCGTTGCCCCCGCAACCCTCATTTGAGTCATGACCTGGGGTTGGGAATTGGTGCTCTAAGAAAACATTTCACTTCACTGTGGCACGAGCTATCAGTCTTGCGATTCTAATAGTCACAAGTGTTGGTCTGCTGAAGTATGCTTCTTTTGTTTTCTGTTTTCAGTTGCTGTGTAGTTTCTCAAAGATTAACTAAAGTTCAGCTGAAGTCATGAAGTAACAGATACCATATGCCTCAATCTGCTTTGTACTGAGCACTTTGTTTTGCAGAACTGTCTAATAACATGAATCATGTAAGAATCATTGATTATGCTCCATAGCAGATCTGTCAGGAATCTACAGCGCATAGGAGAAGATTTGATTAATCAATTAATTACTGTGCTCCAGCCAGCCTCTGTGTTCTGCGAATCAGTGTCCCTGCACTTCAAAATAGTAGCAGGGGTACTTGAACTAAAGTTCGTCGGATTAGCTGTAGTTCAAGTGCTCCCACTGCCATTTTGATGTGGGGGATGCTGATACATGAAACTTTGCAGCACTTTAATTAAAGCAGCTCTCAGAGCCAAATTAAACTGCTGCCCCCTGCTGCCCCCGGAGCACATGTAAAAGTACCTAAAGTGCTGATTTCTCTCTCTTGCTTTATGCTAACAGAACATTTGGCAGGTGTCCTAAACTTTTCAAAATTCTGCCAGTATTGTGCATCTTCTCTGGAGCTACTTATGGTGTGACTTATTATTTACCATGCTTAAAACTATAAGCATTATCATGGCATTTCTGTACTTTCTCCAAAACCAGTCAATTTCCTAATTACGGAAAGAAGTAGAGAATCAAAAAACAGATTGAAATAAGAACAGGGGTATGACCCCTAACACTATGATGGACATGTTGATCATTCTGGGTGCATCTACATGTGTGTTTTACTGCAGAGTGGACTGATTAGCTCTCCAGTAAAGCATCACCATTTCCATGTGCCCATATTGGAGTGCAGTAAATTAATTAACTCTATTGTAGGATAGAACTGTCCAGGAAAAGTACTATCCTATGACAGAGTAGTTACGTGCATGAAAACACGTGTAGATGGTGACTGGGGCTGGCTGGGGCACAAAGGCACTACAATGCAGGGGATACCTGCTGGGTAGCCATGCACTGTAGCACTCTCATGATCCAGCCAGCTCAGCTCCTCCACAGCACATTGAGTTGGGGCCGACAGCCCCAGACTGGAAAGCTGACCCCTGAGCCCCCTACCAGCCCAGGGCTGCTCTGCCTTGGCTCAGTGGGCTGCAGTCCCAGGCACACGTGCAAACATTGCACGTAGCAACAACCTGCACAGGATCTTACTGCTACGTGCTAATCGCACTTGTAGATGCACCTGTTGAGTCACTTTTCAATATTATTACTTTGTTTATTTGCCTCTGACTCATTGAGTGATTTCACTAATTCAGTTGAATTATTCTTAGTCTTACATTGTGAGGTACCATTCAGTTTGAATAAGGGAATCAGCATGTGATTCATTGTGAAAAGATAATTTTTCTCTTTTCGTTCTCCAGGAAATGTTAGCAATACGACAAGAATATCACAGCCAGTAGCAATGCATTAGTGTGTGTTTTTCTTTTTCAATAGAGTAGCATTAGTGATTTGAAATCTAATCACTTTAGGACCTAAATAAACCACCTAAATATGACCTTATGCATGAGGGTGGTAAATCAATTGAAATAAAATACTACTATCTTGTGGAATTTTTAAATTTTAACTTTAAAACTTTTTATAGAAATAATGACGACCTTCCCGATTTTCCAGAGTAACTTTTCTTGTTTTCCAATTAAATCCAAGTTTCAGTGTGTTTTTGGTACTTTTAAGTTTGTTTGAACAATAAGTTGGGATGTTCAATACACAAATAAAAAGTAAAAAAAAAAATCCTGTTTAAAAATCTGTTTTGCATACCATTAATTATCTGGTCTTCCCTTTCTGTACTTTTTCCAGGTTCTTGTCCATTAAAGTGAGTCAGTATTAACTAATACTTTCATTTATATAGTTCCTGAACTTCTTAAAATACCCTCACTGTTACTCAGTCCAACTTTCACAGTCCTTTTTTATGGAATATAATTAATTTGGCATTACAAATTAATATAGCTTTGCCTGTTATACTCTATACTGTGTTCATTGCATATAAACAACAACAACAAAAGTTAAGATGGCAAACTAAACATAAATAAGCAGGTAAAAGTTGCCCATAACTTTGTGTACTGTATCAAGTATGTATATTAAATTTCAGAATCTTAGTACTGGGAAATCCAACTATTGAAAAAATGAGGAATAATGTTGTGAATTATTATTTTTCTTCCTGCCTCATTTTTGAAGAAACATGTTCACAACTTTCTCTATAACATGAGGGATGGAAAACTATTTTTAAACATGACATGATTTTATATTATATGCATGTCTAAAATCACTTGACTAAATTTTCTAATAACCCCCCACCTCCCAAGAGAAACACCAAAGAATATGGGGCTTGTAGTGCAGCTATACTTATAAACACAAAATAATATAGTATTTCCAGGAATATCCAGTATTCCAGAAATGTAAAGCCACAATATTCTGAATGTTTTACAAGTATATTTGCATAACTAGTTATGCACTGTGGTTAATCCTTCCTGTTGTATGGCTACTGGAATTTCACATCCGTAGGGAGATGTAGTAAGAAATTAGCTTCTACTGTTTCAGGACACTTTTTCTAAGTATGTTAACTGCTGAAGGGATGGGTAAAAGTGGAATCCATTAAACAGACTTTTAAAAAGATGAATTTTCAAAAGCGTTTCATATTTTAAATGAATGGTACCATTGCCCTACATTTTTAAAAAGTTTTTTTGGGTGCTCCAACTTCAGATATGTTTATAGGCAAAATTCAAAACTGCTGAGCATCTGAATATGCCTAATCCTAATATCTATTCTAGGGATAAGTACAAATAGTCAAAAGCCCCCAGAAGAAGCACTCTAACTATCATGCTTCACTTAAAGCACTATATGTTAGAGCAGGAGCAAACCAAACAGATGCTCGTTGTTCAGTGGGGGTTTGGAGCTTGCCCACACTGGCCAAGGCTAGCAAACAGGGACTGCTCATGCATGCCTCCCAAGAAGCTGCCAGAGTGGCTTCTCTCCCCAACCCTGTCCTCCTGCCAGCTGGTGACTGTCAGCGGTGGCTGAGGGGAGTGGGTAGGGGACATTAAGCAAGCACATTAAGCTTCCCCATGCTATGTGGTCCCCTCCCCCGCTCAGATTGCTGTCCCTGGTCTTGGGGGGAATTGGTCTGGGTCCATGCAGCAGGGAGGTTCCCTCCCCCTCCACTCAAGCAGATTGACGGCTGTAGCCAGGAGCTGCAGCATGGGGCTGCCTGGCTTGGCTTTCTACCACTCCAGGAACTAGAGGTGGTGGAAGGGAGCCCCCATACCATGCGGGCCCCCACGGATTGCTGCAATGGTTCTTGGGGCAGAGGGAGGGGGGTAAGCCAGGTCCACCTAGCATGGAGGCTCCATTTTCCCACCCCCAGTTCCTGGCATGGTGAAAAATCAGGCTGCAGTTCCTGCCTGCAACTGTCAGGAGGCTGGGGCAGTATGCCTCCCTGCCACATGGATCTGGCCTGCCCCCCAAACCTGACTTAACAATCAGCTTCCTCCCACCCCAGCATCTTGACAGATGCAGCTGTTAGCTGCAGCATGGGGCTGTCCAGTCCAGCTTTTCATCATGCTAGGACCTGAGGGTGGGGGAAGGGAACTTTCCACAATATGGAATATTTGTATCATTGCCAATAAAGAAATATTTTATAAAATTAAATTGGGAGGGGAAAAATGGACCCCTCTTCATAATTACCTGCTATGTTACCATGCAGAACTACACATGGTGGTTCTGATTCCAAATTTAAGAAGCTGTGCCACCAACATAGTCAGGGCTCTCAAAATACGCAGTGGTCATGACCATTTTAAGATACCTTACACTTTCAACTAAGCTGAAAGGACTGGGGCTATATACAAATACATGAGACCTATTGTGTACAAAAAAAATTACACAGAACAAATACAAATGAGAAGGGTATAACCAGAATGATAAAAAACTGAAAAAAAAGATTTATTTTATTTTGTTTGCTAAATAATCTGTAACATTCACTGCCACTGCCACCATTATTATTAAAATAAGATGTGAAGTATTAAAGGATTAGATGTTTAGATGGTTGAGACTGCATTCTCTTGTATTAAATATGATGCATCTACTCTAGAGGGGCTAAAAGATGGAATATGTCACACCATAAATCAAGCTTTAACTTGGGGGAAGTTTATTTCCAACTCTATGGGTTGATTGTTTCCATACTACTAGCTGACGTGATAAATACTGCTGATAGATAAGTTTAACATAGTGGGAGCATGTATGTGTGTGCAAGTACTGTGTTAGTAACCAAACATGCGGTGCAGTACAGGTGCATGTCTACAGCACTACTGCACAGTAAATTTGATGACTTATGCTGACTTGAGTGTAAATTTGATACCAGCATCATGATGCAGGTATCAAATTTATGCCCGATTAGTTAGTGCACAGTAAAGCACATGTAGACACGTTACTGCATAGTAACACTGTGTGTATGTGGACTGACTTGGGACTAAGTTTAGTCTCAAATTACTGTGCAGTAAGCGGGACTAGGCCAGCATCTACAAAAAAACCCCCAAACTTCTTAGTTCCTAACAAGTTTATTGTATGATAATATTTATCTTAAGGTTCTACATAATTTTTCCTGCCATCGCCATGGAAGGTTTTTTTATGAGTTTTATTTCATGTCAAAACAATATTGTAAACACACATGAAATAGAATGGAGTAGGGTGACTTGTTTGAATACTTACAAAATCTTTTAATGGGACCAGTACCTACTAGTCACATTTAGTAGCTGGCTTTGTAAGCATTGCATCTTTCTTGCAGGATTTGGGGATTTTGATAGGCTCAAAACGCTCTGAAGTACACCCTTCTGACTCTACATTTGCTAGTTGATGACATTAAGCTCTTGATCTTTCAGTGAATTTTTATTTTCTTTCTTTGGAAACAAACAGGTGTATCTGACAGCAGGCATTGCATAGCTGAATGATCAAAGATGATAGCTGTTAATAAGTGAAAATGGGGAGGATTACAGAAGGCTGAAATACCACAGTGTCATTTTAATTTTAAATTAATACAAATGTATGCAAAGCACAGATTACAATGACATTTAAAAGTGAATTAACTTGTAAACTTGACACAGTCTAGTCTGGAAACTCTTGTTATTTATGCACATAAAGCTAATGTTTGTAACAGACTTGTCAGTTTTGAATTAAGACAGTGGCTATGTTTTTCTTATTTGTATCTTTCTCCTGATTCATTTATTTAATTTTGAAACTGTGACATGAAATAATTCATTATCAACAAGCAGATCCATATCTATGTGCTCTTTTAAAGCAATGCTACAATGAAAAGATCAACACAACTTTTGTGGCATGTGCAATTACTTCTGATAATTGGCTGTAGACATCACATTCTGCATGGAACTCATTAGCTCCTTAGTTAAAAGGTTAACACTCCAAATTAAGTGCCATGGATACACTTAATAAAGCATTTAATTTAGATGTAATATATGCTGAATAAATGTTAGCTTTTTTTAAAATGTATTAAGTTTTAACAGGCAAAATTAAAGGAAACAAGATAAATCGCGGCTGGGGATATAAGCAAATGGAAGGAACTCTTTTTCAGAAGGCGAGCCTGCATTTGCTTTCAACACACTTGGGGAAGATGATTGCAAGGAATGTTTTCAAATATAGACTGGGTGTAGGGCAATTTTATTCTAGTTCAATAGGCCTTGTCTAAGAGTGAGCACAGGTAATAAGGTCTCTTTTCAGTTTGTGATTTTAAAGATGATGTTGGTAGCTGATAGTTCAACATCTATTATCCAGTAAAGTCATAAAACCTTGACTTCCAGCTGTATAAAAAATGAAGCTGTGTGATGAAGGAAAGCTTATTAGCCTAACGGCTTTCCAGATTGGTATGTGAGTAAGCATAACATAGGTGAAATAGCCCTGCTTTCCCATTCAAAATGTCAGCAGTACCCATGTGAAAAATGGACTCCTGTAAGTATGTCCATTCTTGTTTCACATCAAGTAAAGTAGTAAGCTGTATATAAGGTTTGCTAATGAGCTTCAAAATGTGAGATCAAGCCTATTTCTGGGGATGGCTAAATCCATTATCATCCCTGACTTCTGTGTCCTCCATAAAAACACTAAATTTAATCCCACTGGCTGTTGGTGGTCAGCTTGAACTGGGACCACCATTAGCTATAAAGAGAAGCCTTTTTATGACCAGAAAACAAACAAACAAACTTCTTGTGGATAAAACCTTTTTGGATATGGAAGTTAAGTCATCACTGGAGATAATATCATGTGGGGAAGAGTTGTGTGTATAACTAAGCCTGAGCCTACTGTATACATTTTGTGGAAAGAGGGTGCTGGGGTGGTATGGGATTTAGGCTTTTACAATGCAATGCTTGATCCACTCCACTCATGAGTGGATTTGGCTAAAAAAATGTTATATCAGTATTCTATTGCATTAAGTTGTAAAGGATTCTACAATGCAATTGTTATGTTTGCATTGGTTGTAGAAGGGCTTGCATTGACTTTACAATTGCTTTGTGTGCAGTTCAGACCTCTGTGTTTGAATTGTGTACTGGATGAACTGTGCATCCAAATGGGAGCAAAAATCAACTGAGCAAACATGATATATCCACTTTTCATGCACTGTCTTGTCTAGTTTGCACCTAATGTAACTTTGCATCCTAAATGATTTAGTGGACATACACAAATATCCAGGATTCCTCTGAAGTCTATACTAATGGGGATAAGTAATAAGATGCTGCTCTCTTTAATAAAGACTTGACAAAGAAGTCAATCTCTTGACAAAGCAGGCAAAGGCAAGGTAAAATGATGGTAAAATTCTTAGCCTCTCATATTTATTTGGGAGAAGTAAGTTCATAACAAGTATGCAAGAAACTAAGTCAATTTAAGATGCATTTCAAACAGCCACAATTCTACTTTATTTTTAAAAACAACAACAACTTTAAAGCTCTTTGGGATGCTGAATGGTCCTGTGGATAGGGCGTTAGCCTAGGACCTGCATGACGCCATGCTGGAACTTAAACAATTTAATTGTTCTGCCTCTGCAGTCCATGTCCTTGTCACAACATGCTCAGGCCTCAGTTCCTTCATTTGTAACATGGAAATAAAGACACCTGTTTCCTGTTGTTTTTTGTCTTGTCCATTCTAGTTATATTCTTTGAGGCAGGGACTGTCTTTTGCCCTGAATTTGCTATAGGATAGCTACCACAAGAGATCCTTCAGCTCCTTTAGGAGTAACCTTAATTCTTCTGCTTTGTGCATGGTAGTAGATACTGGGCAGCAGAGGGCCTTATAGTAAGTTTTCTGTGCCAAGGAATAGTCAGTAACACATTTATGCAACTCTTAGATGAGTTTCTAGACAACGGTTCTTGAACACAGGAGAACACAATATTCGGACCATTTTATTTTTCAGTAATCTGACCGAATGCCAATACCCACTTTTCAGGAAGCAAATCTGCTCCAGTAACTAACCAGAAATTAAGAAAGAAAATTCTGCTGCTGTTTGTAACACCTCCTCCTAAAGACCCAGAGTCTCAAAACAAACAATCTAAGGTTTTGTTAGACTGTGCACGGCACTTCTCAGACAGGAACTTTTGTACTCTTGTTTTGGCTTTTGGGGTTTGTTTGTGTGGGGTTTTTAAGGAGAGAGATGATGACAACTCTATTACTTGAATCAGCTAGGGTATCCATTCATACCAATTTCTATGCTCTTTTAAATGGTATCTTAGTAATTAACTAGAAATGAAAATTATCTTGATTTTTAGATTGCATCTGACTTCTCCTGCAATGGAGAATTACTGTCTCATATTTGGAGACTATTTAGTTTAAATTAGAGAAGCCTAATATTCCAATCATTTATACTGTCCTCTATCAAATGCTTTGTCAAACTGCTATTGATTTCTTTAACCTTGTCTGTAATTTCATCAGATCATACTAGAATGTGTTCGTTTTTTACATCACACACAGTGAAAGGATGAATTTTAAACTAGGACTTTTAAAGAAACATCGTATAAGCATCATCTCATAGTCATTCAAGTAATCAAAGACATTTTGGGAGTTGACCTGAGTATGCACTTCAGATTTGGCCCTCTTCATATAAGGGGGTTATGGTATCTGTTTGAAAATTACTATAATTTTAGATATTTAAATACTAGGAGGCAGTAAAATAAATAGGTCATTCTTATCTAGATTAGTTAAGACTCATCATCTTAGATTTATAATGTAATAAAAGATGGGTATATATCTAACTTATTCGTTTTAAGGAAAGTTAAAGCAAATGAACTCAGATTTTTGGAGGTTACCAAGCTTAAACTGAAGAATGAGCTAAACAAATCTGTCTTCTCACTATTTTTTGTTAAACTCAGATCCATTGATGATGTGTGCCAGCAATGTACAATGAACACTGGCCCATAACTTTTTTCTTGCTATGCATCATTAGTTTATATGCTTTTTGAAATGTAAAGCAAAATTAAGCACTATTGGAACTCTACATAAAAGAAGAAATGTTTTATGAATAATGGGATAAAGGACATTATTACTTAGCTTGGAATTTTCATCATATTTTAGATCTTCCAGCCTGACAAAATGTATCTGTGATAAAAAAAGATTTTAGCTACAGGAAATACTAACAGCTAAAATTCATTTGTTCACATATCTGTAGCAAACTAAAACACTGCTTTAAAAATATAACACTCACTCAGTGATATATGGGAAAAGGAGTAGATCAGTTCCAGCAAACCTAAATAAGGTGCCACATGACTTGCAGAAAAAAGTTTTAGAAGGCACAAGATATATATACAAATGTCTAGCTCAATAACAGGGACAGGGCAGATTAATTTCATATTAAAACATTTGACTACTGCATTACATGAAATACTTTATCATTAATCTGTGATACACTTGTTTGTTGTAACTTCAAGGCCATTTTTAATGTGTTTGGAATAAAAATGCTATACAATGTTTGCAGCTCCATGTTGACTCTTATTTTTTTTCTGATATTTGCAATTCTATTTCTACTATGTGATGAAAGATCAAGTTTATCTCAAATCAGAAATATGCATCTCCTCATAACTGGCATCCACAAAAGTGTTATGAAATGTTATTTCAAACATGCAGATTGTTCACAATTTTGTAGCTAAAGGTTAAATGTGCCCCCCCATTTAAGAAGAAACAAATTCAAAGAATAATAATGAAATTAAGATGGCCACAATGAAGGAATGAAATTAGCTGCGTTTCCTTCTGGTGTACTTTGATGCTTTTTCACCATTACTCCTTCATCTTTACCAGTTGCAGCTTGCCATTTTGCAAGCTTCAGTGGAAATACTCAAGATAAGCCTTACTTACAGAATATAATTTGAAATACTATTAAAGCAGGCCAAATCCTGCCACTGTGTTATTCAGCAACCATCTCTCTATTCTTTATAGAAGACTATTGATTTCCCAAAACTCCTTTTTTAGAAGTTTGGAAGATTACTTGCTAGTCAGAGATGGCAAACCTTGTTTAATAGAACATATTTTTAAGCAAACACATTTTTGAAATATAAATTTTATGGATGTGTGCAGACAAGCATGGACATTTATTTCCCTGGAGTCACCTTGGGCTACTGCTACTTGTTCCCGG
>JAGPOW010000261.1:129928852-129955466 GCA_030014935.1 Caiman crocodilus
TAAAGTGCAAAAACAGAAATTTCAGGAACAACCTTTAATATATGAGAGAGAAATGCAAGAAAAACAGACACAATCAGTGCCTTCCACTGTAGTGACAGAAAAGTAACCACAGATAAATGGTTTATTATATTCTCAGAGGATCCTAAGAAGAGGGTCATGCCCCAAGCTACAGTAAAAGGCAAATCTCCCTCCCCTGACACATAGTGCTTGCCACTCTGACATGTGGGAAACATCCCTTCCTGAATTCAAATCTGGCAATCAGTATAAGCTGACTGCACTGGATATTGTACTGGATGTTGTACTGAAAGTAAGTAGGCTGACATAACAGAAGGTAAAAAGTGTGCAACATGAAGAAAACCTTGACAGCTGCTATAAACTCTTTTCTCCTAAATACATTAGGCATATGTTTGTATACAATTATTCAAAGGCTTTTTCAGCCAACACAACAAATTGGGTTCCAGATAGCTGATATCCAGCAATGTAATAGAAAAGATAAAAAATAATCCTATAACTGAGAACCAAAATTTCAACTTCTTTTCTTGATTTGTTGTACAACTCTTTACTATTCTGTCTGTTAAATGCTCTTGAGTAAAGACTAATGGATATGCTGAATGTTACAAATGCACCAGGGTGAAGAGGGGAAGGTGCAGCTCTGCTTGGAGCAGAGAACTCTACCCAGCACAGAGAAGACTCTGGGATGCCAGGGGTGTCTGGTTTGTCTTAAGCCAGCAAGGGGTCTGGGACAGATATTGCATAAACCAGTTTGACCCAAATCAGTTAAATCTGATATACTACATTCAACCACGTTTATCTCAAACCAGTTTCAGCTATTTTCAAATTGGTTGATGTGCACTGAACATATGTTCTGTTACAGTTTTAAAACAGTTTCTGATCACTTAAATCAGTTTATGTGTAATGTCTGTCCCTAGCCCAGATGTGCATGCCCACATGGTGTAGCCTGAACTGGCATGTGGGAACACAGTACAGTGCTATGTTAATGGTATACATGCCTCTATTTAGGTCTTGGCCTGGCAGAGCCTAGATACCCATAGTAGTTTCATAGCATCTAGGGTGAGGAGGGACCTGAACAGATCATCTAGCCTGACCCCCTGCCACAGGCAGGAATGAATGCTGGGTTCACAAAACCCCAGACAGGTGATCATCCAACCTCCTCTTGAATTTGCCCAAGGTAGGGGCGAGGACCACTTCCCTGGGAAGTTGGTTCCAGATTTTGGCCACCATAGCTTTTGTCACTCTTCCCCTGGCACTTTTCCTGCCAGATGGGAGAACCATACCTGAGCTTCAACTTGCTGAGGGCCAGGGTGTCTAGTCTATGAAGGGCCATAGGGTTGGAACTGTGCACAGCCAGCATCACTGGGCGAAAGCTTGGTTAGGGGCTCAGTGTCCTCTGCTTTGGAGCATACACTGGGGGCTGATGGGGCAGGACAAGGCAGGATGGGCTGGGGAAGCAAGCGGCTGCCACTGCAGTAGTCAGCTGTGGCACAGAGAAGATATAAGGGCAAGAGGTGCCAAAATTGAGGGGAGCCATGGGCCAGATAAAGTTCTCCTTCAGAGAAACAGCCTCAGGCCAAATAGAATCATTTGTATGGGGTTGGATCTAGCCCACAGACCACATTTTCATCACCCTGTTTTACCTCTTTTCAAATGTTATAAATTCACTCATGGGGACTGGTCTTCAGGACCAGCTAGGGATTCAGCTGGGTTATGAAAGAAAGGGAAGGTGGGTCAGTTGAAGATTAGACTTTTTCCCTGCTCTATGGAGCTGTAACTCTGGAAAACAATGAAGAAAAGACACTTTCTTCATTGTGTCTTTCAAAAACAATGTCCGGAGTATATTCGGGAATGTGTTGTCTCTGAGAAAAATAAGGAACTTGATATAAGGTATTAAAACTGTTTTTGTCTTATATAAACCCCTTACATTTCTTTTCTACAGAACATGGGTCTGTGATGCAGGATCTGTGTCACTGTTATCCGTATGCTTTTATCAATTTTAGTACTCTGATACCTGTCTATGTTTGGATTAAACTAGACATTAGCCGTTCATAGTTCTATCTGTTCTAACTTAGCAGGCTTTTCATGTGTTTCACTTTAGATCTTTGTAAGTCTTTTTGCTCCAAGCCACATAAAGCTATAATTAGCATTGAAACAGTTCATAGTGTTATATCTTTTTTCTCCCCACTTGTGCTCCATTTTGTCTAATCCCGTATAATTTATCATTTCATCTTCAAATAGCTAGAAAAAGGTCACAGAGTTCTAAATATGGATATCAGTGCTCTTGAGCCACACACAGTCTTTCTACTTCTGGTTTTAAGTATTCCTTTCTCAATATTATACTTGATCTACATACCACATGCTATTGGTGTCAGTGAGAACAATCATTGCAGAACATTAAAAGAAAACTAAATGTACATACAGGTTCTGATTAAGCCAGGTACTGATCTTTAAAAATGTGAATCAATCCCATTCTATATTTTGTTCAGTAGGGTTATACTTAAACTGGAAATGCATAAATGTTGTATTGAATTGGGGCTTAGTAATTTTTCTGACTGATACCATTTCTGAAGTGCAGTAAAAAAAACAAAAACAAAATATCTCCACCATATTTAACTTGCTTTAAATTTCTAATATTTGCAATGATGGATGGCAACTGCCTGAAAAAAAAACATCTTTGTGTCTAGGATGTGAATGGGGCTTGTGGGGGAGGATGTGAAGGTGGGATGTGGGTATGGTAGGGTCTGCATGTGGGGGCACTTCATCCATACACCCCAAACATGGTGCACAGCACCCACTGTTAGAGGCAGCAGAAACCCCACCAGGTGGTGGGTCCTTGGGGCATATGGCAGGTGAAGCAGCCTGGTGGCACATGGCTCTGGCTGAATTCTGGGAGCTGTATGCAGTGGCAGGG
The DNA here is from genome assembly GCA_030014935.1 of Caiman crocodilus. Classification (NCBI taxonomy): domain Eukaryota; kingdom Metazoa; phylum Chordata; order Crocodylia; family Alligatoridae; genus Caiman; species Caiman crocodilus. Next base: position 129,931,779 of record JAGPOW010000261.1, read on the forward strand.
AGAGGGGCCAGGACACCAATTCCATCATGTGGAGCTCCCTGTGACTCATATGCAGCTCCTGGGACTCAGCCTGGGAGGGGAGCTCCATGCAATGTAGCCAGTGACCTGGCCCTGCTCCCTGCCACCATGTGCAGCTTCTGAGACTTGGCTGCAGTGGCAGCAAGCACGGCCAAGCTGGCCTGGTTATATCGTATGCGTCTCCCCACCATCCCTGGCCGAGTCCCAGGAGCTGTGTGTGGCAGCAGGGAGTGGGGAGGGTCACCAGCTCCATCATATGAGGCTCCCTCCTAGCAGCACACAAGTCCTGGGACCTGCATGTGAGCCATGGGGAGTCCTGCACAATGATCCCTTGCTCCTGCTAATCCAGGGTCTGTGCTCCTGCTGCCCCACCAGGCATGGGCTCCACACTTTGGGCTCCACAATCCCACCAGCCCTGGACCCATGCTTTGCACCCAGCTACAGCTTCCCCCCACACACAGTTGCTTCCTTACTTGTTGCCCACAGTGCTGCAGCAGTGGGATGAGGAGCTACTGCAGGCCATGGAAGCAGTTCCTCACGTGGCTGCAGCAGAGGCAACAACAGCCCTGCTTGAAAACTATGTTCTGGCTAGGTCTGGCGCTGGGGCAAAAGCTTTCCTGTAGGTGAAGGTGAGACTACTATGTGCTGCCCCAGTGAGAGTGAACAGGGTTCAGCCCCATGTGGAGCACAGCAGGAACAGCTGTGGCCTGGGCCAGATGCAGTTATTTGATAGGTGCTTGCCTGTGGGCCAGAAGAAATCATCTTGTGGGCTGAATTCAGTCCATAAGACATTTTGCCTTCCCCTGGTCTACCTGGTCAGTGAAAATACATGGAAGCTCATTCTTAGTTATTGGTCCTCAATTCTGGAACTCTCTTCTGGTCCATCAAAACTTGAGTTTGGTCATCCCCAGAAGCAATGCAAGTCTTCCTTATTTGGACAGGCCTTTAGCCGATGTATTTATATTTTGGGGCATCACCTGGATAATTTGTTTGTTTACATAATATTTTATGTAAATTATAAACACAGACAATAATATTATCTGGTGCTTCTTGTAAGCCACTCTGAGCCTCTTTGGGGAGAACAAAACATTCATCTAATGAAAAAAAATGAAATGTTGACCAGTGACACAGAGTACATTTAAGTATCTCAGATTAAGCATTGCAAATTCCCAGTCATTTCTGAAAATGCAAGTTTCACTACATAGATTATCACTTCAAAAAATTCTTAACTATTTACTCAGGGAAAATTTCCCTTAAGAGAAAATTTAACCTTGTGTAGATGACCAATATAATGTCTGTGTATCAGTTGTATGACAGACTTATCCCACTTTGGGGATTTGAACAGTATACTGACCTTCTACATGATGCCTGTGAAACAGGGAGTTTTAGTTGTGAATTTACCAAGGGTTGTGTTTAGGTTAGGCCTTTGGTATATGGCTCTTCTTTTTTAAATGAAACATGGAACAGATTTTGTATATTGGAGTTCATAAAATCAGACTTGGATATGATCAATATTGCAGTCATTGGATTTTACAAGAAAAAACATGTTAAAAGCACAGAGCTTCCATTCAAAGCATGCTTCCTTTAGGACCTTACTAAGACGCTAAAAAAGGAAAAAAAAAAGGAAAAAAAGTTAAGAGAGTCAGCAACTTCTGGATTCCATCTCTGGTAGTTTCCCTTTTGATTACATGATCAATCCTGCAAGTTCAGTCAAATGGCTAGATGAAAACATTTTGAAACCTACTGTAGAAATATTATATAGAAAGATGCTTAATCATATTTATCCAAAAATATTGCATACATTGTATTTTTAGCACTTCCAGTAATTTCTATTTGGATACTGCAAAAGGTATGAAGTTTGATGTGTTTGTTTGAAAAATTGGGTATGCTTATTAGCACACTAGAAATGTAATTAATAGCCTCATAATTTACAAAAGTCATTTGCAAATCATTTATTCATGAAGTGCATTCTGGCTGTTCGCCCTGTTGAGAAAAGATGAAATTATTTTATTGACAAATTAACTTAAGATGAGAAAATAATCATATTGAAATGAGAAACTTCTTGTTGGCTGTGGAGGAAAGGGGGAAGGGTGAAACTTTCCTAGAAAATATATTATTTTCAATAAAGCCTTGCTAAAGTAACATAACATTTCCAGGTTTTCTTTTTGAAAAGGCCATGCTTAACTAATTGGGTACCTAGTTTTCAATAGAATTTTTTTAAATAAGCAAAGGAAAGTTAACTGTCACAGCAAGAGGAAAATATTAGAATATTAAACTTATTTAATTAGAAATTATTGCATCATTTTTCTGCTTCCTTAAAAATATGCTACAGTAAGCATTGTATGCTACTACATAATTGTCTTTTAGAGTATGTCTGCATACTCTCTAAACCACAACATTGGGCATCACAGTAGAGCACGTGGGGACCGAGAAACGCTGGTGGAATGGGGCCACTGATGGAGCAGAATTGAGGCACTAGACATGCAGGTTGTTGGAAGCCAAAAAAACTTTACTTACACTCCTTAGGCTGTAGGCACGTTCCTTGAAGTTACAAACTTAAACAGGAACACAGGCACACAGAAGCTCACACTCACGCAGGATATGAGACGTCGGATGAATCTGGCAGGGAGTCGTTGTTGGTTGATCAGGCCTCCTTTGTGGCTAGGACATGCATGCGGGATCTCTCTTCATGCGTGTCCGAGCACTCCTCCAGTTTGGGCAGGCATCGCCCAAGCCTCTTATTCGGTCAGCAAGCCAATTGCCGACTGACACGTATTTGTAATTTAAATGCAAGCCAATCACAAGCATGCACTCGCTGGTGCAGCTGCAAGGTTTTGGCGGGTTCTGACCATGCACTGAAACTTTTCCCTGTGCTACAGGAGAAAATCCCTGCATCCGTGCTCGCAATGTGCTCAACACAGCCATGCAGAGGCATCTCAACTGTTTTGCATAGACATGCCCCCTTGCCAAAGGCACAGTTGTGTCCACAGCACATTCGGGCTGGTTACATCACACTCACACCTTTGAACAGGTTCACATTGCAAATAAGCATAGACAAGAACGGACAATGAAGCAAGTTGGTTCTCCAAAGAGCTAAGCAAACAATATCCTAAAAAAACCCCACAGCTACACATTAGTACATTCGTGATGAACAATTCGATCATCAAAACTTCTTTGGGCATCATCGTGTCCCGGTTCTCAGAGCTTCTGTCTCTCTCAAAATGCTCTCTCTGGTCTGGTCTGCACACAACTTCTAGCGGACCCACAGAGACTATTTGCTCTCCTCAAAAATCTTTTTTCCTTCTCCGATTTGGTCTGCACATGTTCCAGCGGACCTGTAGAGAAAGAAATTCTCAGGGAAAATCTAATTAGCTTATTGACAGAAAAATTAATCATTATCGCAAGATGATTCGTTGTCCGATTCATCTTGGCATTAGAACCCCATCTCATAGCTAGGTTCCATTGACCCTCATCGCCCAGCACTCTCAACTGCTGCTTGGTGAGCCTGGAGTACCGCATCAGGAACCTAAACATTTTGTGTTCCTCCGGTGTCCTCTGCATCGGTTGAAATTGTCACAAGGTTGACTTGTGTGCTCAATGCTGCTCTGGGTCGTTGAACTCTCCCTGACCCGGCTTTACTAAGGCTTGCAGTCACGGTAACTGCCTCAAGAAATCACTTGCAGGCTGTCCAGCTAAGAGATTCAACAAAATTCGGAGAATAACTGCAGCTCTTCTTCCGTATACTTTGACACAGTCATCGACACTTGCCAGCATAATCTGAACAGCTCCTGGATCTTGCAGGTAATAGTAAGGCCACAGTTCCTGCTGCTGGGCTGGTGACAGTCTCAGTGGGTGCTGTCTCGGGTTCCATGTACAAAAGGAAACTCCAATGATTGCCTGTAAGATCTGCTCCATGCTGAACCTCGATGGTCCTCCTTCATGCCATGTATAAGCTTTCTGGTTGGCTTGACCTGTAACAAGTGCTGGAAGCAAGACTGGCCAGTAAAAATTGTACCTCACCATGCTGACATCAGCAGCATGTCCTCCACTCCATGAGGCTCATCTAACTAAAGAGCTCACCTCGTTTTGATCCACAAGGTTGGATCTGAATTCCATAACCAGGCGCCGATCCACGTAGCTAAGGTCTTGCTGTTCTTATTCTAGACTTTTACACGAGGCCTGTATCTCAGTCTAGCTCCTGGCGTGATAGGTGCTGGCAGTAGTGCAGGCCGCACTCATCACTTGACTCTCCAATGCCACAGGGTGCGTGGCTGCTCGAGCTGTTGCTGCATCTGATGAGAAAGGCAGTTGCAGGATGCTCTTCATTGGCTCCTGGTTATGGCCCAGGAGCAGGCCCGTGAGAATGTTCTGGGGTGGAGTCGCTATTTCCGCCCCGCTGTTCTGGGGTTGAGTCGCTACTTCTGCCCCACCGTGGGTAACTCTGCCCTCCTTCTCAACCCTTCCGTGGTGGCCCCCTTCTGTTTCACCGCCATCTTGCAATGATGGGGGACTCTAGCTTTTCTTTAGAGCTGCAACCTGCTTAACTGCGTGTATAGTGCATAATCGGGCTTTCAACTCAGTTCTTTCCCGTATAAGGGTCGTGACTGTCCTGAACATTACTCTCAGCATTCTCTCCTTTCCCTACACCGTGCCAGTCCCTTCAGATACGAAGCAGCTTTCCTCCGCTTCTCCATGGAGCTCCGAAAGCTCCGGCTGTCCCGATTCAGGTAACAGCATGTCTAAATCAATCAGCGCTGATTCTTTACTCTCCCACACACAGCGAGCAAACTCCCGACTGAGAGCCGCATCTTCCTTGCTCGACCTGTCCGGCGGAGAACTCGCTGCCCCCTTGCTCCCAGGGTTTAAACAGAACCCGCTCGCTCCCCATTAAACATCCGAAGGCTCTCAGGTGGAGGCTCACTTCCCACTTTCTCCCTCGAGTGAAAGGCAATCGCTCACAACTCTTCCACCCGTTCCACCCGCTTGATGGTAAGCAATGTGTGCTTCCAGTTCTGCGGCATCTAGCACATTTTCCGCCATGCCAGGGGCAACCCTCAACCAATTCCAGCTCCATCACATCTTCCCGGAGTACTGATCCTGTTCGTGATGCCATGTGGGAGCCAAGAAACACTGGCAGGATGGGGCTGCTGATGGAGCGGAATTGAGGCGCTAGACACACAGGTTGTTGGAAGCCAAAAAAACCTTACTTACCCTCCTTAGGCTGTAGGCACGTTCCTTGAAGTTACAAACTTAAACAGGAACACAGGCACACAGAAGATCACACTCATGCAGGGTATGGGGCGTCGGATGAATCCGACAGGGAGTCGTCGGTTGATCAGGCCTCCTTTGTGGCATGGAAACACACGCAGAATCTCTCCTCATGCATGTCTGAGCACTTCTCTGGTTTGGGCCGGCATCGCCCAAGCCTCTTATTCAGTCAGTGAGCCAATTGCCGACAAACACGTATACATAATTTAATGCGAGCCAATCACAAGCATGCACTAGCTGGTGCAGCTGCAAGGTTTTGGCGGGCTCTAACCATGCACTGAAACTTTTCCCCATGCCACAGGAGAAAATCCCTGCATCCGTGCTTGCAATGTGCTCAACACAGCCATGCTGAGGCATCTTTTAACTGTTTTGCACAGACAGAGCATAACATGCCTGCTTAATATATACAATTTCCTGAAATGGAGGTACTGTCGTTTTACTGGTGTGTACCCAGAACTTCTCTAAAGCAGCTATATTTGATATATTTGAGGATTTGCAATGAAGAGTGGGGTATGTATGCTATATCTTACTGTAGAGTTGCCAGCACAGTCTGAAGGCAATGTTCCATGTCTAAGAAAAAATTCTAAAACCACAATTGCTGTTACATTTGCATAGAGGCCTGGTAGCATGAATAAGGTATAATACACAGGAATTGGGCTTGACATCTCTGCTTGAGCAATCAAGTGGCCTTCACAATATTGAGTGTTTTGGAAACCATCAGTCATTTGAGTACAGAAAGGGGTGTTGGAAAAGAGGCAGCTGCTATGGCTCCATATCTGACTCTGGCCCTGATCCCATCCCCAGCAGCCTCTGCCTCTCCCACCCCCACCCTCTTTGCCTCTCTGCCACAACCACTTCTGCCCTTCCCACTGCCATTTTCTCTCCATCACAGTTTCAGTTCTGGTCTGGCCAAAGGCATAGAGCACACGGTCACTTCAGCCCCCATGAACTGGGCAGCAGAAGTTACAACAGGTACTGCCACCACTGCCACTGATACATGACTGGGCAGGGGCAAAGGCAAGCTTATGCTCCATGTTGCAGGTCAAAGCCAAGTTCAGAGCTGAACTGGAGGACAAGTGCTAGCCAGGAGTAGGTACTGGGGATAGGACAAGTGAGGGGGCAGGTGCCGGGGTGTGCAAATATCATAGGGTCTCAAGTGGGAGGCAGAGCCAAGTGGCAGGGGGTAGTTACCAGGACATGCACATGTTGTTGTGGGAGGAAGGGGGCAAGGGCTAGGGGTCAGGCCACCTGATTCTCCTATTGCCTGCTTCCCTTCTACCTCCTTTCTCCATAATGCCTGATGCTCTACTCCAGCTGCAGAAGTGGGTAGGACAAATATAAAATGAACCTGCAATAATTAGATTCTATATATATGAAAAAAACAATGAGCCTTTATTAAAGTTGACACATTCTACTCGGTTCTTATTCACACTTGGAAATCAGGCTATAGTTTTGACAGGACCAAAAGAAGCACTTTGATTTGTATATAATATACAAGTATAGTATGCATGTATATAGTACAAACAGATACCTGCCTCCCCTGCCCCCCCAAGAAATGATCCATTTTGGGTGGACTTTTTGAGGCCCCTTTTGGTGATGTTTGCCAGACATTTAAGGCTGGTGAAGAAACAGGAATTATTGGAAATAGGAGAGAAAGACATTCCTCAGCTGTGGGAGTGAAAAAGAAGTTGAAATATATGTAATGTAGTGGCTCATCGTGACTTAAAAACAGCGCTGGAGCTGTGAAACTGCACTTAATGAGCAGTATTAATTGGTTTTATTCAGATGGACTGCACTAACCTATGCTTGTGAAAGGTTCACATTTGTATGTTTGCCCAATTATAGGCCATTTATTTGATACTATTTCATAGTCATGGGCAGTATTGGCTGCATTTAATCACCATAGTTAGTTTCTATCACTGAGCACATGCTGTTTTTAGCGGCATAGTGAGAGCAAGTGTATTTAATGATGTTTCTTTGTATGTGAATATAAAATTAGACACCTTTCCCTATGCTGATTGGAGAACAAAACCTCATCTTGTATTTGAGTAAACCTGGTAAATATAGTCCACAAAAACATTGTTCTTTGCTTTCAAGAAAATAAAAGAAATGCCTGCATCACATAGTCTTCTTCATGGAGAATAGTAATGGATACATATTAGCATTTTTATTAGTAATTATTATCTTATCAACAAATTGAAGAAAATTTTGTTGTAATCCTGACCAAAGTGTAAACTTGTACAACATTTTAACAAAATATTAGAAGTGAAGTGACTGACTCCCATTCTCGGCTCCAGAACGGCGAGTAGTTATTTTGACATGTAGATGGTGTATTACGATTCATTTAAAATGTAAGTATGAAAATGATTTTTTTTTTACTGCTCCACAGATGGAGATTGACAGTGGGTCTATGTCAGCTTTAGACATTGCTCAGAACTGCTAAGCTTTCTAGCAGGACTCTTGTTGACTGCCTGGTAGGATGCTATAAATAAGTCTGATTCAAATATTTATAATGCACATAGAATACTGAATTTCATGTTTACAGCCCGATTTTGTAGACATGAAATGTTTAGGACAAGAATATGCTGGGGTTTTTTTGTTGTAGCCATGTGGGTTACATGCAGGCAAGGTTTTTTGAGTAGATGTGATATCTTTTATTAGACCAAGTGAGCAGTTGGAAAGAAGTTCTTAGAAAGCTTGAGAGTACACTCAACTGTGTCAGGCATAGGGAGTCTCTGCTGATCTGATTCCTTGAAGTCTCAGACCAGCAGAGACACCCTATGCCTGATGAAGGGAGACTGCACCCAAAAACTTGCTAAGAACTTTTTTCCAAGTATAGATTTTGGCTCATAGATTCATAGATGCTAGAGTTGGAAGGGACCTCAATAGATTATCGACTTTGACCCCCTGCATAGGCAGGAGAAAGTGCTGGGTTCAGATGACTCCAGCTAGATGCATATCCAACCTCCTCTTAAAGACCCCCAGGGTAGGGGAGAGCACCACCTCCCTTGGGAGCCCATTCCAGACCTTGACCACTCTAACTGTAAGTTCTTCCTAAAGTCTAGTTTAAATCTGCGAGCTTGTGGCCATTATTTCTTGTAACCCACAGGAGCGCCTTGGTGAACAAAACCTCACCAATTCCCTTCTGTGCCTTCATGATGAACTTAAAGGCAGCCACAAGGTCACCTCTCAACCTTCTCTTGTGGAGGCTGAAGAGGTTCAGGTACCCCAGTCTCTCCTCATAGGGCTTGGCCTACAAGTCCTTAATCATACGTTTGGCCCTTCTCTGGACCCTCTCCAGGTTATCCACATCTCTCTTGAAGTGTGGTGCCCAAAACTGCACGCAATACTCCAACTGTGGTCTGACCAGTGCCCGATAGAGGGGAAGTATCACCTCTTTGAATCTGTTTGTCATGCATCTGCTGATGCACGATAAAGAGACATTAGCTTTTCTGATGGTTTTGTCACACTGCCGACTCATATTCATCTAGGACTCCAAGATCTCTTTCTGCTTCCATTCCACCAAGCAGGTCATTTCCTAGGCAGTAGGTATGCTGGACATTTTTCCTCCCTAGATGCAGCACTTTGCATTTCTCCTTGTTGAATTGCATTATGTTGTTTTCTGCCCACATGTCCAACCTGCCCAGGTTGGCTTGTAGTTGTTCCCTGCCCTCCAGCATGTCCACTTCTCCCCACATTTTTGTATCATCTACAAACTTAGACAGAGTACAGTTCACTCCCTAGTCCAAGTTGCTGATGAAGATATTGAAGAGTATTGGTCCAAGGACCGAGCCCTGCGGGACCCCACTGCCCACACCCTTCCAGGTCGATACCGACCCATCCACTACGACTCTCTGGGTGCAACCCTCTAGCCAATTCACTACCCACTGGACTGTGTAGTCATTCAAGTCACAGCCTCTTAACTTGTTCACCAGTATGGGGTGGGATACTATATTGAAGGCCTTCCTGAAGTCTAAATATACAACATCAACCCCTACTCCTGCATTCAGGCATTTTGTAACCTGGTCATAAAAAGAGACTAGATTAGTCAGGCATGATCTACCTGCTACGAACCCGTGCTGGTTTTCCCTCAGCATAATTTATCTTGCCAGGCTCTTGCAAATGTGAGCCTTGAAAACAGGGGAAGACCCGAACCCGAACCTGGGATCTCAGCACCTATGTTGAGAGGCCCAGCACTCTACACCACAGGACCTGGGTCAGATAATTTCTAAAAAAAATATCAACTGGATGTATAGCCAAAAGAAACTTTAGAACTTCCAACTTCAGTGTACCCCCAGGACACTTTCCTCTATCAGCCACATCTGTGGCTCCAGATATATCCTTTCAGGATTAATTTCCAGGTGGCTGTAACCTATTAACTCCATTTCTCTTATATGAAATTCTTGAGCATGCCAAGTTAGGTAAGCATCTGCTTTTCATTCTGCTGACGTTAAGCATTTTGCTCACATCCCATTAAAGTTCAGCAACACCTTGGCTACATATTGGAACTAGAAATAGTAGTGTCTGCTCTGGATGAGTAAGTTAAATTAGGCAGCTATAGAATTGAAAACAACACTGTGGCATGCACATAATGCTGAGTCACAGGAAAAGTGGGTGCCTAAGTATGTGAGAGACTTTTTGAATAACAAAGCTCGGACTCCTTTAAACCATTGAAAATGAGGAATCTTTTATTTTTCTTAAAGTATATAACTAGAGCGTGTATAGTGTATTTAAATGGTACTGACTATTTAGTGTCTACAAGATATTGGTCACTTATACACATGCAGAACCCTGCTCTGACATGCTGGAAATTCAGTGCATCTGAGCAGACTCAATTAATTAGTGGCTTGCTAATTAAAAGCACTCAGTGCTGCATTGGCAGCACGTGTAAAAAATGTCCAATAGAATGAAATGTAATGTTATTCTACGCCCAGTGCAGGATTCAGTAAAAGCTTGCTGTTCACAGGCTCTCTTTTCCCTGAATATTTATTTTTCAACAACAATACCATTTTCCTGTACTTGCAACAAAAGTGTGTTATTCCTAATTTGTCTCAAGAAACAACGTTAACAAACTTTACTAGCATAAGGCTGGTGCTAGCTAATAAATGAGGTATGGTGGGAACTGAGGGTAGGTTAATGTGCCATGTGAGCTTATAAATGGCATATTAACCTACAGCAAATGGCATATTAACCCTAACATGCTGCATTCCCAGTAGCATGTGTAGATGTGGCACCCAAAAGCAATGAACTCCGGCACGATAAACACCAGAGTTTATTTTGTCACATTAGTATTCAAATGTAGGCCTGCCCACTGTGTCCTAAACAGTGTTAGCAAAAATCTTTGGACTGTATAGCTTGGATAGTATTTGTTTGTGACTTAGATTGTCCATTGCGAATAGTTCTTATTACCAATGTCCCTTCTGTGATACCTATAGATACATTCTCATCACAGCAGTACCTTCAATTAGGATATGGGGGTGCCTGCAAGAGGAGCAGGGGAGCAAACTGTCTCTCTACAAAGGCACCCTAAATCTCTTCCTGAACAACCTAAAGCACTCAGTGCCTTCTCTATCTGAGCTTTCCCCCATGTCTCTTGCCCATCTTCTCTCTGTCATCACCCCTGATAGCTAATTCTCCATCACTCTTGCATTCACGTCTCTGAATATTCACATACTCCATCCTAGGATATATAGGCTTTTTCCTTTATCCCAGGCAGCTCATGTTCATTCTCTTCTGTGTTATTAACAGCCTGTTTTCCCCTTCAGTTAAGGATAGGGTAGGGATCATCAGTTGCCAAGAAACAGGGAAACATACTCTGTTGAACCAGGTTAGCAAACTTGGAGAAGGTTGACGCACATGACCAGAAAGGTACAGTGTGTTCCCCTATGCAGATCTTTCATGCACTTTGGCCATACTTATTGCCTTTTTACTGCTGGTGAGAGCAGAGGAAAATTGTGCAACCGTCTTGCCTATCACTTGCTAACAACAGAGTTTCATAGATGTCCAGGGTCGGAAGATACCTTAGCAGATCATCGAGTATGACCCCCTGCCCTGGGCAGGAAAGAGTGCTGCAGTCAGGTGATCCCAGGCAGGTGCTTATCCAGTCTTCTCTTGAAGACCTCCAAGGTAGGGAAGAGCACCACCTCTCTTGGAAGCCTGTTCCAGATTTTGGTAACCCTTACCATAAGGAAGTTATTCCTGATGTCTAATTTAAGTCTGCTCTCTGCCAATTTGTGACTGCTGTTTCTAGTAACTCCAAGAGGTGCCCTGGTAAACAGAGCATCTCCTATTCCTTGCTGTCCACCACGTTGAATTTGTAGACGGCCACCAAATTCCCTCTCCACCTTCTCTTGCAGAAGCTGAAGAGATCCAGGTCCCTCAGTCTCTCCTCATAGGGCCTTACCTCCAGGTCCCTAACCATCCAAGTAACCCTCCTGTAGACCCACTCAAGGTTTTCCACATCCCTTTTGAAATGCGGCACCCAAAACTGAATGCAGTACTCCAGCTGCAAACTTACCAATGCTGCGTAGAGCGGAAGGATCACCTCCCTAGATCTGTTTGGGATCACCTGCTAATGCATGATAGAATGTGGTTATCTTTACTGATTACTTTGTCACATTGACAACTCATGTTCATCTTGTTGTGACCTCCCTCTGCTCTGCTTAGGATAATTTTCCTGTCATGCCTTTAGATTGGAGAAATGTAAAGACTTATTCCTAAACAGAGTCCTCCTAATTATAAATTCTTTGGAAGCAGTTTTTAACAAACAAATTCATTTAACAAAACGCCAAGTGCCAAACTAATTTTTCCCAGATCAGTGAACAAAACCCCCAACATTAGCAGCTCTCCAATATCAGGGAGAGCTGCAATCTCAGTCCAATTATCCCTTTTTCTAAATGATCATTGTTCTTTCCTTCCAGGTAGCTTAGTCTTCACTCCCAAACTCATCTTCATCCGTGATCCCTAACCTGGGAAGTATTTTACCTTTATTTTCTCTCTTCACTCAGCGGGGCTGCCATGTCTAAGACTCCATCAGGCAGCCTCAGCATCAGGAGCGTATCCTGTCCCAGTGGATCCCTGGTTGCTCTTTTCCTTTAGGGAAATTTAGCATCTGAACTGACCACTTCTATCCCCACCATCCACCACTTTTTTCTTAATGAACTCACGTAGGCCCGGTGTGTGTTCTGGCTTTCATAAGTTGCTGGCTCTGACCCTTCAGTGAACCCATGTACTTTTCCCCTTTTCCCTGGCCCCTGTTCATTCAAGTAACAGGGTTTTGAGCCACCCTGTTACATCAGCTATGGCTCCGAGATCCCTTTCTGCTGCTGTGCTGCTTAGGAACTCATCTCCCAGTTTGTAAGCGTGTCGGAGATTCCTTCTCCCAAGGTGCAGTATGTGCACTTACGTCTGTTTAACTGCATCCTATTCTGCTCTGCCCACTTTTCCACTCTATCCAAATCTGCTTGAATCTCTTCCCTTCCCACTTGGTTTGGTGTCATCACAAACTTGGACAGACTGCTTTCCATGCCCTCATCCAGGTCACTGCTAAAGACTGTGGCCGGGTCTAGGTTGATTAACAAATCATTTCTCCTTGGGGCTTGCCTGCTATACCTTGTATGATGGAAAGGTAAGATAGTTATTTCTCCAATGAGAGATGATGTCATTAATCAACCAACTAGGAAAGTAAAAATGAATTTCTTTTATTCAGTGCTCCCCATGAAATCCAGCAAAATGCTGGCTTTACCATGAACTGCTCCTACTCCTCCCCCTCCCTGTAGCAACTCAGCTTAGGAATCATTATGCTTAACTTTGGCTCCTCTTTTTTTCCTACAGGCATCAGCATCCTCCTCTCTGGAGCTGATTCTGGGTCCAAAGACAACAAAGGTAAGTACCACACATCTCTCACCTCTCTGTATTTGGTCCCACCATGATTATACCATCACCAGGTAGGTCTGTTGCCCTGTGGGGTCAGGCCACAGGAGGGCGTGGTGTACAACTGCACACGTACACACTCAAAAATCAATTAGGTAAATACACATACACTAGGTGCATACACACGCTCTAGGTGCCTGCACCCCCTCCAGGCGTGCACACATACAGTGAGATTCAGGCATATACACATCCAAAATTACCAGCCTAGGCAAATGCACACCTATCACCTATTCGAGCACCTGCACACACTATACAGACCAAAATAAATTAGACCAGAATCAATTACCAATACCTGCACACCCAAGGATCACTAATTTGTATATCATGCACACAGTGACATACATGTATATTAGTTCACATACATACCACTCACCTACACATACATGCAAGCAAGTTCCTAACTTGGGTGTTGTGGTGTGGATGTATGTGCTTGGTGTACTTGGAATACCTGGGGGAAGGTTAAGGTAAGAGAGAGAGAATGAAAGTGTAGCAAGTGAAAGTTGCCAGGACCAGGATTAGAACCAGTAGACTAGAGAGCTGAGCTGAGGCTTGGGGTTACTTTAGGTTACTGCTAGTGGAGATGCTTGCCCTGTCTTTGACCCGCTTGCCCCGTCTTTGACCCAGGTCCTGCCCCCCTGTTCTCTCCAGGTCAGTAACTTTCTATCCATTCAGGAACAGGATTACTCCATACACTGTTACAAAGACATTGAACAGTGCTGGTCTGAGGACTGAATTATGGAAAAACTCTGCAAGTGAAGTTCTCAGAGATCTTCATGGATTTTCTCCACATCTGGAGATCTTGTATTCATTGCAATTAAAATTAAGACAAGCTTATTTCAAACTTATACCATGATTCAGTAAACTTAAGCTACCATGCACTATGGGCTCCTCAGCATTTATTGAAGGAAATTAATGGCAGAATGTGGCAAATATCACAAAATGTGAGAGGGTGGCTGCTCAGTTTTAAAATTAATTCACTTTAACTATACTCATGGCTTTTTGGTTCTATTTACATTAATGTGAGAGAATTTTTTCATAAATGCTGACAGAAAATAAAATATTGTGAGGTCAGGCTCCCAGCTTGCATGGATGCTTACTATGTAAGTATTTCACCCAACAAAACGATGAAAAAAATCAAGTGTTAATAGATGTTAAGTTTGATTCATTTTTGTTTATTTGAATATACCTCGTTATTTGCAGAGCAGCTGCAGGGTAGAGAGCACTTTACAAAACATGTGGCTACTTTGTTTCAGGTCAAGTTTACCATTAAAATTCAGGTTAATAATTCAAAATAAATTTTCTCATGGTAAATGTATTTAAAAGGTGGACCAAAGCATAGGTAAGTAGCTTTACGTGACAGTAAGTCTTGTACCTCTGTAAATGTTCCAGTGCTGTGAGGTTCTGAGCACCTTCAGTCCCAATAGTCGAGGACTAACAGCACTGTGAAGAATGTACTCAGCACCTCAGAAGATCAGGCTCAAAGCCAGACATTCATAAGCATCATATGTTGGTGCTCACAATCAATCAGATTAATTTTTAATGTCAGCATCTGAACATTCATGATGTTCTGAGGAAAATAATCATTAGATTTGACATATTTTCCCCTGCAGCTGCTAATTCTTTTTAGGTAATATTTAATTTCTAAACCATTTGTCTGCATGATGTGCCTCTCTGCTTTAATTGGCAGGAGATCCAATCCTGGTGGCTTTCAATGCTATATATTGTGGGCCAGATTCTTGTACTCATACTCACAAGATCTTTCTGTGACAGTAATCTCATTACTTATTTTGTGCAAGTGAAAACTATGCATTATTATTCAGGGGCTTAATTTGTAACATTTGGGTATAGATAGAGATTTGAAGTGTAAAGAAGTCTGTTGAAAGGGAAGGTTTTAAAGGCAGGTTATAATGTGTTATAAATCCACTGTCTATATTTAATTCATGATTTTTTTGTCTCCTCCAGTAGGTTGATGAAGTGAAATTTGTAGGCTTGTTTGTGAAAGGGGCTTTGTAAATTCCCTTTGAGGTTTGGTACTGAGAGACTGGAAAGAGTAGTTTTCTTGTGAGAAAACGTGCCCCCACAGAGAAACTGGGAATTTTTGTTTTTGATAGATTTTTGGTGTGCATTCATTCTGGTACACAGTTGTTGTTTGGTTTCTCCTACATACTTTCCATTCAGGCACTTAGTCCATTGGATGAGAGATACTACATTTCTGGACGTGCAGATATAACACCCAGGAATGATGATGGTTCTGTTGTGGGGTATAGTTATGGTGAGGTTGGTGGAGATATGGTGGCAGGTTTTACATTTTTTGTTATGACATGGCCCAGATCCATTCAGTATATTTTAAGCTATAGGAAGTTTGCTTGTGGTGATGATGTTGGTGAAGTTCAGAGCGGCTTTACAAGACCACTTCCCAGACCTCTTTAAGAATTGGGCCTTCTTCTAGTATAGATTTCCCAGACCTCTTTAAGAATTGGGCCTTCTTCTAGTATAGATTGCATGCATCTGCCTAATATCTGATACCCCATGTAACTGCTCTACTATTTACCAGCTATATTCTTATCACCAGGTCTATATCTATCCTCCCCACCAAGCTCCGTCTCTCCCCTTGACTCTCTCAATTTACAATTTTATTCACTGACATTCTTATATGCATACTGACCTCTGACTTCTATTCTATTCCACCCATGAAGAATACAGACCAACTGCAAATGCTTCCTCAGTCTGATGAAACATGTTTATATCCAAAAGCTTGCAAAGAATGTTTCTAACTATTTCAGTTGGTCTAATAAAATATAACATATTTACCCAAAGAACTTTCTTTTACCTGCACTTAAAAATGTTCAAATGACAGATTGTTACAGATAAAGACCTGTTCTTTTACAAAAAAACAACAAAAAAAAATTGACATGGTCAATATAAAAAGTATTCCATTTATAAATCCTTTATTTAACTTCATATGTGAATTTCTAGTGTTTTGAAATATTTTTATTAATTGACTTTGTTCCCATCTTCTGTATTTGTAATGTGGTACCATAAAAACACTGACCAAAAATGTATTAAGTGGAACAACTGCTGATCTAACATTCCTTCCTAAGGAGTTTAAGTACCTGAGAGATGGAAAAAAGGTGATAACCAAGTCACCATTTACTTGGATTTCAAAAAAGCCTTTGACTTGGTCTTCCATGATGTCCTCATGGTAAAATTGGGGAGTTGCAATCTTGACAACCTTACAGTCCGATGGCTGGGGAATTGGCTCTGTGGTCAGACCCAGATTGTCAATGGAATTGAATCAACATGGCACCTTGTGACCAGTGGCATATCCCAAGTTTCAGTTCTTGGACAAGTACTCTTTAATATATTCATAAACTATTTGGATCCAGGTGTCAGAATTGGACTAGCCAAGTTCACAGATAATATCCAATTATGGGGAAGTGTCACCAGAGAATAGCCTGGGGATTCAGACTGACCTGGACAGGCTTGCAAGGTGGACAGATAAAAATCTGATGGCATTTAATATAGCAAAATGCAAGGTGCTCCACCTTGGAAGAAACAACCCACATCATACCTATAGGCTTGGCAGTGCTATGCTTACTAGCACCATGACTGAAAAAGATTTGGGGGTCATGATTGACCATAACAAGAATGAGCCACCAATGCAAATAAAATCCTGGCTCTTATCTAGCAATGTATCTCAAGCAAGACCCAAGATATCCTCCCCCTTTATTCAGCCTTGGTGAAGCTGCAGCTGGAGTACTGTATCCAATTCTGGGCTCCACACTTCAAAACATATGTGGAGAAGCTTGAGAGAATCTAGAGGAGAGCCGGGTGCATGATCAGAAGTCAAGAGAGAAAGCTTTATGAGGAGAGGCTGAGAGGCATAGGACTCTTCAGCCTATAGAAGTGTAGGTTCAGGGGGTACTTGGTGGCAGCCTGTAAGTACATAGTGGGTGTGCATCAGGATCTGACAGAATGTCTGTTCACCAGAGCACCCCAAGGGAAGACAAGGTTAAATAGTCCCGAACTGCTGGAAGACCATTTTAGACTGGACATATGAAAAAGCTTCTTTACGGTCTGAGCCTCCAGAGTCTGGAATAGACCCCCTCACCCACCCTCAGAAGTGGTGCAAGCACCTACTCTGGTCACATTCAAGAAGTATTTAGATGATTATCTTGCTTTCTGCCCTTTGGGCAGGGGGGTGGACACGATGATCTTGTGAGGTCCCTTCCAGCCCTAATATCTATGAAGCCTACAAAGTTGGAAACATTTGTTTGATGGAGTGGGATGATAAGAAAGGAGAATGATATGCAGAGTATGGGGCAGCACTTAACATAGCATAGGAAGAAGGATGAAAAGATTTGAAGCAAAGCTAAAATGCCACAAAACATACAGCTTCGGGGAGGTTGCTATAAGAAAAAGCAGCATGGAAGGAACTGAAACTTTTTTTTGAAGAATAATACAACAAAAAAACCAACAAAAATGGAATTGGCAAACCTAAATATTCATAGGAGAAAATGTTAGGGTATGAAAGTTTTGTGTAAAGCCTTGAAGGTAAAGTGAAGTGTTAGGATTTCATGCAAAAGGGGATTCAAAGCCAGTGAAGGCATTCAAACAGTTGGGCAAGTAATTCATACACCTAAATAAAAGTGTGTACATGTAAATAAAATTACAGGTTTTGAAATTGTTTTGTTTTGGTTTCTGTTTATTTTTAAATTTTGAAAAGGACTGGTTAAAATAGACTGCCTTAAGTCAGCCTTTTAAGAGGGTGTTCAAACCTTTATAAATACTTTTTGAAAAATGTCAAAAATAATTTAGAGTCTAGGTAAATGTATGATTCTACATTCAGAAAGGTAATCTGAGGAAGATTATAATCTATGATGATTAGAAAAGTAAATAACATGAAAGAATAAAGAGTTCATAGGCATGTGCTTTCATTTTCCAGCCTCCCTAAAATTATTATTTTTGATGTTGTTCTTACTATAGGAAATAACTACACATGAACACAGTACTTTCTTAATGACCTCATGATTACAGCTAATGTAGTTTTAAAAGGCACTATGCAACTAGTCCTAGGATACTTGGTGTATTCATGGGTAAAAAGAAATTCCAAATATTATAAATCACCAAAGTTGCCTTGGGCTGTCCATTTTACAAATTCTTGCCCATCCCAGAAATCTTTGGGCAAATATATTTCTAATGGACTTTGCTGTTTTGAAAACTGTAAATTCAGGCTCAAAATGCTTACCATATAGAACATTGAAAAAAACAACCATCAACTACACATTTATATGGCAATGAGATTCAAATATGAGTTCAATGATTAATTATGGGTACTGAAAAGGGGAAAAAAAACAAACTAAAAACAGAAAGCAGGTGTATTTATTTACTTTTAGTATGACAAACTACACTGGATCTGAGCCTTTAAGAGGCTGACAAGTGATAACACCACAATTGTGGCTCAAGAATTTAGGCAACAAAATATCAACATCACTGCACTGAGTGAGACCCAGTGAGTTAGGGATGGGCAGCTTAAAGAACATGGAAGTAGCTGTACCTTCTTCTGGAAAGGTAAACATGAAGAAGTAAGTTGACTTCATAGAGTTGGTTGTGCCATCAAGAATGAGCTCATAAACCAACTCGGTGAGTTCCCTGGCAGAATAAACAAGCATCTCATTACTCTCTATCTTAAACTGGTATCATTACCACACATGCCCAGACTCTTGATGTCACTGATGAGACAAAGGAGGAATTCTATGAGTCTTGACCAAGGCCTTTCTGATGTTTTAGAGGAAGACAGACGTATTCTTTTCAGTGATTTAAATGTCAGATTTGGAAGGGATTTCAATCTCTGAAACAATCATCAGCAAGGAAGGAGCAGAAAAGGTCCACTCCAGTAGCATCCCCCTCTTGACCAAATGTGGGGAACATAGTTTCACCAGCACCAGCACCCTGTTCCATGAGAAAAAACAGGTACAAGGCATCATGGCAATGGCTGTGATCTAAACATTGGCACCTGATTGACTGTCATTGTTAATGCCCAGGACCTCAAAGATGATCATGTCATCCTAACTGTGCTAGGAGTTGATGCTGCTGCACCAATCACCATCTCATCTGCTTGGTTATGTCACTCCAAATGGCTCTGAAACAGTGGCTGTAGTAGATGTGGATGGGGGTGCTTTAGAGTGACTGAGAGTCACTCTAAAGCACCCCCATCCAGACTGCAGACTGCAGCCTTTCAGGTATCAGTGCTGTGTTTCAAGATGGTGGCAGGGGCACACGAAATAAATCTTGTCAAGCAAGCTTTAGTTAAAAACACCCCCACTGCCAGTTTGAAGTGCGGAGGATGCTGGTACACTAGATGTGAAGGCTGGCTCGAAGGCATTAATTAGAACACTTCAACAGACTATTTAATTGAATCTGTCCTAACATGGTGTAATTACATTATGTTGGAGCAGCTGCCAGACACATTTGCAGGCACCCTTAAGGACCCAGTCAAGTCGGATCTCAATGAAAAAAAATGGATGAATTCCAAACAGCAGGAGAGAGTGCCTTCAAATCTTGTGTCATCAGTGCCTATGAAAGAAACACTTGGATTCTCTATCAGGAAACATCAACACTGGATTGATGAGAATGACCAATAGATCCAAGATTTCTTTGTCTGCAGGCACAAGGCTTTTTTCCTTGGCAGAATGACATCAACTTCAAGTGAAAGAAACTGAATAACCAACAAGCCAAGGCAGAGGTCCAAAGGAAGACCCGAGATCTGTAGAACTGATGGTGGAAAGAGAAGGAGAAGGAAATTCAACCTCTTGCTGACATCCACAACATGCACAATTTCTTAGTGCCATAAAAGCCATCTATGGCTGAAGCACTCAGGAATCAATCCCCTTGAGAGACTTAAGTAAGCAGGAGACCTGATCAAAGAAAGGGGCGCCATCAGTGCTCATTGGAAGGGGCATTTTGAAGGCCTTCACAATCGAGACTCCATTATGATAAGCGTGTTCTCAACTACATCCCACAACTCCCACTCAGTTGAAGCAAGAAAAGCCATCAAGCCAATAAGGAAAGATAAGGCATCTAGAGTGGATGGAAATCACCACAGAAATATTCAAGCGGAGAGAGTTGAGCTCACATCATACCTTCATGCCCTCATCTTCAGGATTTGGAATGAAAAGGAAATCCCAGGTGATCTCAGGGATGCCATGATTGTGACCATCTTCAAAAAAAGGAGATAAGTCTGATGGATCACCTCTCTCTCCATCACAGGAAGAAAAAAAAAAAAAAAAAAAAAGTATCACTGTGAGAAACATCCTGAACCACCTCTTTCAACTTGAACAGCTCCCCCTGGAATCTCAGTGTGGGTTTAAGGCACCAAGAAGAAAAAAAGTGACATGATCTTAACAGCTCTTCAGTTGCAGGAAAAGTGTCAGGAACAACGTTACCCTCTTTACATGGCCTTCTTTAGCCTCATGAAAGCTTTTTTCTCTGTCAACTGGAAAGTGCTGCGGAGGATCCTTCTAAAGTATGGATGTCCACTGAAATTCCTCACCGTTTTTGCCTGTTCATGATGGTATGCAAGCAGTAGTTTTCAGTAACAGATCTATTACAGATCCCTTAGAGATTAAGATGGGAAGCTGCATCATTGCTTTAACACTTTTTAATATTCTTTACTGTGGCTGGGTGGGGATGCATAAGGAAATCTCTCTTCCTAGGACTTTCCTGCCATGCTTTGGAATGATGGAAGAATAAGTTAAATTCCCCAAAGAGAGAGGGTGTAGTAAATCACCCCAGAAGCAATATAAAAGAAAATTGGTTTATTAGTAGCTTCCCCACAGGTTGTGGAGCACCCTGGCTCTTCTCACAGCTCATGGTCTCCCTTTTCTCTACCGCTGTGCAGCCCACTCCCACAAGTCAGTCTGCTTCACTCCAGTCCCACTATCTTTCTCTTTCCTTTGGTACCAGCAGATCCTATCTCCGTGGGACCTTCTGTCAGCCAGTACATTTCTCCTCTCTTCCTCCCCTCCTTACTTCACTGGTCACTGTGTTTACCTACACCCAGTAGGCTGGTCTTATCCACAAGCTGCTCCAGCACTCAGTCTGCTGCTCCTGGCATCCTTACTTAATTTCTCCACACTGTGCCCCAGGGGCAAAGGAAAATCCCTTGCTGTGGGCTTAAGTAGCTGCTGGCTCCTAATTAGTTAATATTCACCCCAGGAGCAATCCCCTTCCCAACTGTGTTTATTAAGTAATTAACTTTGCCCTGTCCTTGACCTGGCTGCTTGCAACTTAGTAACCTCAAAGGAACAGGGCTGTCTTTGCCCTGTTACACTTACCATGATGCTACACTACCAAGTGGATGGTAAACTGTTTAATCTCAGCCAACTCTGAGCCAAAGCCAAACCACCCCAACCTCAATCATCAAGCTCCAGTATCCTGATAATGCTATTAATGTATATAATATACTATGTATATTAGTTATTATTAATATAGTACATTGTGTACTATGCGCTTACTTGGAAGCAGATCTTCAGGCAATCAATGTCTTTACCAAGGCATACAAGAAAATGGGATAGCTTAACATTCAGAAGACTAAGGTCCTCCATCAGCAAGCAATTAATAAACAGTCCCCAGCTCAGGTAATTCAGATTCATGGTGAGACTCTGGAGATCACTGAGTATTTCCTGCACCTTGGAAATAAACTCACAGAAGACTGCCATCAACAAAGAAATCCAACATTACCTCAGATATTCGGTTGTATCCCTCAGATGCCCAAGCAAATAGGTGTTAAAAGACCACACCATCAGATCCTAAACCAAGCTCAGGGTTTATTAAGAAGTTGATGAACTCGCCTTACTGTACCAAGCTGAGATGTGGACAATGTACAGGAGAAACCGCAAGCTGTTGGAGAAGTACCACTGATACTGCTGGTCGAAGACCCTTTGAATCCAATGGGAAGATAGATGCATCAACTTCAGTGTCCTCTCACAAGCAAATACCATGAGCACTGAGGCAACAATCATCCAGCATAAACCTCATGAGGCCAGCCACATCATCCAGATATCTATTTACAGACTTCCAAAGCAAGTCTTACTCTCCCAGTTCAGTGAAGGTATATATTTAAGAGAGGACAGAGAAAGTCCTTCAAAGATGTCCTTAAAGCCAACTTGAAAAAAATGCAAGATTAATGTCAGCTCATTGGAGATTATTGCCCAGGACTGTTTCCAGCAGAGGAAGAGTCTGCTGCAAGTATCTCAGTACTTTGAAATCTTATGAAGACAACAGGAAGTGAAAGAACAGGAGTGGCTGAAACAGCATGACATGGACTGAATGAAGACTCTCACCTGCATAGAAACACATGGCCATGTCGCAACAGAGTCTGTTAATCCCACATCGGCCTCATCAGCCATCTTCTGATGCACAGATAAGATAATCGTGGAAGACAATCATCCTCAACTGTGAGGGATGGCCAAAGACACCTAAACATGCTGACATTTAGTATCTTCCATGAATTGATATTAATTCTAGTTAATATGTCAAGATTGTACACTTTATATTTTTCTTTTGATTTACAGTGACTTCTAACAAGAAGATTAAAGCTTTTATGCTCATGGTACTGTAGTATAATGGCATAATTATAAATCAGAAGAGAAATGTTTGTATGGCAGCTTTATCATTCCAGTTGATCATTTCAGCATCTGATGGATGAGAACATATTGATTTCATACGAATACATCTCTGTAAGCACAAATTAAGTTGCTTGATTTATACAATGATCAATACAATTTATACAATGAAATTTTACATTTATACAATGAAATTTTCCCCTTGTAAAAATGTGACACCCTTTTGATTCTTGCCAAAAAGTTACCTTGAAATGTTTCAGTGAAAGATGCAGCAAAAAAAAGGCTACCTTATTAAATTTGCTCTTCAAATCAGACTAGAATAATTAAAAGATTAATACAACCAAGACTTCATTCCCTTATTCAATTGATCTGTATACCAATGTGATGTTATAGCTAAAGTTTTGCATAGGCTAATGTCAAATGTGAGTAAAGTTGTCATTCACATAGATATTAGAGTGTGGATGAGCATTTTAAGAATCTGACAAACAACAGAAATCTGACCTTTATTAAGTGATTTATAACATTAATTCACTGCCAATATATAGAACCTTCCCCCCCCCCCCAAGGATTCAGTCTGAAAGATTAATTTGATTAGAAGAAAAACAGATGCATTTGATCAAACAGAATAATTTTACAGTGGGTTGGCCAAAAAGAATCTCCTTAACTCTTTCTGAGAATAAAATAATGTCCGTTTCAAAAACCTTAATTATTAGTTTTGTGATTCTTGAGTTCATCTTAATTCCTTGATTTATACTATATACAGTCAAAGCTTGAGGGCTTCATAATCTTATATGTGCTGACAGAAGAGTCCAAATACCATAGGGCTGTATTCTTATATTAGGAG
>JAGPOW010000261.1:129980175-129992133 GCA_030014935.1 Caiman crocodilus
TGCATTTGAAAGTTTGTCTAACTTCATCCCATCCTCTTGATTGGTCCAATAAAGGCTATAAACTGAAGAGTTCCTTGCATCTAACAATATTACGTGAACTGTTTTCAAACATGATTCCAAATTTGCTAAAAAAATTTCTTCCTTCCTATAAGCAGCCAGAATCATGTAAATTGATTATGGCCCTTTAGATTGCCTATAGTTGTTGAGGCTGGACTGAATGACCTGAAATGTCCCTTTTATTCCTGTGTTCCTGTGTATTAATACACAGTGTGTGACAGTTTAAGTCAATATTCAGCAGAATATTGTCCCAAAAGTAGCTACATTGGAATATGCATAAATAAAGACAATGTGTTTCTAAATCAGGCACACATAATACCTGCATGTATTCTAATTTATATTTTTAAATATAATTGCAAAATAGTTATACAAGTGGGTCTTAAATGTGAATGTCTGAATACAGCTATGCACACATCTCATGAATAGATAGCTATGTGCCTTTTCTCATGCCTAGCCCTGTCCCTGATTTTTTTTTTTGCATTTATGGGTGCACAGATTACATATGTGAATGCATGCAGTATCTTCCCGAATGTATAGTCATCTTGAAAAAATAGAGCAACTATTTGCCCCATTCTCATTGCAGTGTGAACAGTAAGTCTTAGAAGGACAACATAATTATATACATTATTAATTTTTTACTATCACTTCAGCATTCAGCTAAATATAGCACTTTGGACAGATGAACAGATGTATTTCCCAGTTTAAATCATACCTTGTTAAGAGTGAACTAAGGAAGAGATTACAGCCTCAAATCAGATTTTTTTTCCCCTGCTGGTCTAAGTCAAACCTATAATATTACCTTGAACACAGCCCCTCTGAGGCTTCCTTTTCTAAGCTTTCATCTTTGCTTCTTCGGTGAAAATTGTTTTGGAAGAATCGTAAGAACACTGAGCAGCAGCAAATAAAAAGAAAATGAAACAGCCTGGCATCTCTGAAAAGTAACAAGATAGACTTATGAAGAAGAAACAGCTGTAGTATACAAAGCATTCCAAACCAGCACATTGCAGTCTTCCCCTAGAGCAAAGCAGACAAACACTTGAGTGGAAGATGCATTTAAGATAGAAACAGGAAGCTTGTGTCCTTAATCACCTCTTCCACCTCGACTGCTACTTCACACGCTGTGCTGTTGGAAGAAAATTGAGTTAACTTTAATGAAGGATAAAATAGCCTTCCTATTGAATGATATGCAAATACAATTTCATTTTTAATTACATATCCTCTTTCTACCTGAAACAAACAAACTGAGGCTGCATACAATGGTATAGTATCAGAGAATCTATACCAGTTGAAAACAAAGTTAATCATGTTTCCAGCACACATTATAACATATTAGTTGGGGATTTCAAAAACAGAACTGTTATCTAAATGAAGAACATTAGTTTGAGTTGTTAGACTGAAAAGGGACTAGAAGAAGAACTACTATTCATTGCCCTGCTCTCCCTCTCCCTCTCGATTTTGGTACAGAAATCCTTACTCTTCTTTGCCATCTCTACAGCAGACTGCCAAGATGCCTTCATACATCCATCTCTTGAAGATGTGGCTGGTTCTTGTCTACACTCTAGGTTGATAAACCACTTCCTAGTCCTAAAGACATAATTTCAGTATTTTTTCCTGTTGCATGGTATGGTCACATCAGGGTTTCAGCATAGGGAACATTCCTCTCTCATACCACTGCCAAAATTAGTCAGTTCCCCTAAAGTCTTGAAGAAATGAATCTGATGTATCTATGTAATCTTATCCTTGGCTTGAGTTAATTGGCTTCACCTTCCATCCATGACATAAAATGTCAGATTTAAAGGTTCTTGAATGTGGTTGCAAATAATTGGCCAACTGCCTTTCTGGAAACACCAGACACAGTGAGGGCAAAGAAACAGCCAGAAAATTTACATAGAATTACATCTGCTGGTTTACAACTATATTGTTTGTAGACCATTGATATTTCATAGCTTATGTAAGTAGGCTCAGGGTCTGATCTGATGCTTTCTCTGGGGGACTTCATTTATGGACTTCTTTTTTAAATTGGATAATAATTCTCTACTTATGATTATGTCAAAAATCACCAAAACTAGCTAGCCAAAAAATACTGGATCTTTGCTTATGTTTATATATGGTAAACATCATGTCTAAGGGTACTGCCATTGGGAAAGTCTAACAGATGGAAATAAAAGCTATATTCGTACAGTAAACTTGCTGCCCTGGTAGCAGCATCTGCGTAGGAGGGATATTTAGCATAACTGAGTGAGTGCCAACTAGCCTACTCCCACTTAGCATGCACATATGACTATGCAGATGCTGCTACAATACCTCTGGTTTAGAGAGGAGCCCACTTTGAGCAAGACAGTGTACTTGACTGGCTGCTGCTTCTGGGGCAGCAAGTTTACTCTGTGCATAGCTTTTTGTGCACTAAAAGGCAATACATTTTATCACTTTCTAATATTACTTTTCAATGCTAGAAAATGCTATAGCTGTCACAAAGATGTTTAATTTCCAGTGTGACTGGAGATGTCTACAGGATTGTGAATGAAATGGTAGAGGTACCAAACTATGCCAATGTTTGAAGCCCATGACTCATGGAATATAAACATGCCCATTTTCTGTGATATCCTAAAGGCTGAACTTAAATACAACATTTCAAACAAGAATAGGTTCTTCCCTTAGCTTTCCACAGTCAGCAAGAGCACAACTGTGCGAATCTCATTCAAGGACAAATAATGCATACTTAGTGGGGGTGGTGGTATTGTTTTTCATAGAATAATAGAAACTTAAACTTGGAAGGAACCTCAGGAGGTCATCCAGTCCAATCCCTTGCTCAAAGAAGGACCATCCCCAACTAGATCAATCCATCCAGGGCTTTGTCAAGCTAGGCCTTAAAAAACCTCCAAGGATAGAGATTTCCCACCTCTCTAGCTAACCTGTTCCAGTGCTTCACCACCCTCCTAGTGAAAAAGCTTTCCCTAATATCCAATCTAAACCTCCCTTGCTGAAACTTGAGACCATTGGTCCTGGTTCTGTAATGTCACCACTAAGAACAGTCTAGCTCCATCCTCTTTGAAAGCACCCTGCAGGTAGG
Organism: Caiman crocodilus; assembly: GCA_030014935.1. Classification (NCBI taxonomy): domain Eukaryota; kingdom Metazoa; phylum Chordata; order Crocodylia; family Alligatoridae; genus Caiman; species Caiman crocodilus. The sequence continues at coordinate 129,983,303 of JAGPOW010000261.1, forward strand.
CTGCTATCAAATCCCTCCTCAGTTTTCTCTTCTGCAGACTAATCAAGCCCAGTTCCCTCAGCCTCTCCTCAGAAGTTGAGTGTCCCACCCCCTAACCATTTTTGTTGCCCTCCATTGGAGTCTCCAATTTGTCCACATCCTTCGATAGTGGGGGGTCCCAAAACTGGACACAGTACTCCAAATGTAGCCTCACAAGTGCAGAAATAGAGAGCAATAATTACTTCCCTCGATCTGCTGGCAACTCTCCTACTAATGCAGTCCTGTATGTCCTCTGCCTTCTTGTTACCCTTCAGATCTCTTGCTAGCTGCAAATCCAGCTGTTCTTTGGCCTTCCTGATTTCATCCCTATATGTTTGAGCAATATTCTTATACGCCTCTCTGGTCTTCTGTCCAAACTTTCACTTCTTATAAGGTTACTTCTTATGTTCAAGCTCACAGAAAAGTTCTCTGCTAAACCAGGCTGGTTGCCTGCCATATTTGTTATTCTTCCTACACATTAGATTGGTTTGTTCCTGTGCCCTTAGTAAAGTTTCTTTAAAATACACCCAGCTCTCCTGGACTCTTTTCACCCTCAGACTGCTCTTCCAGGAGAAGGGATTTCCTGAAGGAATCCAAGTTTGCTTTTCTGAAGTCCAGGGTCCACGCTCTGCTGCTCTCCATTCTTCCTTTTGTCAGGATCCTGAACTTGATCATCTTGTGGTCACTGCTGCCCAAGTTGCCATCCATTTCTACATCTCCTGCCAAATCTTTCTTCTTTGTGAGCAGCAGGTCAGGAAGAACATAGATTATAATCGATCTCTCCAACACTTGTGCCAGGAAGCTGTCCCCAACACTCTCCAAAACCTACCTGGATTGCCTATGCGCTGTTGTATTGACCTCCCAACAGATATCAGGGTGATGGACGTCTCCCATGAGAACCAGAGCCTGTGATCTGGAAACTGCCATAATTGTTTGAAGAAAGCCTCATCTACCTCATCCTTCAGGTCTGGTGGTCTGTAGCAGATACCCACCATGACATCACCCTTGTTGCTCTCCCCTCTAGCCCCAACCCAGAGATTTTCAACAGGCCTATCTCCAGTTCATACTGGAGCTCTGAGCAATCATACCGCTCTTTTACATACAGCGCAACTCCTCCTCCTCTTCTCCCATACCTCTCCGTCCTGAACAGCCTTGCTGTTGTTATTGTTAACTGGATGTTATTTGACTATTGCTTGTGTCACTGAAGTCTTAAAATGTGTTTTCAAATGTACAGAATACAAAGTGTCTCATTTGAAATATATTTTTGACTCCACTGGCTAAATCTAAAGCAGCAACAGCCTCAAGTATTTTTACAATGCAAGTCACTTCTGTACATTCCCAAAAAGAAAAAAAAAAAATACAGCAATTTCTCATGTATCACAGCGAGCTGTGTTCTGTCTGGTTACTATATATCACATTAGCTTAACATAGCACAATGTGAATATGCAGCATGAGCAACCCATTATAAAATATTAGAATTTTTTAAAGCATGTTTTCCAGCATGATGGCATCTGTGAATTCAGGTAGTGATCAACTCAGTTTAATGGAGGCTACCAAGAAGTGTGTATACAAGTAGGGAGAGGAACGGAAAAGGAAGATCTCAATTGTACCTGCATTAGGTACACTGCAACATAAATACTGTCAGAACGTCTGAACAGATAGAAATGACTGGATTTAGGGCTTGCAAACACATGTCCATTTCAGTGTCACAGTTTGTAAAGGTTCTCTATACAAAATGTTTCCTAACGATTATGCACTCGTATGTTTTCTCTCTGTCTGCCAGACTTTTCTGTTTGTCTCTCGCTGATATCCATACCTAATTTCATAATTTCCAGAAGCACTCAAGGGCTAACAGGGCTCTCAGAGATGCCAATTAAACTGGCTAGGCAGTTTAGCAAGCTACTTATTACAAATCTGCTTTGTGCAAATCTTGTTTAAAATTAGATAGCTTGTATTTGAAATTATAATATGCAGAATTCACTTGCGGTTTACAGATTTATAGGAATTAGAAAAAAAAAATAAAAGAGAAGCTTTCTAAGGAACATCCCTTCCACTTTGTCTTAAAAAAAACCCTGAACTTTACAGATCAGCTTGCTACAGAGGCATGGCCTCTGATCAGTCAGCTGGAGGGAATCCTGAGTTAAAGGGTGTCTCTGGCTAAGCATCTTATGAGACATATCAATATGCTTGCACAGCTAATCCAAATAGCCTTCAAGAAGACATGGCATCGCAACACAGAGATTGTAACTTGTAAAAATGTCCATAAATCATTATGGCATGAATAAGAAGTTTAGCTAAATGCATGGTTGTCATTTCTGTGGGATTAGCAGGTTCATTTCAAGGATTTAATTAAAAGAATTCATATAAATATCCTTGAAGCTTGGCATTAAGGAACAAGCTGCTGTCTAAGTCTATATTTTAAAGTGCCAGTGGGAGAAAAGTCAGGTTTATTCCTGTTCTGGATAAAACCTTTGTATTAATGGGAAAATATTGCAATGAGGTGTAAAGGCCAAATCCATTAAAGGATTTACACATTAGTTTCCATAATGGATAGCTCCTGGGTATCTAGCCCTCAGGGTGGAATACAGAACCCCAAATTAGGGCACATAGGATCCCTATCCATTAGATGAGGAGAGGTATAGATGTCAAAATGGTGATCCAAAAGGAAAACAAACAAACAAACTAATAGCATTGCACATTAGAAAATGCCAAGCACAAGGTTTGCTCCTTTACGAAACTTTGAAGGCTTCCAGGAAACGCCTCCATCCACTTGTAATCTACAACACACAAGCCTCTCCTGAGATCTACTCATTGTAAAAACTGAGTGGGTTCACTTTTTTCTGATCAAAAAAAAGGCTTGAGATGATCGCAGGAAGCTTTTATGTCTTCCTCAGGATGCTTACCCAGGCTGTAGCAGGTGTGTGTTACAGGCAACCCTGAGCCTGAAGTGGTTACAACCCAATTTTCCTTGTTTCAGCACAGTTCCTAAAAGCCAAGTTATAGAACAGGTTAGGTGCAGGCACTCTACACCACTCCTCCTTGTCTAGGAACACAGCTTCAAGGGACACACCAGATGGTGAGCATGCAAGTTTGAACCTGACGTTATAGCATGATGGCAACGGGGATTCTATTGGGAGAAGAGGGTCTGGGACCTTCTATATTTTATATAATGACATTTTGATATTCAATCCATCAACTTCCTGAGATTAGACACCAGAAGGTAAGACTTTTTGTGCCACAAATGACCAACAGACTAGAGCGCCTGCCACTCCCGATAGCCCCTGACATCCCCCACCTCTCCGTAGCCCTTAACAACCTCCTCCACTCCTGACACCCCCCCCAACATCTTCCTGTCACTCCTTACATCCACCCACATCCATAACCCTGCCCCCCCCCTCCCTAATTTACCTTTGACAGTGCTGGGGCAGCAGCAGCACCACAAAGACGCTCTGGCCAGAAACCAGAGCATATTTCCTGGAAGACCAACTCCCAGTTTGCCGCCAGGCGCAGTCTGGAACCATGCCTTGCCCTGTTGTTCTGCGGCATGTTTTTTTTCCCCACTTCTGGATATCCAGGGGTTTAATTTTGCTCCTGCACTGCAACTATGCGGTGTGGGGAACATTTTTTTTTTGTTGGCACATGTACATCTTGCAACATCTCAAAGGGGTTTGAGACACTGCAAGACGTATGTGCGCACTTGTCTGGACGTGTCCTGAGATGCCTAGTGTCTGAATTGTCTGTGGCTCTGGACTCCTCAGACTAGGAGAGAGATACACATGTCCAGAAGTACAATTCTAGTCACCTAGGGAACTTACAAATAGGGAAGCGCCTACATTCCTTTGACATGTCCATGTTTAAGTGGCTACCCCGTGTGGGGTTCTTAGATTTCAGTTTTGGATTTAGCTGCCTAGATTCTGCCTAAATCCAGCTATGGGCACTTAAATCCTTTATTCAATCTAATCCTTAGTGATTGTTTAATGTATATTTCTGTGGGAAGTAAAAGAGACTACTAATTACTGTTTTCTGAATAATGCCATTTAGCACAATGCTCTTCCTCTCATAGTCTGTTGGTTGCCCTGTTATCACTGTTCATTTTGTTTTGTTTTTAGTCTGGAAAATGTGATTCCATCAGTGATTTTTCTCATTTCCATTACCACAGAGTGGCTTGTCCTGTCTTTAAAAGACTAATATGAAAATAGAAACACTGTTTATACTTCCAGCCTGAGGACAAAATCCTAGCCTCTTGTATTTGGAGAGCAGGAGAAACAGGGTTGAACTTTCACTAGCATAAATAGCAGCTGAGGTGACATTTTAAAATAGTACTTCCTGCATAGTCAAAATGCTTGGTTAATTCATCAAACAATGTTGCAAAGCATCAAGGAAAGGTAATGCATTGATTTAGCTGCCTGATGAGGATCCCATGTCTCTGTGCATATTCGTTTGGCACCATCAGGTTTCATCCTGCTATCGTTGTACAGAAAGAGATTATACAACATATCTTGAAAAGCGCTTTAAATCCATAACTAATTAACATTAAAAATCATACTTCTTTAATGCCAATAAAATGTTGAACCATGACTTTGGAAAAGAGTTTAAATAATGCTTACTAGAAGTTGCTTTTACTGTTTTAATTTAGAAGCTTAATTGGAAGCTTTAACAGCATCCAATTAAGCTCATTAAGAAAAAAATAAGTAAATGTGAAAGGTCTTGATTGTCATGCAATTCCTTACAATGGGAGGGGAACATGATCATATATTCAACGTGAAGACTGATAATGAAATCATCTTTGTTCTTCATTGTTAGCATCCCGTATCTTTCAGTGCTTACCTTTCCTCCCTTGTTCTTTTGAGAAACTGACCAATGTTGCTACTTTTAACTTCCAAGGACAATTCTGAATTCTTTATTTGTACTTCTTAGAGAAAAGAGAATTTAATACAAAATTAAACATTTCTATATGATTTCGAACCACACAATTGAGTTAAATACATGGTTTTAGCCATTCAATGTTTGATTGGTTAGTTCAGGATACATACAGGAAACATATATGAAGAAGAACATGCTGCATTTCAGTTTCACAGTCTTTTATAACACTTATCAATCCAGAATTGTAGTTTTTCACAGGAAAATTGAGTTGCATTATAAAATTCACAGTTAACTGCAGTACATTCTCTCTCCTGTATTAGATGAAGCTTTTCTTGAAGTGTGTGTGTGTGTGTGTGTGTGTGTGTGTATTAGTGTGGCAGTTATTTGATCATATCCTTTTAAGAGCCTGGGTTCATTACCTTTAGTAATAAATACATTTATTGTTATATTCCTGGTTATTTTCTGCCCTCATGTAGCCATTGAAACACCGAGTCTTGCATTTGCATCCAAATGCATATCTGTCTCTGCATGGCCATTCAGTCTGCTGCTGCTGCTACTCCGAGACAATTCTCATTTCATGGCTTTATTTTTTTAATAATCTTGCTCAGTGTATGAGCTTCACCGGCCAGTAATAACAATAAAAATTAAATCACTCAGATACATTACAGGAAATGACAAACCGGTCCACTGGTTTGCAAGCAATACAAATATTTTAGTGCTTGTCTTTTTTTTCTCTGAACGCTTGTTTTTAAATTTATGAGGCATCAAAATTCCTAAGATCTTCATGCCATGCAGTATGCTACAAAATGCTGTTCCCAACACCATTTCTGAGCCAAAATGTATCAGTTGAAACATTTTGCAAAATTGGGGGGGATTTCACAAACGTTATAAAGAATTGGAAAAACGCACTTTAAAAAGTTCCCCCCACCACCTTTTCTATCTCCATACTGATTACTTCAGTGGCAAAAATACAATTTTAAAATTTAAATGTACTGATAAGAAGCCAAATATGAGAGTGTAAAATGAAGTGAAAAATATTAATTGTACAGTGAAAGTACAGCCTGCATGCAAGGTGGTTTTACTCTTTGCCTGAAAACAATTGGTGGCCAAGTGAGGAAATGATGGAAGTGCCTGAGAAAGAAGTAAATTATACAAAGGAAGGTGATCTGCTATTCAAACTGTAATAAATTTAAATAATTAAAATAGAAGCAGCACATAAAAAGCTTTCATAAATGGAAAATATGCTGTTTTTTTCAAATCTATTGTAGTGTGATATGAACAAAGACTGAAGGATCCAGACCCACTATATTTTTTTCATGAAAGCAGAGCCTAGATGCTGTAGCCATCACAGTGGCTGTATGTATCTACATGTTCATTAATGTGACATAGTTACTGTACATTAAGTTTAGTACTTGCATAACCAAGCACTAAATTGATGCACAGTAACAGGAGCTACTGCACAGTAGTGCCAGTGCACAACTTTTTAGTGATGCTAACTGCACAGTACCTAATACTACTGCACAGTATTATATGAGCATGGGTTTTGCCCAGCATGCTACTACACGGTGTTATTAGGCTACTGTGCAGTTTGTGTCTCATATAGTTACAGCCAGTGATTTATGACAGCTTAATTTTCAAATGTGGGTACTTTACAGGGGATTTCAGCTCTTACATTTAGAAACTCCCCTCCATGTGTAGTTATGTAAATATTAAGTGTATTTGCATTAATATTGCTTTGGAAAACTTTTTAAGTAGGTTTGGATAAACAAAAGAGGGAAATCTTAATGGGTATATTTTTGTGACTTGAACTAAGCAGTTTGTTCCTTCTACCTCTTGTACCTATAACCTCCTTTACTTGATTATCTGTGAAAATATGAACAGAACAAACCTACATTTTTCACATTTCAAAATGTCTTAAGGGTTTCACAGAGGTAGTAGTTGTTGTTATTGTTATTAACTATTACCCTTTTCCTATCCAGTTAAGTGAGTAAACACTTGTTCACAAGACTGGGTATGGAAAGCCATTCACTTATATTGGTGAGATTGTTTTACTAAGTGCTTTCACAGCACTTAGTCTGAATAGACGCTTTCATTTTTACACAGTAGAGTCATTTTAATACAAGAATTGTAATAAATCATTTTCCAGAAAAATAAAGGTCTATTTCAGAGGAAAAAGTGAAAAATCTCAGGTCACTCAGTAAGGGAATGGAAACTTCATCTTTTGAGTGTTAGGTCACAAATTATATACTGGGTGTATCTACATGAGATGCTTCACCGTGAAGAAGACTAATTGGTTATATGGTAAAGCATCACTGTCTACACGTGATGATGCTTACTGATAAATTAGTCTACTGTGCTTGCTGATAAATTAGTGTACTGTGTGGTTAACGTTCAGGTAGCATGTTAACCACACAGTAGTCACTGCTCAGTAGCTCATGTGGAGACATCAAGTGGGAGAAAATTTGCTTTCAGTCAGCCTCACCACCGGGGAGTCACCCTCAGGCTGACCCCAAAGCCACAGGGCTTAGAGCTTTTCCAGCCCTGGACTAGGGCTGCTCTTTGCCTGGCCCATCCTACCCCTGAAAATGCTGTGGTGACCCTAGGGCCCTGTGCCACCAGTAGCCAGCCTCTGGCTACTGGGTCCCACAGCAGTGGCCCCAAGCTAGCTGCAACATCCTTCCCAGCCCCCAGCATTGTCTCCTGGCCCAACCCCACCACCTGCCTGCCCACCTGCCTGCCTGTTCTTCACCATGCTGTTGTGCTGGGCACTGCAGGCACCTGCTCAGGCCCTCCAGCACCTGGACTTTTCAGTGTAGCACCTGAGGGCTGTTGAGAGAGCTATGCTGGCATAGTCCCTGACTCCCTGATGCCATACACTGCCTCTCAGGGAAAGAACTTGTCCCAGGAGGAGACCGTGGACCTTGTGGCACTGTGGCAAGGCTCCAGCACCCACATTTATGAAGGCTCGTCAGGCCACATATGGAAGTGCAGGCACAACTGGTCTGTGCACCAGTGCCATATGAAAGTCAAGGCACAGTGGGTCATTGTCATCAACCATAACAACCAACCGGGCTGCCTGCAGATCCATGCCATTTTTGCAGCAGCTGGACCACATCTTCATTTCCTGGGACCCTGGCCAGGGCTGTGCCATATATTCCAGCATAGGCAACCTGTCCAAGCCTCTCCTGTGGCCTGGCAGCAGTGATGGGGTGTCAGTGGGGCAGGGCCCCTTGAGGCACCAGGAGCTTGTCCCACCATGGTCCCCATTCCAGCAGCTCCCCCAACCCAGGCCACTGCCTGCCCTGCCAGCTCTGGGTGCACTGTTTCGTACCACGGAGGTCAACCTTGGCATAGCACAGCCTGTCCTCATGAGCTCTAGCTCCTCTCTGGAGGAATCTCTTTCCTGACCAACCAGGCACGGTGCTCCTGCACCCCAGGACACTGTCAGGAGCTGCACATCATCACTACCAATGGGGACAGACTCAAGCCACTGGGCATGCCTGCCACTTCTGGGCAGTGAGCCCTGCACTGGGAGGAGGGCCCTCCCTGTCCCTGTCCCTGTCCCTGTCCCTGCCCAGCCCAGCTCAGCTGAGCTCCTCCTGGCCTTCAGAGTCCTCCCTCCCCCAGCATGCAGTATGTGCCCCGTCAGCTAGGCAAGCGCAGGCCTCTCACACAGATAAAATGCATCAATGTCAGAGGTGATGTTGTCCTCAGCTATGGGGTGCAGGGATGTGTAGTGAAGGCACAAGTATTCCTTCAGGTGGTGGCAAACATTGCAGGGAAGTGCAGGCTGCCATGCACACAGCATGGGAGGTAAGCAGGAGGAGCTGTCTCTCTTGGTGGCTGGGGAGAACCCGGACTTGATTGGGCTCACGGAAACCTGGTGAGACCCGACCCATGACTGGGCCGTAGGCCTCGATGGCTATGCCCTTTTCAGGAAAGATAGGGTG
>JAGPOW010000261.1:129992233-130008045 GCA_030014935.1 Caiman crocodilus
CCCAGCACTTGTTTCCTGCCATTGGCAGGGGGTCAGACTAGATGGCCTGCTCTAGGCCCCTTCTGACCCTAGTTACTATGAAACTACTATGAAACTATTCTCAGGCTCCAGCACCAGTTACTCAGATGCCACCACTGGGGCACCATGGTGATCATCTTCTTATGGCCATTCTTAACAGGGACATGTTTGGGGTGCAGAGCCTGTGCGATGAGGCATCCCTGGGGTGCCTCTCCAGGGAGACTCCTGTTGGGGGAAGGGGATGCTACCAACTCTGTGCCTCAGTAAGTTGGGAGCCCCTCACCTCCTGAGCCTGGGTGCAATGGGCCTGGTTGCAATGAAGGAGATGGCCTGACCTTCAGGAGGAGAAGCAGGGGGAAGTGGGCCTAGAGCCATGGCAGCAGGTGCTGCTACAAGCCAAGTCAGTCCCAGCCAGAAAAAGCAAGCTGCCTGCAGCCAGCACCCAGCAGCCCACCTACTTCTGTGGAGAAAGCAGGGATTGGGAGCATTGGCTGATGGCCAACCCTACCTCATTGAGGGATGGACCCTAGTCCAGGGTCTGTCTAGCCCACTTATCATAGTCCCTGGGCACCTGTACACCTGGTGCCCTGCCCACAGCTGGTGGGTGTGTGGCTCACCTAGGACATCAGTCAAGGATGCCCATCACTGTCACTGCTACAGCTGCAGCTTACCAGCCATCCACACCCCACTGCCTGGGCTTACCCCTGATACTTTCCCTGCCCCCATGTGGCCTCAGAACAGGAGCTGCCACAGCAGGGCCAGAACCACACATGGTCCCTACTGGCCCTGGCTTCTGGCTTCCAGATGCAGGAGTGGGAGCCCACCATGCTGGCAGAGCATCAGCTGCCTTTATCTCCAGGGTATCCCCCCATCTGCTGGCCTTGCTGTGGCATGTACACCCACAGTGGTATGGACAAAGGCTGGGGTGCCAGGCACCTGTACCTTGGCTCTATCCCCTAGACACTTCCACTTCACTGCCTCTCCCCCCACCAGGAGGGCACACAGAGCACTTCATGGAGTCTGCATGAGGAAAAGAATGCTTTATTGGTGGGTGGGGTGGGTGGTGGAGAGGCTCTATGGGTCAGGGGGTAGGGGAAGGTATCTCTGGTTTGAGAGGGGGGGAGGAATGTGGTCTGTTGTTGAGGATGGAGATGGGCGGGGTCTGTTGTTAGAGAAGGAAAGGGAGGGGGAGGGGGAGGGGGGCTGTGTTTGTGGAAAGGAATAAAGTGTTTTTAATAAAACTGTCTGCAATGAGCATGGTGTTGGGGGCACACAGTGGGGCTAAGGTCCATGTTTAGCTGTCCAAGTGGTCTACAGCAGAGAGTCACAGCGTCCCATCAGGTGGCAAAAAGAGCACTCCATGAGTGCATGGTTTGGCCCAAGCATCCATTGAAGTATGCCTGGCAGGGGTCCAGCTGGCTGATTATAGGACCATATGAGGCAGGAGAAGAGCAGCTAAGCAAGGTCTCCAGTGAGAAGGAATAGGACTGTCAAATCATACAGCTGGAGGTCTGACACCCCTGGTGTGAAAAGCCTGCTATCCAGGGCTGGCAGGGTGGATTTGCAGAAGATATGAGCATCATGGACACTTCCCTCCTAGCTGACGTTCATGTTGAAGGCACCATGATGTTTGATGATGGCCTGCAGCAGGGAAAAAGCCCCTCCAACTGTAGTAGGGACAGTCCCTGTGGGGTGAGCAGGTGATAAGGATGTGAATCCCATCCAGGGCCCTGATTCACTGGGGGAAACCCAGGACATGGAACCCTGCTACGACCTCCAGGAGATCATGGACCCAGAGCATGGTGTGCCACAGCATGTCCTGAAAGTCACTGCAGTCCCTGAGGTTGGCCTCCCTAGCAGTCACCTTGTCCACACCAAAAAGATGGCTGATGTAGCACAGGCTGACAGGCATGTTGGTGTCCTGCCACTCCAGGTGTGGGGAGAGCTGATTAAGGATCTCCTGCAAGGTAGCCTGGGTTATGCAAAAGAACTCCAGCTACTGCTTGTCATCCCAGATGCACTGGATACCATATAGGCACCATTCCTGTTTGGCCAAGTAGCCTCACAAACAGCCAGGCTGGAGCCCCAGGACCTCATGGACAGAACCTATGGTGGTGTCCATATATGCACCATCGGTGTCCCTGGTGGGGTCTGGGTGGCAACACAGGGGCTGGGCCGAAGCAGTGCACCAGGAGAGGGCTGGTGGGTCTGGCCACATGACTGTGCAGCACAGGGGGGCAGGCAAAGTCACCATGGTGGTGAAGCATGGTGAGCAGGGTGGTAAGCAGAAGTCCATGGTGTGAGTTGTTGCTTCTGGGGCCTGGGGTGGAGCAGCCCTTGTGCAGTGGGCACAAGCCCTGGTGACAGAGTTGGACAGGGCTGTGCCAACATTCTGCAGCCTTCTCCGGGCCAGAAAGGCAGGTGTCCAGGGATCATAGCGTGGGGCTGGCTTTTAAAGAGGGCTTCTGGCTGCAGGCGGCTGTGGCCAGAGCCTCTAGCTCCTCTGGCTGCTACAGGGGGAGGGTGCAGGGCCAGAGTAGACTGGGGACAGGCTAGTGTCATGAGCAGCAAAACTGTTCCCAAATGGTAGCATGTGTAGACACCTGCCCAGGGCAGGTTTACTCTGCAGTAAATTACTGCACAGTAAACCCATATAGCACTAATTGCACATGTAGATGCATACACTGTGTATGGAGCAAGGCTGTCTTAAATAATTGAGCATCAAGTAATTTTATGTAAAACACTGAAAAATGTGTTGTCTTGAGAAATGTCAAGATAAATTTTAATTGTTCCTATTGATGCGAACTCAGGAATGTGATTCCTCCATTTAGTCACGTAATGTGCTTCAGGGACATCATGATTCAAGACAAGCAAAATTGGCACAATTATTAGTTGTTCATATTTTATTACCAAAGAAAGAAGGGAAAAAGCAGGGCTAACAGCAGAAAACAGTTGCTATTTAAGTTCTACACCCTTTTTCTTTGTGGAAAGTGTTAAATATAGATTAGACCTAAGGGAGTGGGTGCTTCAGATGGGGATACATTTCTTTAGGTAAATTAACACCAGGAAATATTATTCCCCAATTCAGCAGTGAAGCCTTTATTAATTTATGCAGTATATAGTTGGGTAAATGAACCTCAAATGTTAGTATATAAAGTTTATTTTAGCATAGTAACCTAAACCCTTTTAAGTTATTGAAGTACTCTTTAATGTCTTTTTAAATGGTCTGGACTCTGGTGTCAGAAGCGGACTAGCTAACTTCACTGATGATACCAAACTTTGGGGAAGAGTATCCACACTTGAGGATAGGCTGGTAATCCAGGCTATCCTCAATAGGCTTTCCAAGTGAGCAGATGAAAACCTGATGAAATTCAATATGGAGAAATGCAAGGTGCTCCACCTCTGGGGAAAACAAACCTGCATCACACTTTCAGGCTGGGCAATGCTACAGTAGCTAGCGCCACAATGAAAAGAGACTTGGGGGTCATGGTTGACCGCAAGATGAACATGAGCCACCAATGCAATACCACAGCTGGCAAAGTGAACAAAACTCTGGCTTGCGTCTACTGATGCATCTTGAGCAAGACCCAGGATATCATCCTTCTACTGTATTTGGCCTTGATGAGGCCACAGCTGTAGTACTGCATCCAGTTCTGGGCTCCACAATTCAGGAAGGTCATGGATAAGCTTGAAAGTGTCCAGGGGAGAGCCACACACATAATTAGGTACAAGAGAACAGGCCTTATGAAGGGAGGCAGTGAGCTATGGGAGTCTTCAGGAGCCCGGCCACAATTCTGGTGTTGCCCCGGTGAGCTGCAGGAGGTGTGCATCAGGATCTGGGGGAATATCTGTTCACCAGAGCACCTCAAGGGATGACAAGATCCAATGGTCACAAACTCCTGTAAGACCATTTTAGGCTGGACATAACAGAAAAATTTCGTTAGTGTCCAAGCCCCCAAGGCCTAGAACAGACTCTCCGAGAGGTGGTGCATGCACTGGGGATATGCAAAAGGCCTTATTCAATTCAGATTGGGATTCAGCATGAATCAGGGACGGGATTCAATTACTTGATTCAGCTCACTGTCTCTGATTCAATTTGGCTGAATCTGAATCTGAAGATACAATGCTGATTTGGAGAATCAGTGATTCTGGCACAGACATAGATTTAAATGTTTTTTCTACATACCTCAAGGTACCGGGTGCGGCTTGTGAATGCTACAATGCTGGGGCAGATGGAGTAAGCCTATATATATGCTTCTGTAAACACAACGTGTGTGTGTGTGTGTTTGTGTGTGTGTGTGTGTGTGTACGTACACACAGACAAGTCAATTCCCAAAACACAGACCTTTAAATACTATTGCTAAGGCAACACTAACAAACATTCACAGCTGCAGAGCACTTTTAAAATGGCTGATCGCATGGAAATGTAATCCTTGTTAAATCTGCTATCAGATGAAGGTGCTGTAGGGCAGAGTGCTTTAGTAAACCTGTGTACAGGTTCACTACCAGGGTTAACTTTTGTGTGATTCCACATCCATCCCATGAGCCTTTGCTCTGGGCAGCACTCTAGCCTAGGTAAGACAGAGCTTGTCTCATCTGCCTGTCCCAATGATAGGCCAGGTTTGCCCCTGGGCTGTCAATGACAGCCTTTCCTCTCAGCCCTGTCCCCTCCCTTTGGGCAACTGAGAGCCACCCTGACTAGTAGAGCTAGGGTTACTACATATGGACAACGTATGTACGCACCCCTAATCTCCTCTCTACCAGGTATATGTCTAGGAATATCCAAAGAAGGCTAGAAAATCATACTCTCGTTTCTTCTTTTTGGCTTGTAAGATTTTTACTTCTGTGTTTGTATCATGGTAAGGACCCCATCCTTAGTTCCATTTTCTAACTCTTGGTCCAAAGTAGACATCAATCTAAATAGGTTTAATTACAAAGAATTTATGTACCTCAAGTGCCTCAGGATACACCTTTTACAACTGAGAAAGTAATGTAGTGGGCACATCTACAGGAGGCACTGACAGCGGTAGCTAAAAATACTATGCAATAACGTGTCACAGCATGGACAGTGCTAATACACTACTGCACAGTATTATTAGACTACTGTGAAGTATCATCACCTAAAAGACTTTTGCTGGTGCTGCTGCTGCACAGTAACTCCAGTTACCATGCATTTATTTAGTACTTGCTAATACAAGTACTAAATAAATGTTCAGTTACAACTTCACAGTGTTTTCTCATGTAGATGCACCTGGTAAGATACATCTTAGTCAAATTGTTCTCTGCATTATCTTCATATTGCATCTGGGTATTAATCCTGGCTTAGACCCTGGAGTAATTTATAAGAAGGATCCAAATTTTTGCTCATCTGTCAATAGTTGCCTAGTGCCAACGTGCGAAAGAACTGCTTCCTTTCTGACAACTTCTTCCGTCCAAAATGCCTGAGGTTTCACTGACTAACAATGAAATGAATAAAGACTTTCAGAACTAATTTTTAGCAGGCAGACTTTCACATTCACTTACCTAGCATAGTGTGGCCTGTAGATGGTGCAGTACGTTTCATGGTCTATGGGTTGACTATCTCGTCTGAGACTCTTTTTCAGTCTAACCACTTATAAGTGAATTGTGGGGTCACTTCTCAAAACAAGTGGAGTCACAGGCCTACCACATGTATTTGGAAAGGACTGTTCAGCCAGGAAATGTAACACCAACAGCTCTTTGGTTGCATCTCTTGAGTAGATCCTGCTGGTTGCCAACCATGTACTTGACCAAGTCTAGTATGAGGAAGAGCTATTCTTCAGAAGCCCATAGACAATACTGGTATGCAGTAACATAAAAGCATCTTCTTCAAAATAGTGTATAACTTATGCTGCCATAAGGCAGGCAGTCACTATTCCCATTAATGCACAACTGCCCTTTGTGCCTTTTGGAATCTCTCACTGATCCTTGTTGTCTTCTTTGAGTTTAGTTCCTCTGTGTCTCGTGTGATGTAAGACACAGGACAAGCAACCAGTCACAATATTTTAATTTTACAAGCTGCAATCTTTGAAACACACTGTTGGGTATAGTATAATTGATACTGTTATTGTCTCCTATATATGCTTGTGGCCTTTTGTACATCCAGGCATTGTCATCCAATTTCTATAAAATATTCTCAGCAGCTTTTTCAGAGGTTTCATTAGGGTTGCAATAAAAGTCAACTAAACAATGCTTTATGCCTTTCTCTGTGTTGCAGTGCTTTGTAACTAATAGAAAACGTCTTGTGGACTACTTGCTAGATGGGTCTCTTGCAGTTGAGTGGTATAAGTCATATACTGTTTATTTTTATAAAGGTACAAGCCAGTACATATAAGGTGTGATTTTTAATTTTTTTTTTTGTTTGGCTTTTTTTCTAGTAGAGGTGTCATTATAGCTCCTTTCTCCCTAGTCAATCTAGTCTGTGCCTGAACTGAGGAAGCTTTATTGAATATATCAAGCAAAGTCCAAAGATCATACAATTTGTATGCCACAGTGAAGAAGATATTTAAAACCAGTCCAGTTTTAAACATGGGAAAAATCTCATTCATTAATTTAACATTTTTTGGTTCATACATCAAGGCTTGCCCTTGATTTTCATGGGGCTATTTCTTGAAAAACGCTATGCATGCCCTGCTAAAAGAGGTGTGTTTCTATCCGAAATATAACTAACTTGGAAGTTGTAAAATCCTAAAGGAGAATTAGTGCCTTATTTTTTTTACCTTAGTTAAACAAGGTCAGGTCAACCTCCAGTGAGGTGGATTAGGCTGATTCTTGACTAATTATATCAAGGTAAGAACTACCTGTGACCTGCCTCTATTACAATTTTCTTTTAAAATATCTATAGGCCTTTTTTCCAGTCATAGAAGTATGCCCTCTGAGGACCTGAATCCCTTAAACATGTATGAGGTTGCCATGATATGTACATCACCACATCTCCAATTTTAAATATATAAATGATAGTGCAGGTACTCAAGGTGGTAAATGATGAGTTTATAAGTAGCACCCAAACATCAATCCAGTGATACCCCCCGCCCTTTGTCAAAGAAAAAGCCAGAATCAGGCTTTCTAATGTGGTATGCGAGAGGGGAGAAGAAACAGCTGAGCATACAAAAGGAAGGAGTTGTGTTACTCATTAGTTTAAAACGGGCTAAAAGAAACTGTGGAATTTAGTTCTGGCTAGCCATCTGAGAAGAAATATGGCACCATAAAGAAGTAGAGCTAGAAGGGGCCTCCAGAGGTCATCTAATTCAAGCCCCTGCCTGAGGCAGGATCATCCCCAGCTAAACCACTTATACAAACTATAGTTTAAATGCTACATGAGACTAAAAAGCAAGGCAGACACTTTTTATACTTAGTAGACATGGGAATTTTTATACATGGACACAGAGGCTAAGGCCTGAGATCAGTTAATCCGAACAAATGGTGTGAATTGTAGGTGACAAATCTCTCTATGGCTGGCGCAGCAGTTAGGTTCACCCAGGTGTAAAGATATCTATATAATTACACTAATGTAACCCTTCCATAATTTTTTTCTGGTCCAGTCCTTTTTAAAATCAATTGGAAAACATCTATCAGCTTTACTAGAAGCAGAGTAAAAGCTAAAATGTTAAGCATTTTCTAAAATCCCTGCTAAATTAGGGCTATGAAAATAATTGATTTTCTTCAGTTTGGCTGCTGGACCAAAACAATTGTGAAAAAATGCTGGTTTGTAATGAACTGTGTCTTTCTTTTTCCTTGAACAGAGATGAAAAAAATAAACTGAAACTGTTACTTTAGGTCAAAAAAAATGTCCATTTAACATAACTCTAATTTGGCACTTGTAAGAAAATCAATGAAAATGAAGGGCTAGATTCAAAGAGCTGTCAGACAAAATGACGTCAGTGGAATTCCCTTGCTATCTGCGAAGCCAGTGGTTCTCAGCCCTTTTTTTATTTGTGGACCCCTAAAAAATTTCAAATGGAGGTACTGACAGACGAGGAATCTCAAGCTGGGTTTGAGATGCCTTGAGTGAATATTCCTAAGCAATGGAAGCAGAGGTGCCAAGTATGTAGGGGTGAGGGCCCTGGCTTCCCCTGAGAAGAGCGCTGTCACCCGAAACTTTTCATGTGCCTATCATCTTAGTGCCACTCACCCCCCTCCGCACCCCTCTCAGCATAAATAAAAATCAGAACCTACAAGTGGAAGACTGATTCAAAAGGAAGTGATAATACTATAGCCTGCTGTTCTGTCAACCTTTCTCCCTCTTTTTTTCTTCAGATTATTTGGCAAATTTCACCTGAATTTGAAAATGTCTTTGCAAGGACCAAAACTACCTTTCTCAGTGGGTAATTTGTTCACAGAAAAACCAGTCACCCATCTATAATTTTAAAGCAGTTGCATTTCACGATCACAATACAAGATTTACAGCAGTGCTCTTTAATTCTGTAAAATGTTAATGTTACCACATATATTATAACAAAAGGCAGTTTCCAAGATATTTCTTCATGGAGACTTGCAAACCCTACAGAAAGCTTTGCACCTTTCAGCTTTCCTTTAATGTCAAAAACCTTAATTTTGCTTAGAGGTAGTGTGAAAACCAGTACCAAATGACCTTATCAGATTTTACCAGAACGGGAAGCTAATACAACTGAAGTCCCCCAAGTAATTTATTTGCCGTATTTTTAATATGTTGAACCAATAATTTGTTACTTCATTCTATTAATTCAGCCTTGGATGGGACTGAAGTACTGCATTTTAATTTGATGTGGGAACATTTTTCATCTACAATATACTCTAAGTGCTTATTTGGTTCATTAAAAAATATATTGTCTTTTACTAAAGAACCATTGAAACAAAAAAAAAAATTCCATCTCTTTGCATTTCCCATGCCTTTTTTTTTTCCCCCCATCTGGGCATATACTTGCTGATGGCCACCACAGGAATGGATTTAAGTGTCAGCCTAAAACATGATTAACATAAAATACCACATATTTTAGTAGATAGAGTGCAGAAGTCACACCATATATCTTGTAGCATCTTGGAATTTTCTAGGCCTACCCAAAGGCTTTGAATTCTCCCAGCCTCTCCCTTTATGAAGTGAAAGAGGGAAATTTGGTCTGCAAAGACTTGAGGCCTCTCCTTCTCCTACAGACTCAAGTTTCACTGGTGTAACGCTTAGGAACTATTAGGAACAGCTCCCTTAGTCTTTTATCTTCAGTTGATGCCAGCCACAATATACCAAATATTCATATAAATTACTCATTATTTATGTCAACATCTTACACCATTTAACTGTGCCTCTGTAACACTGTGAGGACATTAGGAATATTTTAATTTTGGAGCCAGTGGGAGAAATTCCTTCCTAACCTCCCCCTACCCCAATTTTTTTCATCCTGTTTGCAACATCCAAACACACTCAGTCTCTGTACTACAAATAGATAAAAGGAAGGTAGGACTTATCACATAGAGTAAGGGGCTCAAATTAGTTAGGGCGAGCTATTAATCAACATCATCTCCCCCTGGCAGTCTA
The DNA here is from genome assembly GCA_030014935.1 of Caiman crocodilus. NCBI lineage: Eukaryota > Metazoa > Chordata > Crocodylia > Alligatoridae > Caiman > Caiman crocodilus. Next base: position 130,001,778 of record JAGPOW010000261.1, read on the forward strand.
GTAGGATGAAGAGATGCATTGTAAGAGGGAAAAAATCCCTTGCTGCCACAGTTTGAGCTTCTGTCTCTCTTTAAGTGTTCATTACTCATACTTTCATCAAGTCTCCCATCCAATGAGATGAGTGGAATGATTCTTAGTACTAGAAGCATCTATATGAAAATTAAACGGGACAGCCCCATGCAAAATGCATGTATTATAAATGTAAAACCTGCATAGCAACACAAATGTAGATGTTTTTTAGGAGATCACTAACTCCTTGTTTACATTCCCATCTGGAACTATAATCCTAGGGTTGTAATGTCTTAATTTGGTTGCTACTGAAGTGATTGCCACACAAACAGATTATCTTTAAGCAAATGTTCTCCGAACAGTACTAAATGACAAGGGAAAATAGAGCACTGTAACAAAAGTAAAATAAAAAAAATCCTACTTTTGCTATAATACAACCCTAGAGAAGATAAAATATAATGGGGATGGGAAGCAAACTGCAACACATGTGCTATACATAAGTGGCATGAGGACCCTCTTTGTATGGCACATGGAAGATTGGAGAAGGCATACAAGAGCACAGCTGCAGACTGGGAAGGGAGCAGAAAGCAGAGCAGGAAATATGGCAGGGAGCGGATGTCAGGGACCAAAATGCAAAGCAGACTCTTTAGCAGGAGAAGTGGATAGGCAAGAGAAGTGGATTGGAAAGGCATTAGGGGAGGGTGTGGGGCTTCACTTACGTCACACCTGCCAAAGACATTGTCTCTCCCCCCACGCTGAAATATAACATTGAAAACAAAGAGTTAAAACAAATGCAGGGAATGACATCTCTACAAACAAGTCAGATACAGGAGAAACAGTTAACAGGCATTGCATTGTGGCACCAAGAATATAGCATTTTGCAACAGAATGACTGCTGTTGACAACGACAGTTCAAGTGGCACTCTCTTGAGTTATAGAACAATTTCAGACAGAAAATCTCAGACCAGTAATCTGGGAGACCAGGTAAACCATCTGCATAAATTGTGAGGCAAAACTGCCAACTAAAACTTGTAAGTCATACACTTCTACTAATGCATTACCTTCACTGCAGGTTCACTGGTGCTAATGGTGTGTTCAGCCTTGGGCATTTTTTAACCTTTGGGTTGTCACAGGAGTGCTTCACTTTGTGATAAAAATACTGACCAAAAGGACACTAGGGCTCAGACAGATGGAGCTACAGTGATGGAACTACTGAGAAAGCTGCCAGTGGAGACGTGTTTCAGTGAGGATTTTAAGCCCATGCCTGTAATTTTTGCATCTGGTTTACAGAAGCCTGCAGTATAATGTATGTGCAAGCAATGTGAGAAAACAACTGTTTTACTTCAAGAAATACTATAGTTTAAGAGTATTGAGAAATATGCTGGTTTCCTTCTGTTATATTTATTTCTGGTGGTAACACTGGACTATGCCCTGGTCCTGGACTATGGACAACCAACACTTGTGAAAATCAGATCACCCAGTTAAATGCCAAACTTTATTTTTTGAAAAATGTTGGCAACCAGATATATAATTAATTTTATGCCCAAATTAAAGCATGGGTAGTTGGTAGCGTTGATAAACTGCTAAATAGTACTGCAGTGTTTGTTAATTTACAAAGACTTCACAATTCACAAGACCCGTAAGACTTCTCAAGCGGGTCCAGGGAGGTGATCCTTCCCCTCTTTGAGGCATTGGTTAGGCCGCAGTTGGAGTACTGCATCCAATTCTGGGCACCACACTTCAAAAGGGTCCAGAGGAGGCCCACTCGCATGGGCAAGGGGCAGCGGGTCAAGCCCTATGAAGAGAGGCTAAAAGGCCTGAATCTATTCAGCCTCCACAAGAGAAGGCTGAGGGGGATCTGGTGGCTATTTACAAACTCACTGGGGGGAACCAGCAGTAATTAGGTGAGGCTCTGTTCCCCCGGGCATCACTGGAGGTTAATAGAAATAACAGCCACAAATTGTTAGAGAGAAGGTTCAGGCTGGACGTCTGGAAACATTACTTTGTAGTTAGGGCTGCCAGGCTGTGGAATGGGTTCCCAAGGGAGGTGGTGCTCTCTTCCTACCTTGGGAGTCTTCAAGAGGAGGCTGGATAGATATTTGCCGGGGTGTTATGACCCCACACTCATTCCAGCCTGGGGTAGGGGGGCAGACGTGATGAGCTATTTAGGTCCCTTCCGACCCTAAGCACTATGAAACTATGAAATTAAATCAAGACCTATGCAATCATCTTACAATGTTGAATCGAAAGAAGTCAGAGTAAAATTTCAGTTGAAATAATGAATGAAGAACCATGTTTAATTTCCTACATTTTATAAAACTTAGGTCTGATGAAGATTTGGCTAGACTTTACTCGGCTTGTGACTCAGTTCCCCTGGAACCCAAAACTCATAGCTGATTTATTCCAAGTTTCAGATTCCATTACAATACAATGGGTGGTTCCTATTAGTCATCAAATTCCTGTTCAATGAATGTTTATCCATTCTTTTTGCTTGTTCCTGCTTCTGACCATATTTCAGTTTCAGGGTCTTCTTGACAGCCACTGAGGCTAATGGGACCATTGCTTCAACAGGCTTTGGAGCAAGCCGTCAGGGATTCCATAGGGGAGCACCTGTCTGAGATGCCCATCCTTACACAGTATCTTGGAGTACCCCCTGGGTTAGTCCGGCAGGCAAGGCTTCCTAAACAAAAATAACATTTATTAGTTCACAGCAATACAGTAGGCAAAGTCCTTGGGCCCCAAAGCCCAAAAAGTCTCTCTCAGGAAACAACAGTGGCTACTCTCACGGGGTCCCCTCATCCTGTCTTTCTTTGCTTCCTGCTCCCCTCATTATCCCTGGGAGTCTCCTTTTCACAACAGTCCTTCACATCGGGGTTGTTCAGATGTCCCTCCTTGCTGTTAAAACCAGCAAGGTATTTTTTCCAGATGTTGGGGCTTGATTTACTTACATAATTACATAACTTATATAATTGGTTCATTGTTCTTTTGATGCCCCATTCCTCAGTACCTGACACTCTTATTGTGGATCTTCACAGTGATTCTTCAAAACATAAATTAACCCATTGTTTCCTGGTGTACAAGCTCATAAAGGTAACTGAGGCATGCAACATTATTGTAATATGAATATATTTAAGCCAAAAATATTCAGACAAAACCACAACCCATCTCACAAGTATATAAAGACCCTAGGGTGCATCTACCACTAGAATTTTTTGACAGTTTTCCCATTGAGTTTAATGGGAACATGATTTGACATATAGTCTCTTCAAAGGAATTTACCTGCATATTTTAGATTAAATAATAATAAAAAAATCTAATGCCTTAAACAGTGTTTTCTAAACTAGGTGCTGTATAATTCTCCCTGTAACTAAGCTATTTTTAAATTCATTTTCTGAATATAAAATGCAGCTAGCAAAAAAATACTTTAGTCATTCATTACAGAAAAATCAGTGTAGCGAACTCGATTTTATATTCATACTCCCAGTAGAAATGATGCAATACTACCATACACTATTTTACATTACATGACAACTTGCAGACCATTTTGTAAAGATTTCAACGTTTTGTGAATACTATTTTCTTCCATTCACAAATGCAGAGACTTGCATGCCTCAATTTTTAAGGACATCTGATAAGATCATTTTTAGAAGGAACTACCTTGTCCCTCTTTGCAATCTTGTAACCTTCTTTGTGACACATTTAGTAATTTCCTACTTAGAAAAGTAATATTGGAAGAGGATTTGAAAAAACTTTTTTTTTTTGAGCTATTCAAATTCCTATGTGGATTTTAGATCCCCTACAAAAATCAACTATTAAAGTGAAAGCTAGTCTCAATCTTAACTATAGCAGCACTATCATCTTTAAAGAGATTCATGATATGGCCAGTTTCAAAATGTCTAATTCTAAAATTTTTGCTTTCCCCACAAGCCTCTTTCAGTGTTGAGACTTGCTATCATTACCTAAAGGATTCCCTTACCACTTATTTTGTTAAATCTTCATTCTAGGATCCCCTCAAACCCATTGTCATTTTTTTCCAGTACCTAGAGGGTTCGATACATACCCCCTCCTCCCTAGCTCCTCAGTATTTCAACGGTAACTGTAACATGAGCCAATTTTGAGAGGAAGGGTCTCACTCTGGTTCCATCCAATATTGTATTAATATTTAATCACTAGTAATTATAAGATTCAATAATTAATATTTTATTAGTGATAAATTATTTAATTACTTTATTCTATATTTGCAGTGCTTTGGTAGGTCACTTGCTGAACTGTTTTTTACCTGAGCAACTGACATGTCATGCTGCATCTGAAAGTGCCAATTTAGTCTGGTAAAAGGCAGGTGTAGCACATCTACACCTACATCCCAGGGACAGCTGTAACATCCCTAGTGGCTCAGTGACTACACCTCACTCTGCCCTTAGGCACTTTCCCTTCTCACCCGCCATACCTCGATGCAATAAGAACAACAACGACAAAACCAACAATACTAACAAAATCACCGCTAATTATTGTTATTATTATTATAATAAGGAGGTTGCCCATGGGCTTTCACATGACCCCAATCTAGATGAATGCCTGAATGCCCCGCTGGGGTTCAGCAGCACCCTACCTGCCTCCACTGCTCCCAGGCCCTTTGCTGAGCCTTTCTGGTCGGCCATGCTTGCAGGGCACCTAAAACATTAAGGGCTAATTGCATGTCCCAAGCCTCACAGATATTACAAAAAGGTTGTTCTCCTGGGAGGGCTTTGCCTTCTCAGCTTCCACCCTTTTGCTCTGGCTGTACCTTGTACCCAGGACCCATTGTATCAGACCTCACTTTGAGGCACTTGCTCTGGTTTGGTATTTTTGGGCACTGGGCCCCTGCCCCGTGTCTGCCAGGCTCCTGGCCCCTGTGCACTGTGCCCCACTTGGGCAGCAGGCCCCTGTTTGGTTGTGCCCCTCAGGCACTGTGCACCAGGCTCCTGGTCCCTTTCTGGCTCTGTGACCTTACTCTATGCCTGCTCTGGACTCAATAGTCACTCCAGTCTTGAGCCTGCCCCTGGCAGGGCTCAAGGTGACCATGTGCCCTATGGGCACCAATGGGACTTTCATATACCACCCCTACAGTCCTAACCCAAACCACCAGTGCAACTATAACACAAATAAAGGGGAAGCATCCTTCTGCCCCTTTAAGAGAGAAAACTCCTTCACCTAGGATAGCCTCCCAACCCTGGCTTATATCCTAGTGAGTTTCCCTAACTTCAGTGGAGATAAATACATAGCACCACAGCCCCTTCATGAGTCCTACTGCCAAGAGCTCTTTACCCTATAGCATCCAGAGAGAGACCAGTTTCCTATCCTAGGCCTCAGGCTTATATCCTTCCCAGGACCCACCCCCATCTGGCCAGCAGTTGGCCCGGGCTGCCCACAGGTGCCTGCTAACTGGTCCAATTGCCCTGTTGCCCCAGCAACCTGCAGCTGCTGCACCCTGCCTGCCCTGCAGTGCCTCGCTTGGCTGATGCTTCATGAATGGAGCAGAGAGCCCCTGGCTCTCTGTTACAGTAGTTAAATTGATGATGGGTTGTGAAAGCAGATAAAACAAATCAGACATTTCAAAATTGTGAAATTTAACAAGATATTTTCAAAGACATTAACATGGTGAGTGTGAAGGCAAAAGCAAGGGAGCAACAATAATAATATAGTTATTTAAGGATTAATTAAACTATATTAAATGGATCACGTTATTAATGAGATGGTTCTGCTCCAACCGCAGAGAAACGTAGACTACTGTGCTAGTCTGAAGTCAGGCATAAAGCAGAGTAGGTTTGTACCTTTGTAGATTAACTAAATCAAAGATGTATAGCATAAGTATTTGTAATCAGAGGGCTTACTTCATCAGATGCTGTGAAGGGACTACAGGAAGCAGAAGTACTAGCAGAAGCAGGGTGCCAAGTTGGGGTAGACAGCTGTGCTGGTCAAAGCCTGTCATTCAAGGCTGTAGTCCTGACAGCTTTTCACAGAACAACTCACTTTTTGACCTATCTTCATGCTCAAGGGAAATTTACAAAATACCATCAAAACAGCAAGACAGCAATTCATAAACTGGATGCAGACTACAGAATAGGAATTTAACACTAATATTGACTCCATGGCATACTAATCTAGCTTACTTCTGCTAATCTTTCTTTATACCACAAGTGATAATGGTCCTCTCTTCCCCTGTGTAAGGTCTTGATCTTCCACTAATCAAACTATTCTTTCCTTTATGATTTTTTTTTTT
>JAGPOW010000261.1:130010124-130021179 GCA_030014935.1 Caiman crocodilus
GTTGCCCTTTTATGTCCTCAGTAACATGTTTATGGCCAATTAAATTGTTTGTTTGTTTTCACTTCCATATAAGGAAGACTCTTTGTCTGTGCCATGAGCGCTTGTTCATTTAGATGGCGCTAAATTCACACAGCTCTATAAAAAGGTTTTCACAGGGTGCAAAACCTGCTAGCTAAAGCTCTGTCTTACATCAAAGATATGGGTTGTGTATGCTGTTATTACATATGTGCAGATAACATGTATAGAGGTTGCCATCTACTGGTTTGCAAATACAGAGTATATATATTGTTCATAAATATGAAGGCTGATAAAGTTTTTTTTTCACCACAAGGAAGTTCTTAATAGTACTGTTTATGTGTTGTAAGTGATTGAGTGTAACATACATTTGAGGTGTCATTTTAGTAAATTGTACACCATCCTGATATTTTTGTCTGGGTTTTTTAATTCCCCGAGAAGAACAGCTGAATTTCATAGATTTCTGTCTTAATGGGACTGCATCAAGACAAGTAAAAGTTGGGATGCTCTGATGTTTGCATCCTGTCTGATTGCAACGAAAGATCATTACTGAATGCTTCACAAACCCACTGTGGTGAATGATTACTTTGGAAGAAAATCAATTTTGTATTTACAAAATTGCAACTTTTGTTACTTATATTTTTCTGTTCCCATTAATTTTATACAAAGTGTTTTGATTGACAGTTTGGGGTTCCAAGGCTGGGTTTGCTAGGCTGCAGAGGAATTTGTGCACAGTTCATTGGAGCTGTTTGAGTGGGGAGCTATTGTTTAGTCGAAAGGTTTTTATGAAATAATTCACTGAATCTGATACTATCAAACACAGCAGTATATTTTCTTTCAAGGTCAGAAGGCCAAAGAATGAAAGCAAGAAAGGTAAAAAGCCTTAACAGATCAAATCTTTCATGTCTGAGACTCTATGCCTTAGTTCTTGCAGCATCTCCTCTAGTGAAAGACCTCTCACACCCGTCTATGCCTGTTAGTAAGTAAAAAGTCAGATACAAATCTAATGGCTGCTATAGCTTTACCTAACATATTATCTCATGTCAATGCTGAAAGGGTAAGTGGGTAGTTTTGATCAGTCTGTGACTTGGGTTGACAGTTGTAAAGGAAAAAAAACAAAAAAGAAAAGGCTAACAGGGTTTAAGATGTTTTGTAAAGCTTTGGTGGGCAGGGAGAGGGCATGTGAATCAAATTAGTGCAGGCTAATGAGATGATCTAAGCACATGCCTAAATAAGTTGCTGAACCTGGTCTATAAAATATTGTTGTAGAGCATTAAGGTGCCTGCTCTCTTAAGGGCTGAAACCACCCAGAGAGAGAGAGCCCTAGGAGCCAGACAGAGCCCCCACAGGTGCAGGTTGCCATGGTTAATGAGGGAATTAGACTGCGCCTGCACCCAGTCAGCTGACTGGAAGAATGCAGGGCCCCGGGCACAGATAAGCCCCAGGGCTAGGACTGGATGCTGTTAATTCCCCTGTAGCTGCCAGGGGAAGGAGCTCCTGCAGGAAAGAACTACCCAGAGACACTATGGCCACCTGATATGCTGCTTACAGGACTAACGGGACTCTGTGAGCTCATCAGGTACTCTGGGCTGTGAGACACTTAACATTTGGGGAGAAATTTACCTCTTTGAAAGAGACAGTGCACCCTGCACTATTGGTATTATGTTGTAGCCCAGGGGATCATATTTTGGTTGTTGTTTGTACTCTGGTGGACCAGGCTGAGGCTATTGGGGAGGGGGAGGAGGTCTCTTTGGGGCGCACTACTCTGTAGAGCCCCAGCTCCAGAGGGCATAGCAACAGGGCTGCGGAGAACCCAGTGTCGGATGATGTAGCTACAAGGGCCTAGGGCATAGTGGTGACAGGAGGCCAAGCTAGATGGCGGCCTCATAAAAAGGGACAATGTTTAATTACCATCTGCGAGGCATAGGGTTTGGTAAAGAGAAGTTATGGAGCCACGCATATAGCCCAAAAGGCTTGGAGTGTCCCATGAATTGCCTATCAAGTGGCCTAATAAACCACAGGGCTTAGAGGGCTCCATCGAGGCTATAACTCGAGGGCAGCCTCCCTATTTTTTTTTTATTTATACCAGCAAGACATTGCAGGCAACATTTAGAAGGCGCCCATAGGATGGAACCAGCACAGTCACAGAGCCCTAGGGACATCACAGCATCCTTGGGGACCCCGCAGCATGAGAAACATGCTTCGTATTTCATAGACTGTCCACATTCATAACATTATATAATATATATGATGGGTGTGGACAGTCTATGAAACAAAGTATGTTTCATAGATCAGATTCAGCAAATAATATACCTATATGTAATGTGTATGTATGTATATAACATTAGACCTTGTCCAACAGACCTAAAAGATAAAGGAATGGTTCTGGGATGCAAAGAATCCCAGTTGATAACATGTAATATTAGAAATTTGCATTTTAATCACTTACTACTTTCATAGAATGAGAAACATACTATTTTACACTTCTTATAAAATGTCTTTCATATAATTCTGCAATTGATTTCACGTAGAACTGCAATACCTTTACCGAAACTTTTGTAGGTATCTATCATAAAGCACTTCTAACTGTTGTATTTACAGGTACTAGAAAATGGGACATCAGATTAGTATACTGTGCAGTAATTGCTGTAAATGTTTAGACACTGACTCTATTGTGTGTTACATTAGTCTAATGGCAGTAAACTATCTCATGTAGACACACTCATTGATACCTAAATAATGTTAGACTACTTGACATACAACAAACAGCAGTATTTTCATTTACAGTGCTTAATAAGATATGTTTTTAGTACATTATAACATCTTTTTCTTTTAATTTGAACAAAAAAAACTTAACTTCACCTTCAAAGAGTAGGGAAAATGTTAAAAAAACAAAACACAAAATGCAAAACAAAACAAAGAAAGAAACTGGTGAGAATAAAAAGAACACCAACATCAAATACCATCACCACCTCTCTCTCTGATCTTCCTGAATGTTACAATTCTAAATATGGTTGAAACTATGAAATGGGGGGGAGGGGGACTTGTTATAATGGTATAACGTTCCTCTTCATTTTCTACTTTTCCCAAAATTGTGATTGAATTTTCCATTCGGAGACATTTCAAAATAGTTTAAGAACCTGATCCCACAAGTCTGTTTGCACAAGTGTAACATAAACTGTCCTTAGCTTTTACATAATTAAAGTTAAGGGTATGTCTGTAGCAGATAAGCAATAAAAAAAAAAACAAACCAAAAACCTACTAGACTTTTTGTTAAAAACTGATGAAAAATTCAGTAAAAGGAAAATATCTTTTGCACAAACATTTCCATTCTTTCCAACTTCACTTAGGGAAAGTTCTAATTAGCACAACTGAACGTTCAGTATGGACATGTAGGGTGCCTCTACACAGGCCAGGAGGCTGCTCCAGTGTGCTGTAAATATGGACCCTGGATTAATTGAGTCTGCTGGAGCATGGTAATTACTGCGCTCTAGTCAGCCTCTGTGTTTCATATATCACCAAAAGTTAGTTTGAGCTTTAGATAAAGCACCCCCACTGCCATTTTTGAAGTGTGGGGATGCTGACACACAAAATGCTCTTGCTGTTTTAATTAGAATGGTTCTTGGAACAACTTTAATTAAAGTGCCCTCCCCCACCACCCGCCCATCTCTTGAGCATGTACAAAATGCCTGTATATACTAAACTGTCTGATGTTGTTTGAACTACTAATGGCTAGACTAGATACAAAATTAAATGCGTCTTTCTGCAAACTAAATGTTCTAACTTTGTATTGGTTCACATCTTTTTAATAATAATTTCCCACTGTAGACAAGGCATCAGTATTTGCAGGATCACAGCATGAGTTGATATCAAGAATTTATAACATAAATATTTGCAATGGCAAAAAATGTTATTCCTACATTGCCAATAAGGTCATTTGTCTCACAATTCACTCTCAGAAAAAATATAAGTATTTATGCGTACACAATGGCAAGAAAAATGAGGAGGTCTTTTGGAGAATTTGACCTGTAAAGACTGAGAAGTGATGGATTTTTTTTTTTTTCATCTATCCTCTCTATAATTTCTAGATTACTTATGTCAAGTAAATTTAAGATGTGAGCTATTGTATTCATTCAAATATAACGTTTGAATAATGATATTCTATTTCAGGAAACAATTGTATTGAAGATTCTTGCCATAAAACTGAATTTCATCAAAAGCAATGTTTACTTCAGTTCCAGATCAATAATTTTGTTGCTGCAATCGTGCCTTATATAAATGTCCAAAGGAATGAAGCTGCTGTGCGTTTTGATTTTTGATGCACAAAGAGTAACGACAAGATATGTTAATTAATCCTATTGGTACAATATATGGTATCCAGCTTCACTCAATTGCATTTTGGTTTGAGCTAAATCTAAACATAACTATAATAAAAAAAATCTGTTTTTAAGTTGGCAAATATCAATATCCATCACAAATATAAAGAAAAAAAAATCAATAAACAGCATAGGAACCATCACATAAATAGCATAGACTATAAAATAAATACATCATAATTAATAAGCTTATAGAAAAACAAAAACCTATGTGTGAAAACACTGTTTGACATCCTTAGACAATACAATATCAACAAGTCTGTGTTAACCCCAGTATAAGTTTAGGTAGCTTACTTCAAGCCAAGGAGTGGCTTAGAAGGTGGAGCTGGCAAGTCTGGGGGCAGAGGCTAGCCATCTAGGTGGTGTAGGAATGGCAGTTCTGTAGCAGGTCAGGGTTGTGTTTGGCAAGGGGGAGGTGCCCAGGATTTCCCAGTAACAAATTTTGGCCCTGCACTAAAAAAAAGAGACTAGCCATGTCTGGGCCAGGGACTTGGGAAACCTGGTCACCTGGCCAGGTGAGAGTGGCTGTTTCAGAGAGAAACTCTCCTTAGGGCAGAGGAGGGAGGTTGATTCCAGTGGCAAAGATAAAAAGAGCCTTCAAGGAGACAAGAGTGAATGCAGGTTTGGGTAGGAGAAGAGGAACCAAACCTCTTTTGGCAGAGAGTGAGGGAGTGAGTATATAGGAAGTCTTAATGATCATACTTTACAGTTAGGCATTGCATTACTATGTGCCTGGTATAACAAATTCAGTAGCCCTAAACTGGAGCAATGTGGGGTTTTTTGCATTTTTTTGTTAAACCCACCACTTTAATTTAGGGCCCTTGTTTTATCTACGCATGCCCTCTGAGCTCCCTCTTGCTCCTCCAGTTTCCACTTCCTGCTTCATCCTTGGGGGTGTGGAGCAGTATGGCATGGTGCAGTAAAGGGAACCTGCTCCTGGAGGACACAAGAGGTGCATCTACATGAGACACTTTACCACACAGTTGACTGACTGACTGTGCAACAGAGCAGCAGCATCTACATGTCTGGATTCTTACTGTGCAGTAAATTAGTCAAATGCATGGTTAATTTTCTACCTGGAAATTAACTGTACATGGTTTATTGTGACGTAGTTACTGTGCAGTAGCCCATATATATATATGATCTACTGGGAGTAAACTTGCTTCTGGTCAGCTTGGGTAGCAGGAGGTGGCAGAACAATCCCCTCCCTGAGGAGCTGCTTGTTACTGGGGCAGGATGTGATCACAGAGCCAAGGCTGGGACAATGTCCCCCTACCTTGGTAGCATAGGGCTCTTGGACCTGGCTTCATGATTGCTCCTTGCTGTCGGGGCAGGCTCTGATCATGGAGACCAGCTAGGACAATGTCCCCCTGCCCTGGCAGCAAGTAGCTCCCAGGGGCAGAAAGCAATCTTCCAGCCCTGGCTGTAATTGAAGAGCTGAGACCAGGAGCTTCTTGCTACCAGGGTAGGGGGACATTGTTCTACCTGGGCTCTGCAACTGGAGCCTGCCTTGGCAGCAGGAAGCTCCCAGGGGTAGGCAGCAATATCCTAGCTCCTACTTTTATCACAGAGCTGGAGCCAGGAGCTTCCTGCTGCCGGGGAAGTGGGACATTGTCCCACCTGGGCTCAGTGATCAGAGCCTTCCTCGGCAGTAGGCAGCTCCAGGGAACAGCGAGCCATCTCCCAGCCCCATCTGAGATTGGAGAACTGGGACCAGGAGCTGCTTGCTGCCAGGGCTGGGGGACTTTGTGCTGGTCCCAAGCCCACCCTGGCAGCAGGCAGCTGCCAAGGGCAGGGAGCAATGTCCTAGCTCCAACTCTAATTGCAGAGCTGGGGCCAGGAGCTCCCTGCATGAGGCAAGTTCCCTGTCTAGCCTGGAGCAAACTGGGACCTGCTCCAGAACAGGACAGTTCCTAGCCAGCCCTGAGTTATGTGGGGAACTCTGCACATGCTGTCCAGAGGTGGCTGAGAACTGTTTGATGTTGGTGCAAGCTTCAGCTTCAGGCTATTCCCAGTGGAAGCAAATTTGCTCCCAAAAGGGAACTTGTGTAGATGTGCCTCCTAGTAGGCTTACTGCACAGTAAGCCTACTTTGTATGCATAGCACATGTAAAGGTGCTAAGTGGGACCCAGGGACTCTGTGTGGCCTGGGAGCAATGGCATGGTACAGCAAGGAGAAGCCTCCCATGCAGAAGGCAAGGCACATGTAACCTACAATCCCCAGCCCGTGAATCTGTAAAGTTGTATATCTCTTTGGTAGAATATTTACCAGTCGTTAACCATGTATTTGATATGTCTAGATATACTGCATACGTGATATGCTTTACTGCACAGTAAGTCTGTGTCTACGTAGAGCCTCTGGCTACGTAGGCACAGTAAGTGTGTACCTACGTAGCCAGAGGCTGTACACAGACACACACTTACTGTGCAGTAAACTTTGCTAATCATGAGTAATTTTGCTTCCTACAAATTCAAGTAGCAGGTTTATTTGTGATTTTTAGTTACTACACAGTAGCACTCATGTAGATGCCTGACTCGGGTACATCTACTCCCAGTCAGCTAGCCTTCAGGGGCAAGAGATTTCTCCCTGGCCCTGGGAACTGCCTGCTACTGAGGCGCACTCCACCACCAGAGCCTGGGTAGGGACTATGTCCCCCTGCCCCAGCAGCAGGGAGCTCCAAGTCCTCTACTCCAAGATCACAGTGGGGAGCGGGGGCTAAGAGATTCTTATCTTTCAGTGCCAGCTTTGGGTCACAAGGCCAGGGCTGGGAAATCCTTAGTGTAGCGGCTCGGTCCCCAGGTGGCAATTGGGGAGCAGCCACTAATTGTGCTTTGAGCAAGGGCACCAGCAAGTTGGCTAGTGACACCAGCCCAAAAGCGTTTGGGTTCGCTGCTTGCAGTTCACCCGAGGCGGGGGGAGGAGTGAAACCCAGAAGCGTTGAAGAGAGTAATAGAAACTTTACTTACAGAAATTGCAGGGTAGACAACTTGGAGAAAGCTATGTACAGGAATACACAGTAGACTACATACAGAGGTGGGTGAGGATGGTGACAGGTGGTGATGGCAGCTACCAAGGCAAGCTTTGGTGTATGCAGCTAACTGTAGCCACACTACAGTAGTATACTCGTTATCCGTGTTATTCATGAAATAGCAGAGCACTTGGATGGCCCGAGGCAAGCCCTTGCTATCCGGCCTAGGGGTCTGCTCGAGCCCAGGGCAGGTGATCAGTCTGTCCTGGGGTCCGTGGCTCGAGAAACCACACGCTGTGTCACACAGTCCCTTGTATACTCTTCCCCAGCCAATCAGGAGTTCCTTCTCACCAAAAATTCTGGAAGGCCTGGACATCCTGGACCTGCCGGTCATGCCTCAGTGATGACTAGAATTGGCCTGACCAGAAGGATCACACGCCACTTGCATGACTAGGTAATCACGTCATCAGTCACCACGTACATAACATTAACATCCCAATATAATGTCAAACAGAAAAAGGTACAATAATCTGGCGAAGGCATTTCTCTAAGCACGCTTAGGATAAGGATCTCCTAGTGCCAGTGCCATAACCATGGAGCCGCTGCTGAGAACTCCCTGCTGGCAGGGGCTGGGGAGCTTATTTCGCTCTGTGTCCCACCCGCTGGTGGGGCAGCTAGTAATGAGCCCCCAGCTTGATGGAGAATCCCTGCCCAGCCAGGGGCTTGCTGCTAGCTGCCCCACCAGTGGATCAGGGCAGAGGGCTTGGACCTGCCCCACCCCTGAAGCTCTTTTCAAGGCCCGTGCCCCATTCAGGGAGCTGGGACCAGGAGCTCTCTGCTGCTGAGGCATGGGGATGTTGTTTCCTGCTGCCGGGTGGGGCAGCCCCAGCCAGGACTCCACTTTCTCCTGGCCCAGTCCTCTCTGCTAGCACCCAGGGGAATCCTAGACCTCCTCCTGGTGGCATCAGGGGCCCATTGCAGTGACCCAGGAAGTGAGAGCAGTTTGCTTCCCTTTAGCAGCAAATTTGTTCCCACTTCCTTGCCTGTGTGCTTGCCTGTGTGCTTGCCTGACCAGGATCTTTTGCTCATGAGGAAATTTCTCCTAGATCTAGTGCATGTGTAGACACAGCCAGAGATTCCCAAGCTAGTTTTAGGTGACACAAGTACTCAGGAAAACTAATCCCAGCTGCAGGGCTCATTTATCCTGGCCAGAAGCACTTAAAATACATGAAATATCAATGTTAATATTGATTCATCTTCTTGAAAATTATGAAAGTATTTTATGGAATGACTTTTTTTTTATTTCTTTCCCCTAGGAATCCCTGTTTCATTTGATGCAGTTTGGATGGTGCTCACTGAAAGAGGTAATTATTTAATGCCTTCATACTTATTGATCAATATGATACCTCAGGTGTTTCACAGTATCATCCATCCAACTGTACATTATATTTGTATATTTATATATTAAATTGTATTTACCAAGTAGATATTTTGAACAGCTTCTCATCTAAGTAGCAGAGTAATGTTGCTGAATTTCATGCTGTGGTTTCTGCTTGCAGAACCCCAGCTAGATTGGCCAAGGTTAGCTCAATTATCTGGAGATAATTGCTGCTCTACACTGCTGGCACCAATCCACACATGCAAGTCTGTTTATTCAATGAATTATACATTATTATTAAAATATTTTGAGAAAAGCAAAGTTAACCTTTTTCAGGCAAGTTAAAATCTGTCTGCAACTAGTATTTCAATACAGTGTTGATCATTTAGAAAAATCAATGGCTGTGTGTAGGTGAAATGAGAGGCAAAAGTGCACAACCCTTTAAGGAGGGCTAAATGGTTCTGTGCCACTTTAATGGTGTTGGTGTTTGCACGCCTCAGCAATGTATTGCACATTAATTCCAACAGCTGTAGGAAATTCAGCAGCGTAATGCACCTTAAATGACTTGTGGCACAGCTAACTAAACGTCCTTTTGAGAAGTTTTAATTTGCTGCCCCTATAGCTGTGGAGTGAAGCACTGGCTCTGTGCAGCCCTGGAGCCTTGCAGGAAGCTTTGCAGGCACCCTGGCAGCAGCCTGGAAAAGCAGGCTTTGCCAAAGAAAAATGGCGAGCCTGATCCTTTTTATCCCTCCCCCTCCCCAGAGCCTGCCTGCCTGAGCTGCAGGGGGGTGGGGACCCAGAGCTTTCCTCTGCAGCTGTGGTGCCCTCCGGGACCACCTGAGCTGGGTGCCTGGGGGCAGGTACTGCCTCGTGTGGGACTGCCACTGCCCCAGAGGAAGACACCAGCCCCACCCGCAGAGCCCAGGAACTCTTCTGCCCGCTAGAAGCTTGCCCTCCCCTCCATGCTGGACAGGTAGGTAAATCAGTGAGGTGTGTGCACGACATGGGGGTTTAATCAGCCTTAGATTGAAGCAGTGTGTTTGGTTTTGTTGGGTTTTTTTGTTTTTTTTTTTAACTCACAATTTCAACTTGGGGCCCCTGTTTCATCTAGACACATCCAATAGCTTCAAGCTGATATATCTTTGTGAAGATTTTGGGTCTCATAATCTGCTGCTACTGAATTCTCCTCTGCAATCAGAAATGGGTATTATTGGTAGAGAACATGCCTATCATACAATAAAAGTAATAATATAATGTTTTCTTCTGGAAGTATTTCTGCATTAGATGGAGCGTTTTGCTAAGTTCGAATTCTAAGATGGCTTAGTAAAAAGTAAAATATACAAGTTAATCACAGAAAAGAATTCCTGAAGCAGTGCTTCCTTTCCATATACAGAATACTATGTTTTCATAACATTTTATTGTTGTGTGTGGTTTTGGTTTGTTTTTTTTTTTTTTTTTCAGTTCTAGTAACCACTTTGCCCCTGTATTCCTGAGTACACAGGGATGTGTCTACTTAGTATGGTATTGTATCTGCTTAATATTTCAATGAATGAGTCACATCTTTAGATCTAAAGAATAAAACCAGTTTTAGTTCAGTATGGTGCCTCTGTGGTACAATGCCATTAGAAAGGGTAGAGGGAAAAGTCAAAATATGCTGGGGAAGTAGGGAGAGAGAAGTATGAAAGAAAAGAAAGATGGGAGATAAGCTAAAGAGAACAGAAAAGTAGAAATGGGAGGGGGGGAACATGAGAAGGGGGGAGGAAAAGCAAAAGGGAGTGACAAGGAACAAAGGAATGGGTAAAGATGGATCAAAAAAGAGGAGGAATAAATAAGAGGGAGTAGTGAAGAAAGAAGGAGTAAGACAATAGCAATGGAAGACAAGTTTACTGGGTTGATAGAATCGCTTTGCAATGTCCCCTATTCCCATATTCTGGTTCAGGATTTTTATGCTGCTCTGCTGAAGCAGCATGGAACAAGCTGCATAAGACCGAGGAGCTAGCATTAATCCTGTTTTGAAAATATGACTGCTTCTACCTAGAGTTAGACTCCTGAAATCACATAATGGTTGACAAGGATAAACATTTTAAATCCCTACAGGGGAAAAAAAAAATAGAGAACAAAAAAACCAGACTGACATTAATTGATGCTGTGTGAGTTCTGTGTGCACAATATTTCAAATTTCTCAGTTCTTTGTGTGACATTGTCATCCCTGTGTATTTCTATGGTACTGCGTGCATTTGGTATCATTGAATAAATCTGCACAACATAGGTTAAATGCTAGCCATGCTGATAATTGGCAAAACATCCTTTTAACATCA
>JAGPOW010000261.1:130037879-130070975 GCA_030014935.1 Caiman crocodilus
GAACCGGCTTCCTAGGGAAGTGGTTCTTGCTCCTACCTTGGGCGTCTTTAAGAGTAGATTAGATAGGTACTTGGCTGAGGTCCTGTGACCCTGGCACTCTTCCTGCCATTGGCAGGGGGTCAGACTAGATGGCCTGCTCTAGGCCCCTTCTGACCCTAGATACTATGATACTATGAACATAATAAGTATACAATATAAAACAGTGTATCAAAGAAGGAGAGGAAAAAAAACTTGCTACAAAAATGCTAAAGCTTATCCTATGTCTTGACTTACTGAGACCTATCTACAGGGAATAGAGAGGAAGAGAAAATGTCGGAAATACTCGGGGAAGTAAGGGAATTTCAAAAGGAAAAACTGGAGGTTTTGCTACACTGCCAGTCACAAACCCATGTTGGCTGGCATTCAGAAGTTTGCCTTCCATTAGTCTGGCATTGATGGATCCCTTGACAATTTTCTCCAGGATTTTTTTCAGGAACAGACATCAGACTGTTTAGTATATAGCTCCTCAGCTCATCCCTCCTCCCTTTTTTGTAGATGAGGATCATGTTGGCTCTTTTCCAGTCATCCAAGACCTCACCCAATTGCAACCATTTTTCAAATATCCCTGCCAAAGGGGATGCAACCATGTCTTCCAGCTCTTTTAAGACCCTCGGGTGCATTCCATCTGGGCCCACAGACTTGTGAATGTCTAGTTTCTCAAGGTGTTCCCTCACCTGATCCACATCGATTTTTGGGCCTGTCATCTACTCCCAAATTGGTTTGTGCTGTTCCGGGCACTGTGATCCTTATGGGTAGGGTGAACAATTGATGCAAAAAAGTCATTTAGGAGATTTGCCTTTTCTTGGGCATCTGATGTCAGTTGTCCCATTGGATGTCTCAGGGCACCAATACTATCTTTGGTCTTGTTTCTACTTTCCACATATCTGAAGAAGGACTTTTTGTTGTCCTTGATCCCTGTAGCTAGCCTAAGTTTTATTTGTGCCTTGGCTTTTCTTGACTGCTCTCTGCAGGAGCGGGTGAGTGCAGAATAATCATCTTTGGTAATGCTTCTTGTTTTCCAGCTGGTGTAGGCTACTCTTTTGAGCTTATTGAGGTCCAACAGTTCTTTATTCAGCCATGGAGGCTTTCTTGACCATTGACTGCATTTCTTGGCAGAAGAGATGGCTTTACCCTGTGCTTCAAGGATTATGTTTTTGAGCGATGACCATTCCTCGTGTATTCCCTTTTCAGGGTGGGGGGAGAATAGCCTCTGATTGCCTGAGTGATCAATTCTCTCAGTTTGCAGCAGTTGGCCTTTCTAAAGTTAAGAACTTCTATTTTACTGAGGGGTTTGTCTGCTCTTTGGTGAACTAAGAACATGATCAATGCATGGTCTCTGTCACCAAGCTTCCCCTCAATCTGTAGACCACTCACCCTGTCCTCCCCCGTGGCCAGGAACAGATCCAGATCAGGATGTTATTAGGATATTCCACAGCACCTCTCTTTTGATTTGAATCAGAGGTCTTAGTCAGGCCTTAGTGAATCAACCAAGGCTAAGTAGAGATTTTGGTATTGCTTACAGCACTTCTGCAACAAAGATCCTATCCATTATACTCTAAGTGTTCTGAAACCATGTTGGAACTCCTCAGCAATAAAAGTGAGACTTGAGGAGAATGCAGGTGCGCTATGGACAGAAGTGAAATACTTTGGTAATTGCTGCAATCTGATCTATCTCCCTTCCTAAATCTGGTAAAGATTCTGCCATCTTTCAAGTCATTTGGAATCTGGTCATGTTTCCAGATTTTCAGATTTACAATTTGTAATTGCTGCCTTTTTCCTTCTGCTTATAAATTTCAGCCAGTATTCCACTGGGACCACATGTTTCTTGTTCTTTATCTGCTTGTTAGATTTCAAGGCTTTTCGATACGTTGGTGCAGCTACAAGCTACACCTTAATGAGGTGCTGTGGAATGGCCTCAATGGTTTTAGGTGTGTGTAGATGCGTTTAATTTAAGGGGCCCTAAATTGAACCGGTGGCTTTTAAAAAACACCACTTCAATTTAGGGCTGATTAAAGTCCCATGTCATGCACACACCCTGCTGACTTACTTACCTCTCTGGCAGGGATGGGAGGGTAAGCTGCCAGTGGGTGGAGTGGTCCCTGGGCTGTGAGTGGGGGCTGGTGTTTCCCTCTGTGGCAACTGTGGCCCCACACAGGTGGCACCAGCCTGCAGGCACTTGGTTAGTCCTGGGGGGCACCACAGCTGCAGAGGGAAGCACCAGGCCCCTGCACAGCTGAGGCAGGCAGGCAGGCTCCAGGGTGGGGAGGAAAAAAAGATAAGGCTAGCTGCTTTTCTTGGGTGGAGCTGCTTTCCCGGGCTATTGTCAGACTGCTTGCAGGGCTTCTTGCAGAGCTGTGGAGCTGCGCAGAGCCTGGTGCTTCGCTCCACGGGTGTAGAGGCAGCAACCTAAACTCCTCAAAAGAGTTTTAGTTTGCTGTGCTTGAAGTCATTTAAGGTGCATTACGCCACTGAATTTTCTACAGAGGCTGGAATTAATGCACAATACACTAAAAATGTGTGCAAACACCAACACTATTAAAGCAGTGCAAAAGCATTTAGCCTGCTTAAAGTGTTTTTCACACACACCTCTTGTTTTGTCTACACATGGCCTTTGTCTTTATTATTTTAATCTCAGTTCAGGAGCTCCTCCCATCATGCTTGATGGTATAGTTGTCTTTAAAAGTGTTGTTCCATCTTGTATTTCAGTGGGTTGGCTCCATGTGTGCTTGGCCCACAATAGTTTTGGTTGTGCAAGTCATGTAAGTGAGGAAGCTTTTAAATCTCTTTTACTTTATTCCCTCACCACTTGTTCCTTGACTCTCAAATTTCCCCCTGGGTCTCAGATTTAATGTGGAGATAGTGTCTTGCTTCTGTTTGCAGTTGATGTCACCCTGCCCAATTTTGAAGGCACTTATTTGATTGTAAATGCGATTTTAAATTTCCCAAATATTCTCACTGAACCAGTACTGATTGTTTCTTTGTGGAGAAGCCTAAAAATTCTTTGTGTGCCTCATGAATACCTTTCTTGAGACTCCCCTAGTGATCAAAGGTGTTAAGATCATCAGGGAGGTCAGAGAGTTTCTCACTGAGGCATTTATACCTGGTACTAGACAGAGACCTGAACAGTCCCAGAAGGCAGCTGGGATGTCATTGTACCCCTCAAACCTTACTTTTGTTCCTCCCCTAGCTATGGGGAGTGGCGAACTGAGAATCAGGTGTATTGTGTTCAGAAGTTATATGCTTGTCAAATGTGATGCTCAATACACTCCTGTTAACTACACCATTCCAAACAACCCTAATAGAGAGACTTAGCTTGCAGTCTAAGATGGAATTGTGTGAGTTTAGCTGGGAACTAAATAAATAGGTTTGTAGCAAGAGAGTTGAGGGAGATTTATACAAATAATGATATTGATCATTTAATACTAATGTAATGAATGCAGTTGGAAGAGGGGCTAATAAAAATATTCTTAAGCCATCTGCTTACAAAGGTAATAAAAGGTCTGTTACTGGGTGGAATAAAAATGTAATACAGCTATTAAAGATGGAAAAAAAGCTCTAAATAAAGCTGAGAGGTCACATTGAATAGAAGACTTAAAGGACTATAAAAGGCTCAAAAGGTTGTAAGAGAAAGTATATATTAGTATAAGTTTTACTCAAATATAAAATGGAATGCAATGTCATTTTTTCCCCCAACGTTAATGGATACTTTTTACTCTTCCATGGCAGTGTAAACTGAAAGGAAATGGTCCCCATGTGAAATTGTCTACATAAGGCCTAAAATGTTTTAAAATGTTAATGTTTAAAATGTTTTGAAAATGTCAATTAAAACAGTAAATGTATATGTCTAATTATATTGGAGCCCTGTCTTTACCAACTTTTTAAACTGAATTTTTAGAATTTAAGTGTGTGCTGTTAGCTTTTCGAAGGATATTTCTGCTTTAACAACAACAATAAAAAAAAACAACAAAACCTTCCATTTACAGCAGAGTTGAACACAGATGCAGTATATACAATAACAGTTTAATATATATTTTAGTATATAGTCATAAGTATATGGCTTGTTCAAGCTGTGCTTAAGACTTATTGTACACATGATAAATAGATATGATTTGCAATCAGTTTTAGCAGCATGATAAATGGGACTGAAGACCTTGGAAAAAGCACTTGGTATAAATTATAGATTTCTGATTACCCATATAATATATACAATTTCTTTCAGTACCATTTTTTTTTAAATTTCATCATACTGTTTAATAAGATAAAGAAAACCCAGCTCCAAGCACATCCTAGTTCACAAGAACTGTATACATTATTTCAAGGGGAATATCTTTTTGGAGAGGAACAGGAAAATTTTTGTTATCAGATATGGAATTAAAACATTTTCTCAGGTAATTATTTTTTTTCTTTATCCTGTGGTGGAAAATTAAGGGAAAATTAAGTTTTAAATTGAGTTACCATCCTATGAACCATATGGGAACAAAATTAGGTCCTTTGTCAAAGAAATGGACCCAGAAAAAATGTAATTAAATTGCAGCTAGTGTACTTTCTGAGAAATACTAATTAACAGAATTCCCTGAAGTACCATATATATAATTTTGAAGAACATTGTTACTAAACATGACAATAAAATCATAATGAAAGCTCACAATAGCACATTCAGTTTAAAAAAACCCACATACACAACACCAAACCTATTTCTCATCAACCATTTTGCAAATTGCATAAGAATCTTGATTTAAGAATGGTAGAGACATGTGCTTATGATAGAGTTTGATATTGTATAAAGCAAATCATTAACAAACCAAATAATTTAATTGGTGATTTACAATAATCTCACTCACTTTTACATTTTCCCTGCAATAGTGGATGAAATCACTACTATCTAAAGGCAAGCAAAAATCAGAATTCCTCCACCAGCTTCCCCTTAAGACTACGTACATCCGTAAACGCAGGAGATGGAGTTATGCCCACATCACATAATGTGCTCACCCAGCTGGAAAAACCAAGCCATGGCATCAGGTAAACTATCACTTCCATCACGCTCCCACTTTTTGTATCCATCTATGCAGGGGCCTCATGCAGAGCCAACTTCTGCACTGTGAAAGCATCTTCACTGATGACAATTACCAGTTCAGAATAAGAGCACCAATTCCACTAATTTAGGTCAACAACAGAAATATAATGCTGAACTTTTAAATCTCTGATATGGAGTGATTTAGAACTGATTGGGAATTTCTCTGATTTGGGTTGTATGATTTTAATACCAAAACTTGAATTCCTGACCAGCAGGAATATTTTTTATAAGAATGATAGAAATTTGACACCAGAATAACAGAACCCTTAGGATTAAGGTTTACTCATGATGAATTAAAAAGGAAATATTTTTAAAATGCCCAATCAGAATTTTTTTTTTTAGATTTAGTTATATTAAATCTTAGGGTCCCTGCAGGAGAAGAATAAATACATTGGATTCTTTTGTGGAAAGCTAAAAAAAGTATTTAGAAGAGCTTTCAGTGTTTAAAATTTTCTAGTGAGAAAAGGGAGACTTTTTCCCCATCACAATAATATAAATATATATCAATGAAACTCCGAGAGTCCCCTTTTTTAACTACCAATAGCTGTTGGGTGCTTCCCTCCATTTCCCTCAATGTAATGCTTCTATGCTCAATGTCGTCTTCTCTAAAAACAATGGGTTAAACTTACAGTGAAGCAGATTTAGCTGACATCTTGGTGTGGGAGTGAGGAATCCTCCTTTACTGGCAGAACAGTAGTTAAGTGAAACTACCCAGGAAGTCAGGGACTCTTTTCTAATGGAGATTATTCAAAAAGAGGTTATTTAAGCATTTGACAGGTATGGTATAGGGATAGTGCATCCTGCATTCATGCAGGGTGTGACAGAGGGCCGTCCCGGGGTCAGGTCTCATGTTGGCCCACCTACCTGTCTAGGGCAGTCAGCCCTGTCTCACCTGCCATGACTTGATGCAGTAAGCGTGAGTCTGTCTGTTTTAATGCCCTGATGCCAGGGGACAGTATAAACATGACTCCAACCTTCCCTTACTGTGCCTCATGCTTCACAGATAGCATGCAGATTATAATTACTCTCCAATTTAAGGCTGAGCCAAACTCAGTCCACTGTTGGGTCTTTCCCACACTGCTCTGTTCTGGGCCTCACTCATACTTGCCCCCTCTCATTGGGGCCTCTTGCGTGCTGCCTCTCACTAGGTCACTCCCTCCTTACACTTGCTCCCTTGAGTGACCACATAGGCCATCAGGTTTTCCTACTTACACTCCTTGGCTGGAGTGTGCAACCTCTCGGGCCCTCTGGCAACCTTCATCTGAATGGTGACCAGCCAATTCACCAAAGACTTCCAGTTCCCCTCACCGGGCAACTTTACACACGTACATTCTTATGAGGGTTGGCCCATGTGCTGCTCTTCAGGCCCTTGCTTCATTCCTACCCAGCACCCTGAATATGCAGGCCTTCAGGCCATTACTGTGCATCCTACTCTGTGCAGGACACACCTATTCTATTGCCCCCGCTCTGGCAGCATACTCTCTCTGGGGCCTCTGGGGTCATACATTGCCCCCATAGGGCTCAGGTGCCTCTATAGGTGAGACTGGCCCCCCACACTGTGTGTTCTCACTCACAATTACCCACTGAGGAATGGGTGCTAGGGTTATAAGGTGCTCTTGCCCACCTTTCACCAGGGTGGCAACTGGTGTGGCATTTCGGTGGAAGCTACCCCACCACAGGTACCTGCACTGGGCCATTCTTCCCAGCAGGGTGCAGTATCAAGTCATACTCAGGGCCAGGAGCCTCCTGCCATCTCTGTAGTTCCTGCCCTTGCCTCCATGGTGTTCCAAGCAGCCGCTCAGGTAGTGGTGATGCTCTGGCTGCTGGCAGCAAACTGCTGCCTCAGCCCTGTAGGGTTAGGCCTCAAATGGCCACCTCATCGGGAATGGTGTGCACCTGACAGCTGCCTGCTTTCAGCTCTTAAAGTGGCAGGCACCAAAGGTGCACTGCCACACAGAAGTTTGGACTAGATGACCCTTGGAGTCCCTTCTAACCCTATGAGTTTAAATTAAAAGGTGATATAGTAAGGGGCAATAAAATCAAAGCTTCAGAAGCACACGCTGTGAGTAAAAACCTCTATAAGATGTTAACCTATCAGACCACTGCCTTAGACCTCAGCCTGACCAATACATCCATTCATCCAGGCCTACCACCCCACAGATGACCAGCCAGAGAAGATACCATTGGCCTAAAGCTTCCAGCAGGGCCTAATCCTCTGGCCACTTTTTGTCACTCAAGTGGCCAGTCACAGAAAGGTCACCCTCCACTTTCCCCATATAAACCCCTGCTCCAGAACAGGAAGTATCAAGGCTTTTCACTGCATGAGCAGGCAATCCCCTCCCACCCTTCCCAGCACAAGCTGGCAGCCCCCACATGAGATCACTGCCATAAGCTTCTCTGCTGCACCATGCCATGGGCTCCTCTGTCCTGCCCCCCGGGGCATGGCAAGGCAGTGAAAGCTGGAGGAAGACAGGGGAAGCCTGGACCCCTGGCAGCTGCTGCAGAAGGAGGTATGCAGGGGGAGTGGGGAGCAGCAGGTGGATGGGAGCCTGGGGGAAACTGTTTAATCCATTGTGGGCCACATGTTATACTGCCCTGTACTACAGTACTATGGTAGCATTACTATTAAAAATTATCACAATTCAAATAATGATATGCTTATATTGTTGAGGCAATGCTACAGATATTTAATAAACATATAAGAAGACATCATTGAAAGTCTTCTAGAATATTTCTTGTGGACAATTTTTACCACATTATCACTGAACCAATTCCTTCCAATACTTGTGCAAACGGTGTCTAAAAACAGAAAATACGTAGCACCTACTTGAGGACCTTCAAGTTCAATAACTCTTATTTTCTTAGGCTCACTTTCTCCCTGCTTCTTTTTCATTTTAAATAGTGAGGTTTAGCAGACTGCACCCACTCTAGGTATTGTGTTTGAACTCCTCCATTTGTTTTGTTTTTATTATGCTAGAATTACTATTTGCTGCCCTGAAGGATTTCTTCTTTCTTTTGACTTGATTTTGCTTGTGTGTGTGCATTTGTTCATATTAAAAATATATATAAACAAATTAATTATAAAAAAGGAGGTAGCTTTATAGTTCATGTCCAAAGTCAGTGCTGTGCCATGACACTTCACTCATACACTGAAGCAGAGAAAGGGACTGGACCATTTCGAGTGGACTTTAGCAGGGAAAAGTACTTAAGTTATATGTGTGGTCCTTGTAAGTGAAATTGCCTAATCAGGATGCTTATAGAAGAGAAACTTGAGGAGACCAAGGACAAGGTATAGCCTTTGGTACTTACCGAAGATATTTACTGAAGGTAAAACCAAATAGAGAACTTCCTCCTCATACTCATTCTTCAAAAAATATTTTATAAGTCACAGAAAATTGCTGCTGGGAAGGATTAATTCTGTGTTCCAATCTTGTCTGGTAGATCATAGATTATTTATAAATGGGCAAATGGAAGCAATTTTAAAAGCAAAATAAAAGTATTAAATTACTATTTGAGGAGTTGTGCTAAGGCAGGCAAATCAATGCAACATCAAAAATCTTTAAATTTGAATTAAATCCTACTATTTCCTTCTATTCACCAAATGTTAGCTTATATTCAATTACTGGAAATACTTAAGCAAAACAATTTCCTACTACCTTAAATTTCAAGAGCATTTCAACAGCCCATTGAAATAGAGTTGATGTTTTCCCATCAAGGTTCTATTTCTTTGGTCCTGCCTTGCACTTCTCTCTCACCAGCATATGTGAAAGGCCCACTGATGCTATCATGTGAAATGGAAGGCTGTTGCTTCTTGAATGTGTGCTGTACCTTTTGTACTTTCTTCTTTTCATAGTTTTCTGATAGCTGTTTGCTAGCAGAAAGGAAAAGGATAAGCACTGCAAAACTGAAGATAGGAACAAAGAGAAAGAGAAAACTGCATGGGCAATTCAGATAGTTTTTATAACCTCCTTATTCTGTATTTCACAGAATAGAAAAACAGACCTATTCTAAGCTTGTCTGTAATTGAAATCACCTTAATTAGCTTAATTAGCCATTAATGAGTGGTTTGAAGTTACCTTTTCAATTGATGAATATATAGTCGGCCTAAAGTATACACAACATTTTAATTTTCTTCTTCTGACACACAATTGTTACTGTGTCCTTAAAATTAGTTTTTGCTTTATTAAATATTAGTATTGTTAGTTTTCACTAAAATTAAATATTATTTATTAAGGGGAAATAATTCCCCTTTCTTTTTAAGAACATTAACAGTTACAGCTCTTGATTTTTCTGTGGCTGGAAACAAGTTGATAAGGTTGCTTTGGAAGTTGCCAAAACTTTGCTAGATAATTGATTCTACAGTTAATAATAATGATTTTGCACTTAAATTCACATTCACAAAGTTATCAGGAAAATATTATGCAAAGGTTGTACCTTATACAAGCTTTACACAAAATGTCCTGATACCGTTGTTATAAGTACGACATAAAATTATATATCTTAAGAAAGACCTCTCATCCCAGGTTAAGGAACAACCAAAAATTGTAGTTTGAGAGGAGACATGTTAGGGAGAAATAAGCAATGTCTTCTATAAAACATTTTTGAACTATTATTGTTTTTCATAGAGTTTGAAGGTGTTGAGTGCTTAAAAATACTTTCAGTTAGAGAACCTTTATCACATTTTCAGTAGGTCAAGTCTAGAGGGCGTTTTCTTTCAAAAGGAGGATGGAAGAAAGCCCACTTTATAGCATAGTTTATTATTCTGATAGTACATCCCTAAAGGGGGATCCCTTTTTCCTCCAAACACCCCTATAGACTTCTTAAATAAGAACCCTTATGAAATTAAATAACTTACATGGTTGTTTTCTTTAGATAACCTTTTTGTATATATTAAGATGGTGTCTTATATCAAAAGTCTTTGTCTTTGAGGAGACACTCTCTGGGCACATCTACACATGATGCTTTATTCAAGCTAAGAGATAATTACGGTGCAGTAAGTGTCACCATCTACATGTGCAGATGCAATTAGCTCTAATTGCAAGCAAATTTACTACCTGCTGATAAAAGCAGGAAATTTGCTTCTGATTGCTTACCGTGCAGTACAGCACATGCAGACAGCTGACCGGGAGCAACTGTGCTCCCGGTCAGCTGGGCAACAGGGGGTGGGAAATTGCCTGTGGGAGCTGCCTGCTGCTGTGGGCAGCCTCTGCCAACATAGCCCATGTGGAGACAATGTCCTGCTTCCTCAGCAGCAGAGAGCTCCCAGCTTCACAATTGCAATCAGGGAGTAGGGACTGGGAGATTCTACTCTCCGATTTTGGTCCCTGCAACTGCAGAGCTTGGACTAGCAGATAAAAACCTCCCAGCCTTGTTCCCCCAGTCATGATCATAGAGCAGGGGGTCTGGGAACTCCCTACTTCTGGGCAGAGGGACATTGTCCCCAGCTAGGCTCCACCATGGGAGCCTGCTCCAGCAGTAGGCAGCTCCAGGCTCCCTCTGGTTGGTGCTGCAGGGGGCCAGCCAGAGCAGGGCCGGCAGGGGCAGAAGTAGACTGCTGCCTTGAGCAGCAAATGTGCTCCCACACACCAGCACTTGTAGATGCCTGCCTGGGGTGGGTTCACTCTAAAATAAATTACTCTAGAATAAACCCACCCTAGAGCATTTGTACATGTAGACAAGCCCTCTGAGCTGTTTCTCTGTTACCCAAATGTACAAGCTACCATTTTAACACATTTAAAACTTGCAATTAAAGACTTCTAATATGTGTTATATAAACCACAAATATATGCTTACATATAAATTATCTAAAACACAGCCATAAGTACAAAAAATAGTATATAAAAAGTATTTAGTGAAATAGTATATAGTAGAAGAAAATAGTATATAAAATTAAAGCAAGATCAAAATTACAAAAGCTGAATTTCAGGCTCAGTATAAACACATTTTTCATCTTGTGTCTAAGGCATCTTCTTCAGCACTTGAGATTTCTCTATCAGAAGGAGAAAGCTGAAACCAAGAATCCCTATACTAAACTTTTTATTTAATCAAATAAGCAACCAACACATGCCTTCTGTATAGTTCAGATATTGTGTGTGTTTCCTGCTTGACACATCTGGGACTTTTATTTTTCAGAGATTCTAAGCATCAATAACTTCATTTACCTTCAGTGACAGTGAAGGGCAGTCGACTAATCTGAACTCATTAGATATACATCCCGAAGTTTTGGCACCCAAAATGAATGCCCACTTTTGAAAATTTAGGCATTTTGAAAATAGAGGGAGCATGTTTTGTTTTTCCTCATTATAGAAAGTATTGTTATTTGACAGGGATCTTGAAAGGTCTAATTAATTAATGTTTATTAATTTCCTTAAAATCCTTGGAGAAAAGAAGTGCACGGTGTTATCATTGTTCTTCCCTGAAAGCATGAGCCTGAGTCCTTGCTGTGCGCATGGAATGTGCTGACAGCTTTCTTTTTGGCTAATTGCCAAAGAGGGAAGCCTTTTAATTACCTGCTAGAGCTGCAAGGGCCATTAGGCAGATTAGGGTGCAGCGTCTTTTTGTTCTTCAGATGGATTGGAGATATTGGATGAGTAAGATTTCTTGTAAAGCTCATTTTGTATATGTAGGCTCTGAATAATGATTTTTTAAGTGTTTCCATTTCCTTCTTTATATTGATTACATTAATTGAATAATATTTCAACAACAGCTCATCATTTACACATTCGTTTAAGCACTTGTTTCTTGGATAAACAACAAATCTGAATATTGCATTTCATATTTACAATTATTACTATTAGTATTCTATAGCACATCACTTTATTTTATCTTATCTTGTTATGACAAAGACTAAAAGCATACAGACTTTTGGTCTTCCTGAACTCTTTTCATACATGCTGTTCCTCTATTTTGAGCTGTAATACTTGGTATAGTTTTAACTGACACAGGAACAAATCTTTTTGTAGTAGAATGGAATCAAAATTTCTAAGGATTTTTTTTTTTTAAACAAGCATCTACCAAGGGGGATTGCTGGGAGGGATATTTACTGATCTTGATTTTTTTATGTCCTATATTTTTAAATAGCATTTTTTGGATAAGTGGAAATTCAGCTTTGTGGATACAAACATTTAATGGAGTAGACAGATGCCTATCCTAGGCTTGCTATAGCACAGACAAGAATCTATTTTTGCTGTCCGAAGAACAAGTGCATATTCAATAGAATTACAATTTAAAAAATAGCAAGTGCTGATAAAAAGAAATGCTTCCTATATACAATACACAAAAAAGGCATGAGATTTCGGCTATGAAGTCTTTGAGACCTATCTTTCACTTGTACCGTACCTAGTGCAATAGGGCCCCACGTTCACTGGTCTATGGATACCACTGCATTATATTTTTTAATAATAATAATAAACAGGTTATCATGGAGGCCAAGAAATTATAAAGGTTTGAAAAGGGATAAGACATTGTGAGGGCATCTGCACATGCATTTTACTATGGAGTTGATAATTAGTTCCACAGTCAAGTGTCACCATCTACACATAAAGAGATACTAGGCTGGAGTAAACTAATTAGCTCTGCTACAAGAGTACTGCCCCACACAAGTACTATCCTATGGCTGAGTTACTTAATGTGCTGCAATGCACATGTAGATGGTGAGTGGGGCTGGTTGGGGTACGAGGGTGCTACAGTGCATGGCTGCCTGCTAGCTAGTGCCACACTGTAGCAGCCTTGTGCCCCAGACAGCCCCTCCACAGCATGTTGAGCCAGGGCAGAGCAACTCTGGGTTACCTAGCTGACCCTCCCAGACTCCTTGACAGCAGAGGTTGTGCCTCTCTGGCTCAATGTGCTGTGGTTCTGAGCACACATGAATGCTCACCCAGGAGCAATAAACTCTGGCACAAACTGCACCAGAATTTATTCAGCTGACTAATTGCATGTGTAGATGTACCCAGTGAGAGTCTCTAGGACTAGAGTAAGGTTTAAGAGATAATAAAGAATTTTGGCTCGGATGCATTAGTGGAGAGGCTGGCAATATTTTGCTACCATGGGCCACCACTTTTGACCCAGCAGCCCCACAGAGGCCTGCAGATCTCTGCCCTGTAGAGCATTGTAGCTGCCTGTGCTTACCCTTTCTGCTCATAAGATCCCAATGGCAATAAAGAAGGGAAAATTATGTAGCAAGGATAAACACGCATATTAGAGAGCACCATGGAAGGCTATGGAGAAAGCACTGTGAGGCGTGGGAAGGGAGGATTGGATGGCATGACACATCTGCATGCCCCATTTCCCTGTGCCAGATCATGGGCTGGATTCAACTTCTTTGTAGGTAAGAAGGTGGCTGATCCCTACTTTGGGGCAAGTATAACTGCCTCTGGAGGGCCTTTTGTATCCTATTTTAATATAGCTTATTGGCCAAGACTACATGCGCCAATGATCCACCAGAGCAGATTAAAAATCTAGCATATCCATCCCGTGCAAATTTTTCTCCTTCTCCTCCTTCTTCTCCCTCTCCTTCTCCTTCTTCTCCTGATTGATTGTTTTCCTCCTGGATCAATATAGAAAGTCATAATATCTACACTCTTCACAATTTGAAGGATTCAGTCGGACCTTTCCAAATGGACAGTTTTTCTGTGGTTCATCTCCGGTCAGATCAGAACTAAACTACATACATTTGAGCTGTTACGATGTTTCATGGGAGGTGTAATATGTATGCCTCATGTTCCTATCCTCTCCTATGTCCTAGACTTCCTTGTTTAAATACATCTCCCGTTTTTTTATTGCAAACATGAAACTTCCATTGCACATGACTATGGCTTATCCAAGGGGGAAAGTGTGGTGCATATATAATTCATGTTCAATTATCAATTGACTAAAATCATATATATTTAACCATAGGATGCCAAATTATGTCTATTTTGATTATTTATTTGTGCATTTAAAAATTTTGACTTACAAATGTGAGATTTAAGAGAGAGGGATATGAATGGAACTTTATTTTTTGTTATGTCCTTAGCTCTCCAAAAAATTATTATATATTTGCAAATAGAAACAGAGTAAATTGAAAATAAATCAACATATACTAAGATTTACTATACTGCAGATCTCTATTCCTCAGCTATTTTCACTTTAAAGAAAAGGGAATACTATGGTACCTCAGACGTTGTGATGTGTAAGTTGTGGTTTAATGTTGAGTCCTTTAAAGTCACAATCACAGTATATCACATTGTGTATGGTGACAACCTTGCAGACAGTAATGATGAAAGGGAAGATAACATAAAAAACAAAAACAATAATGTAATGGTCACTTGCTTATTCTCCCCCTTCCTCCTATTCTGTCACAGCCTTATTTCTCTCAACTACCAGTTCTATCGTGTCATAATATTAATTTTGAGTTCTTTCAGGTACATACAGACATTCGGGGAGGTTAGGAGGAAGTTAGACTGAGTTAAAAATGGCCACCTGATATAAGGGGGACTAGTTGGGATGTGGGGGGAGGCTTGAGGGATTGAGTGGAAAGTATGCTCTGGAGAAATTGTGGTGTAGGTAGTGTCCACAACGGGTATTGGGAAGAAAACCAGGGCCTGTGGGGGCGGGGTGGATGGGAGGATTGAAGGAGCAAGCAAGGTCCACAAAGAGGATTGGGGGATTTGGGAGTTTCATAAGGTCCATAGGAGGGTTGGGGGGAGAGAATGGAGGACTCTTTTCCCCAACCCTCAGGACTGGAGGCTATTCCTGACTCCCCAACATACCCTAGGTCCAGACAAACAGCCTCCACCCATTCCACAATCCTCCCCTTCCCACAAACGACTTCCTTGGCTCCTGGCATTGGTGAAAACTGGTAAAATTGGTACCAGGAGCATCTTGTGGGATGAGGTTTGTTGGCAGGGGGGTGGAGAGGAGGCAGGGCTGGCTGGTCTGAAGCGGGGAAGGAGTAGGCCAGCTAGAAATAACCTGCTGCTATAGAGGGGGTAGGAAAAGCATAAAGCACAGCCCTGAGAATGAGGCCCAAGGCTTTCCCAGCCCTGGGGCTATGCTGGCAATGATACAGAAGTTCAGGGCAGTTAGATCTAAGTTGGACTATCTCAAAGCTAGGGTTAGCTGAGATCGAGTCTCCCACGTTTAGATTGATTTAACTGTCCTGAACTGCTGAACAGTTCATATTTAGATCATCTGAACTAGGGATCTAAGGATAAAGTCCACACATAGGTGAAGTGGCCATTTTTAACATGATCTAACCTCCCTTAAGCTCCCTGAATGTCTGTATCTACACTTCCACTCTCCAAAACACAAAAAACAATATTTATTAAACAATTTAGTACTAGACAAATCACAAAAAAAATAGTAATCTAATATTGAGATATAATTACATCTGCTTTAAATTGTTTTAAATCAGGGGTGGGAAAAATCTGCCCCCTCCAGCCTGCCAAGCACTTTCATCCAGCCTGTGGGCCGCCCCAACAATTTTTGCCCCACCAAGACCATTATACCCTATTGTGTGGCTCCCGCCCTTGTTGGGAGCCAGCCAGCGTGCAGCTTCTATGTGAGGCAGCTGCTGCTCCAGCCTCTGGGACTTGCTTGCTTCCCTGGTCTCCTGCTGGCTCTGGACAGCAGATAGGGAAGCAAAAGGGCTGGGACTGAAGCTGGGAGGAAGCCCAGAGCATGGGGCTGGGAGTGGTGGCAACAGTGAGCCCACACCCAGGGGACAGGAGGTGGCAGCAGCACAAAGTTGGAGTGGGCAGCGTGTGGGTGTGAGGAAGAGTGGGACATGCCACATGCTCTCCATGGCATGCAGCCCAGGCAGGAGGTGGCAGCAGGAGCAGGCAGGACACTCAAGGTGCAGGCACTCAGTGGGGCACAGCTCCAGCCAGTGCTGCACATGGCAGCAAGGGTCACAACCTTCATGTGGCTGCTCATATTGTCAGCCCTCCCTGTCACTCATGTGCTGCCTCTGCACTCATACAGAAAGGAGGGAAGCGCCATGTGCTGGAGCTAGGTGTTTTCACCATGGGGGCTGCACAACACCAGAGAGAAACTTTAGGCTCTGGAGCTAGCTGCCTTCCCTGACTGGGCTTCCCTCCCCTACGGCACAGCAACTGTGGAGAAGGCAGCTAGATCCCGCACCTGAGGCTTTTCTCTGGTGCTGCACAGCCCCAGCGGGGAAGGCACCTGGCTCCAGCATGTGTGGCTTCCCTCCCTGCTGTGTGAGTGCAGGGGTTGCGTGCATGTAGCAAGAAGGGCCGGTGATACCGGCAGTCACCAAGGGCTGTGACCCTTGGTGCAACACTCAGCGCTGGCTGGAGCTGCATCCTACCAGGTGCCTGTGCCCTGAGCACCCCACCTGCTGTTGTGCCATGAAGGGAATGGGGGGGGCAACCACCCCAACCTTCCTCATACCCACACCCTGCTCCCACAATCCCCCACATATACACAGCCCCACACCACACCATACACACATACGCCACCAGACACATACCCCCCATACACATCTCACACAGACACATACCACACACACCCCATACACCCCACACACCATGCACACACCTTCCACCCACACTATACAGAACTAAGAATTTATTTTTAAGTTATTATGCAATCACATCTATATACATTACACACACAAAATCACAACAAAATATGTTTTATAATGAAATTAAAATATGTGATAGTAGGTGTTTGACTTTTAGTGTATGATATGTTTTTTTCTGGTTCTAAGATGGCAACCCCCTTCCTAAAAAGGAGTATTTCTAGGGGGCAAGGGGAAGTACTTCTAGCAGCAAAAGTCGGGGGTTAGAGGTGGGACTTCTGGTCCCAAGACTGCAACAAGAGGGTGGGGCAACTATCAAAGGGTGGGACTACCCACGTGGCCCTCGCAGCTCACCAGAACTCATTAAGTGGCTCTCCACCTGACATAATTGCCCTCCCCTGGTTTAAATGAGCAGGGACCCAGGCTGTATGTTTTTATCCTTGTTCTCAAATATTTGAATACTTAGACTGCAAAATAGAGATATGATCTTATGGAATGGATCTTCCTTCCAGTCCAGTATTTTGATGTATTGGCTTGATTGCTATTTAGAACAGTGAAGAAAAGCAGCCCCCTTTAAACAGTTGGCAAACTGTAGTTGCCAGTTCCCACTGCCAGCTGAAATAGATTAGATTTTAACAGATATTTCTCTAAGATGGAAAGTAATCACTTAGTTTCATGTAAACCATCAAAACTTCTGGCAAACTAGCCAATAGCAAGTCGAAAAGATGGATATTGTATTTGTCTAACTCATTTGTCTAACCCTGTGAGCAGAAGCCATCTCCACAGGTGATCTTTGTCTAATTTGTTTTGAGTGAGATAAAATATGATTTTTTTTTAATTCTGTGGCTGCTGGTTGCCATAGAAAACACATTTGTGGGTCAATCCTGCCTACCTAGGTTCAGATATCACCAGTCTCTGTGGTCTGTGAGCCTCATCTACATCTCAGGAGGTGGCCCACGTTCTCCAATATTTTCTTGCATTGTAATTGTTTTGTTTCCTGAGCATCTCAGTATTTTATATGACTGTCTCCTCCTCAGCTCAGTATTTAATATCATTGCCTGTTCCTCTCAAGCACTCTTTACGAATCCTACTCCTTTCAGGTTTTCTCTTGCCATTTAATTTTCCTAATTTTGCTGTTTATAAGAAGCAGTGAAAAACCCTACTATACACTAGTGTATTGGGTCTAGATAAAGACAGAGATGAGATTTCCTTTCTTCCTAGGATATACAGAAGGAATGAGGAAGATAGACCATTTTCTTTCTAATTTCATCTGCTCTGAAATACAATAAAAGCAGCCTTTGTAAGTGAAGTAGAGGAGTGGATGTAAAGTACATACTTTTTTTCTTTTTTTTCTTTTTTTCCTGCAAAAAATATGTTTCTCTGCACAAAAACTGATAATGGTAACTGTTAGAACTTTACACTGAATTTCATTTTTCTTTCTGTCCTTCACACTATGCCATAATTTAACAATAGCATGTTATTGTTGGTTCAGAAAATAGCTAATATAGATATTGTGGATAAGGGGAGATGAAGCTTCTTGATACATCTATATGGGGGGGAATGACTCAGATGTCATTTTTCATCCTTTTTTCCCCTGCACTAAATTGCTTCTATTTAACAATGTCTTAATAATGAAACAGAATGTGCCTGGTTTTTCTTAGGCCATTTTTATATTTTGTGAATGTGCCTCATTAGTATCAAACCAAATTATTTTACACTCGTCTGAAACTGTCTTATTTTACAAAAAAGGTAGCTGATATTATGACTCCTATTCAATGCCAGGAGGTCTATGGATGTGCCAAAAAAAGGGAAGAAGTTGATAGGGATCAAAAAAAGGTCTGCATCATTTGTGAAAAGAATTTGGGATTTAGGAAAGAGTTTATGGATATTCTGTAGCAGGGCTGTGGGGACCACATACCTGGAAACTGTACCAAGGTGAGGTGAAAGCCCTTAGGCTCCATACTGCATGAATGCCTCCCCTCACCCACTGCACCACTCACAGGGGTGAGCCTGTATGGGCTTTCCCCTCCATCACTGAGTGCCTACACACCCACCACCACCACCGTGCACTGGGTCACCCTTAGATCCCTCAGCTGTGCTGCTCTACATTGTCCCACCCCATGGGGTGGGGGTTCGTAACAAAAGCCAGAGGAAGGTGAGGTCCAAAACTCTGAATGCTCTTGCAGCTGGAAGGATGAAGGAATCAGCAGCCAAGCAGAAGTCCAGGGGCCATAACTAACATCTTGTGGGCCAGATGTGTCCCAGGAGCTGCCAGCTGGACAGCCCTATGCTATAGGATTAAAGCTGTAGTTGGGTCACCAAGAATGTGTTTCAGGGCAGGCTTCAGCCATCAAAAATAGCTCAAGGAATTTTAATGCCTAGTTGTTTAAAGAGAAAATGAGAAAGAAGTTCAGAGTGGTGGTAAGACATGTAAGAGTAGCCTGGAGGTGTTAGGAAGTTGATACGCAACAGTCAACTAGAAATGAGGTAACAGTAAATTTATAAAGCAGCATACACACAAATAGCAACATCGCTACACTGCTTTCCACTTTTGATATCAAACGGGAGCCTTGGAGCTAAATACTATCTACTATTTTAACAACTTACCACTTCAAGCATCTCTTCAGAGTTGGAGTGAGAGCAGTCTAAGGATGGGAGACCTGTGGGAACACCCTCAGGATAACAG
This sequence comes from Caiman crocodilus, assembly GCA_030014935.1. Classification (NCBI taxonomy): domain Eukaryota; kingdom Metazoa; phylum Chordata; order Crocodylia; family Alligatoridae; genus Caiman; species Caiman crocodilus. The sequence goes on from JAGPOW010000261.1 coordinate 130,057,203, forward strand.
TAGGAAGAATAAAAAAATGGGGGGCTAACAAAATGCAAAGGAGTGATCAAAGGGTTTAAAGGAACTTGGAAACAGAGGAGTTTGGTTTGAGGGCTGTAACCAGAGGATCACAGAAGTTCAGACAACAAGGAATGAAATGTATAGTAGCACAGGAAGAACGAAGACAGACCACAAATAACCAGGATACACAGGAAGGATTAGGAAAGAAATGAACGAGAGCCCAGCAAAAGTAACGAGTTAAGACACGCTGGATTCAGTTCCTCCTTGATGTCTACGAAAAAGAGGAAAACCACATTCAACTAGCTGCTGTGCCCCACACATGTGAAATAACCAAATAGGGTTGTGGAACGTGCCCACTGTTGTGGAAAGAGCAGGAGCTAGAATACTGCCGATGACGACGCGATTTGCCCTCTCAGTTATTGTCTACTGTTACCATACTGCTGGCTATAAAATAACAGAGGTTTGTCCAATGTTTAAAAATGCACCTCAGAAACTGCAGAGTACAGGTACATGATCAGAGAAGGATAGTTAAAGCTACTGCATATATACAGGAGTGAAAATAGAAAACATCATTAGACAATATAAATATAGTGTTACTGAAACGTCAGCAAATAGTGTCTCGTTCCTTTTATTCAACAAAAAAAACTCACATTAGTGTCCAGAAAAGCAACCCAATCTTCACCAAAGACAGACTACAATGACCTAGTTTTTCAGCATACCAGTGCTCAATAGAGTTTCATCTGGCTAAAGTCTCCCTGTGAGTAACTTGCATTTATGTGTGATTTCTCTTGACATTTGTGAATCTGATGAACAGAATTCTTGCCATTACAATCGGTGTGTTTCAGATATTGTTTCAAATAGGAATTTTTATAGACTGATGCATCATAATAGGAATCATGGGTTTGCAGAAGAAGTGTCAGTTAAATATGGCAACATTACAGCAAGACTTTTCATATTGCAGGTAGTGTAATTATTTTTGTAGCTGTAGGGGTTTTATGCCCTTGGCAAACCAAATATTTCTTGCCCACCCAAGCTGCAGCCACTCAAACATGGAAAAGTCATTAGAGATGTTGCTGCCCCACATTGTTTGCTGCCCTCGGCAAACACCTGCTCCGGCCATATGGTCAAAAAGACCTAATTAGACTGGGTCCTTCTCAGCAATCATTATCACTCCCACCCAAAAAAGAGAACATTGCAGATTTTATATTTGACCCATGTATATTATATGCTAATGTTTATCTTTGTCCTTTTTCTCTTGGTTGTTTAACCCCTTTCCCTCTAACAAACTCCTCAGAGTCTTTACAAGGAGGTGGTATGCATTGTGATATCATTCTGGACATGTCTACATGTGTGCTTCAGTGCACAATAGCCTATTTTACTGCACATGAAAGTGTCACAGAAAATGCTGAATTACTCTAATGCACAGTAATATATATATATAGCTGGACAAAAGAAGATCCAAGCATAGCCACTTCCAGCAAAGATAAAAATAGTTAAAAGAAGTCCAGGTAATTTAGGAAATTGTTGATTGAGTGAAGATCATGTGAGAGTCTCCATATTCCTGGGGTCCTTCATGAACTCTGCACTATTTCTATGACTGAAGAATGGAAGAAAGTCTGAGATGATGCTTATGATATTTGCCTATCTTTAATAGCAGAACACATGTGTAAAAGTAATTTCAATCACACGGGATAAAAAATGCCTGAATCATGTTCAGACAGATCCAGATGCGGCTCTTAAGTGGTACTTACAAAAGCTGTCGGTGTAATGGCAACCCTCTATTGCAAGCTGTGCCTGCCTCCTATCTAAGAGGTGCTCCCTAGCAGCCCTGGCCCGACTCAAAGGTCGTCTGGGGCACTATATGTGCACAAGGTCATAGAAAATTGGATAGAGGATCCAGAGGTGAACTACAATACCAATAAAGGGTTTGGAATATAGGCTATACAAGGTCTGAGGGAATGAGACATATTCAGTCTAGTGAAAGGGAAATGAAGGGGGGCATGATATCTGAAAGGCAGTCATAAAGAAGACAGGGGGAAATGGTTTTCTCTGTCAATTAGTGGGCATGAAACCAGTGGGTTTAAACTGAAGCGAAGCAGATTTAGAACCAGGTAAAGAAAAAATCATAACTGTAGGAGCATCATGATGATGGAACTGTCTTCCAGGGAAATTGTGGAACCAAGGAAGATTATCTGGAATATGTATATACTGTATTTACTCAAATACAAGACGAGGTTGAACATGATTATAAAACAGATGGTCCATACTGGGCAATCTTACTGATGGGAACCTACCACAAAGAAAGATTAGTACAGCTTTTCTGAATAAGGGCCTTTTTACACATTCATTTTAGATGACTTCTGGAGCTCTTCACCCCTGGATTGTCTACACATAAACATCTGAAACTAGGTTTAAGCACACTTTAGGTGGCTTCAAGTTACACCTCTGCTAGGTAGGTTTATCTCTGATCCATGTTACCTAGCTCATGTTCCATTAACATGTGGACACTTCCCACATTTGAGCAGCCAGAATTGCAGTCCTCCAGCATCTCAGGTTGCAGTGTTCCCTCCTTTACCCTCCTGTCTTGTGTGAATTTTCCACCCCCTGAATTTTACTGCCTGGGGGTGGCTCTGACATGAAGCCAACTCCCCTCCCACCCCCAAGCATATGACCTACACACCCCCTGTGGTGCAACCCTGTGTAAACAGGCTGCAGAGTACAGGAATGGGGGAATGTGGCGGTCTCTCTACCTGACTCAACATTGCATTTGTCCCAGCATGACAATTGCTATTTAAGCAATAACTTCTTTATTGTGGATCAGCAATTTTTATGGTGAGTCAACCATTTTTATCTAAGGAGATTCATAGACCTTATTCATAGATTGCAAGGCTGGAAGGGACCTCAGAAGATCATTGGGTCCAGTCCCTGCACCACGCAGCAAAGGTAACTGGGGGTCAGGTGACCACTCAAGGTGCCTGTCTAGCCCCCTGCACTAGGCAGGAAAGAAAACTGGGGTCAGGTGACCCCAGCAGGTGATCGTCCAGTCTCCTCTTGAAGATTTCCAGGATAGGTGATTGCACCACCTCTAGAGGGAGCTTATTCCACAGTCTGGACACCCTGACTGTGAAGAAGTTTTTCCAAATGTTGAGTCTGAATCGATCTTCCAGGAGCTTGTGTCCATTACTCATAGTTTTTCTCTGATGCCCTGTTGAACAGTTGCTCACCTACCCTTTGATGTACTCCCCTAGTGTAGTGGTAAGCTGCTACCAGGTTTTCTCTCAGCCTTCTTTTCCTCAGGCTGAAGAGTCTCAGATCCCTCAGCCTTTCCTCATATGGCTCGCCTTTTAAGACTCTGATTATACAGGTGGCTCTTCTTTGGACTCCCTCAAGCTTGTTCACATCCTTGTTGAAGTGTGGTGCCCAGAACTTGATGCAGTACACCAGCTGCAGTCTCATCAGTGCTGAGTAAAGTGGAAGAATCAGATCCTTGGTTTTGCTGGAGATGCATCAATTGATGCATACCAGAGTATTATTTGCCATACTGGCTACATATCACACTGCCAGATCATATTCAGTGATTTAGTATTACCCCCCAGGTCCCTTTCATTCATGGTTCTAGTCAGTTTGGTGCCACCAATCCTGTAGGCGTGTTTGGGGTTGCTCATCCCAAAGTGGAGCACTTGACATTTCTTGATGTTGAACTTCATCAGGTTCTAATCTGCCCAACTCACTAGCCTGTCTAGGTCCGCCAGTATCTGTCACCTGTTTTCTCGTGTCCAAGTGGCGAGTCACCTGGTCATAGAAGGAGATAAGGTTCATAAGACAAGACCTACCTGTGACCAGTAGTGATACATAGGAGGTGCATGGGGGCACATGTGCACCCTCTGAGAGCACCGGTATACCCCCTGACCAGCTATGCTTGCTGCTTAAGTGACAGGCAGGGGGGGCAGGCAGGAACGCTGGTGCCCCCACTTCAAGCGCTGGCTCGGAAGTGGAAGTGGCCACAGTGATTGGCCATTTCACAATTTGCCATGCGGGGGGGGGGGGATTGGCTGGACAGGGAGACTGGCTGAGGGGAGAGCCCCCCCATCAGCAAGATCAGCCGAGGAGCCCCCCAGTCATTTACATTGGCTGTGGGGGACCCCCCCCTCTGGCTGCTGACTGGTTGCTGAGGGGGCATGTGCCTCCCCTGACTAAGGTGGCACTAGTCACCCATGACCGTAATGAAGCCATGCTGCCTGTCATTTAGAATCTTAACTTCTGCACCCTTATCACAGATGAACTCCTTGATGAACTTTTCTAGGATTTTTCCTAGGATGGAAGTTAAGCTGATTGGCCTATAGTTATCCAGGTCCTCCAACCTGCCCTTCTTGTGGATGGACATAACATTGGTCCTCTTCCATTCCTCAGGGACTTATCCAGAGCACCACAAGTTGTGGAAGAGTTTCACCAGGAGTTCCACAGTGACTTTGGCCGGCTTCTTCAACACTCTCAGATGAAGATCATTCAGCCCTGCTGACTTGTATATGTCTAATTTTTTTATTGGTCATACACCAATTCTACAGCAATAGTAGGAAAGTGATATTCCTACCATGCTCATCCTCTACTCTACCTGGCATAATTTCCCCTTTGGTCCAATGAAAGACCAAGGCAAAGTAGTCATTCAGGAGTTCAGTTTTCTCCTGGGTACCGGTAACCAGCTCTCCTGAGTTTTTGAGTAATGGCCCTACACTTCCATTTGTTTTCCTACTGTACTCTGTGTACCTAAAGAAAGATTTCTTGTTGTCCTTGAATCCCGTTGCTAATCTAAGATAGGTTGCTGCTTTAGCCTGTCTTATCTGTTCCCTGAAAATGCGGGCCATTGTGGAACAGTCCTCCTTGGTGCCCGCTCCGATCTTCCATTGTTTATAAGTCTCTTTCCTCTTTCTTAAGAGGAACATGATTTCCCCATTTAGCCAGGAAGGCTTCCCAGTTCTTCTGTTATCTTTTTCTCTGCATGTGAATGCACTTCCTTTGTGCTTGAAGGATCTTGTCCTTGAGGAACAAGCACTCTTTGTGCACATCTCTTGCTTTCAGTCCCTGGCCCCACTACACTTGCCCTAGTAGTGACCTAAGCATGTTGAAATTTGCATTTTTGAAATCCAAGTCTCCAATCCTGCTATCCGATTTGTCTGCCTTAAGTCAAACAGTGAACAGGATGGTTTCATGGTCACTGTTTGCCAGGCTTTCCTCTATATTGAAGTCAGTCACTAGGGCATCTCCTTTGACCAGGACCAAGTCTAGAAGACTGTCACTTCTGGTTGGCCCATGCACCTCCCGAGTCAGGAAGAGCTCCTCGACACAGGTCAGGAAGGACTGCGACCCTTCCAATTTGGCCAAGCGTTCCTTCCAGGAGATTTCTAGATAATTAAAATCCCCATGATGACCATGTCACATGCACGTGCAACCTTAGACAATTCTCAGGTGAACTCCAGATCAAGTTCCTCCCCCTGGTTTAGTGGGCTGTAGTATACACCCACTGTTAGGTCTCTCTCACCACATCCCCCCACTCTACCCTGCAACTTTGACTCAGGGCGTTTCAAGCTATCCATTTTTTGGAGCCGATGTCAGCCTCCAAGAAGGAATACTGCTCTTTCACATAGAAAGCAAATCTTCTACCTTTCTTCCCCACCTGGTCCTTTCTATGCAGGGTGTAGCCCTCTATAGCTATGCTCCAGTCATGAAAGGTCTTCATTATCCCTATTAGATCATAATGTACACTGGAGAGTAGGAGAACTAGCTCCTCCTGCTTGTTCCCCATGCTCCTGGCATTAGTTCTCCTAAGTCCTCCTACTGAGGCCTATGTCTTCCTGCTTGATATGTTCATTTTAGAGCTAGAATGTTATCATTTTTCATGGGAAACCTGCAGATATCTTGTGACAAATGTAATGTCTGGAAGGACCTGTTAGGACTGCCTGTATCCGTATAAGGACTCTGGAAAACATTAAAGGTAGAGATTGTAGGATTTGTCAAGCTGAGGTTATTTAGAACTTTTATCACTCTTCAGCCTATGGAGAAGTCTAAGTCTAAAGCACTAATGAGAAGTCTAGGTCTAAAGCAAGGTCTAAAGAAGTCTAGGTCTAAAGCAAGAAATACCCCTCAATTATTTTAGGCAGTGAACGTGGCTAGACAAGAATTAAAGGGATATTCTGAGTTGCTGTCATACTGTGATGCAGAAGAGTCCCCTCTGCTACCCACAGTCAATGGCTGACTACAGTGGGTGATCAGTGAAGAAAGCAGTGTGCATATTTTCCATTTAATTTATATATCTTTTAAAAAGCCAGAAGAATTAACTGTCCTTCTCTGTATAAATACTGTACAAAAGAAATCTCTCTCTCAAGAAAAAAAGAAAATATAAAAAGAATCCAGACTTTCACTATCCCAATTTATATGAAAGAGAGACAAGCTGCAGAATAAGATTTTTTTTCCCATCTTATCACTATGTGATTATTATTTTGATGGGATTGTACACATGCCTAATACAGAGTCAATCCCTGACCTGGAAGGAGCACAGGATTTAAGCAATCAGTTTTATTAATTTCCTTAGTCTAATTTTGTTTGTTTGTTTGTTTTTGGTTCTTTAATCCATTTTCCTAAGATGAAATGCTAGGAATGGTCTCAGGTTTGCATGCCAAAAAATTCAATTTCTGTTCAGCAGTAATATCTGAATAGAACAGCTACCTCCTATTAAATCATAATAACACCTAATTTCTATAAAATATTTTCCGTGTTGATGTGCTTATTGCTTTGCAGTTTACTGCTTACAGGAAACACCTGGGCACGCAGTTTACTCATGCACCTAGACTGCACCACATTGAGCCAGGTCACAGCAGCCCTGGCTGGCAGGTGATCACAGGGGTGATCCAGCTATTCCAGCTGGGCTCAGTGTGCTGCAGAGGGACTGGGTGCTTCAGTGCAGGGCTAGCTGGCAGCAGCCCCCATACTGAAACAACCTCATGCCCCACTCAGTCAGCTCAGCGGTTACACACACACAGCTGCACACATCAAAGTTCTGTAGCAGGCTAGGACTTGTATTTACAGACCCTACCTTGCTACAGAGGTTATTAGTTTTGTGTGCAGCTGATAGGGATGCACGTGTAGACTCTGAGATGTTTATTGTGAAGTTAATCAGTCAACTGCACAGTAAACGTCTCATATAGATATGCCCACTGAAACCTAGCCATACCCAAGTATTCCCTGAGAATACATGCATAGTTTCTTTATATATAATATTTAATAAATCGTGCTTAAACATTAGACAGATGTGATCAAACTTAAATAGTTCCAAATATAACAACAACCAAAAGCATTTACACTAAGTAAGCTACAAATATTTGGATAGAAAGATGTGTTCAGTATGTCACTGGCAATCTGTCAGTCTCTGAGTAATTGCTAGCTACTAGATTTGACCATTTAAAATGTTTTTAAAAAACATTTTAAAAATTAAAGAATAAGCAAATCATTTTCTGTAGTGAAAGTATCTTTTCTTGCTTTCCCTTAGAAATGTTTACAGTAGACTTTCTACCACTTAACACAGTTTTTTTTTTCCCTCTTCCCTTCCAAACAGTAAATTTAAGTGGGTCTTTTGGTTTTGAAATATATCTTGCTAGTAATGCTTGACTCCAACCACAAGATATATGCAACTTCCCTTGACTCAAACCTACTTGACTCAAACCACAAAAAGAATTTACAGTCAACTGTGGTTTGAATCTGAATTGCATTTACAAGGCAGCAGCAATTCTGTTCAGGCTGTTCCTGAAACCCTTTAAAAGATACTATGGCAGAGTGTGTATAGTTAAGGCTGAACATTGCTTTCTGTTCAAAGTTGATAGAACTGCTTTCTCCACCCCGGTCCCCAAAGTAGAAATTCTTTATTGTGAAGAGCTCCATACTTTGGAAGGAAAACTATCTTCAACTGGGATGTGAGTCATAAATGCATTTATTATTTTTATTTTTTTAATGGGAAGCAATTTCCAAGAGAATTTCCTTGTGGGAAAATACAAACAGTTTTGGCTTTCCAGCTGCCTGCCACAGAAACTCTTATCAATTTTACTTTCTTCCCTTCAGGTGGAAAGTGAAATTGGCAAGTGCCTTAAAGATGGGCAACCAGGGAAATGTCATTTCAATCTGCTTGATGGAAAATTGAATTTTCCCCTCAAAACTAAAAATTTCCTGTAGAAATCAGATTTTTTGTGAGTACGTAGTCAGGTACTCAGGGTTATGTTACAAATGGAGAGCATCAAAAGCTGAAACCAAAGAGAATGAAACGCATGTGCAGCAAGACTCAGGCATTGTTAAAACAATTGGGTTTTGAAGAACTCCTGCTATCCTAGCAAATACAGGTGCCCCTTGCTTTATGTGGGTTCTGTGTAGGCAAATTCGTACTTATGTGATGACCCTTTTTATACTCAAAATTAGTTATATGCAAGGTAAATTCACTCTTATGCAATTGGCAGCGGGTAAGGGGAAGGGCCATAGGCGGGGGGCAGATTGAGACCTCAGTGGTGAGGGAGGGAGTGGGGCGAAGGCAAGAGCAGGAGCAGGGGCTGGGCTGAGTGATGCCTCAATTTACCTTCCCACCAGTGGTGAGGGAGGGAGTGGGGCTGTAGCTAGGGCAGAGGCAGGCGCTGTATAACTGGGGTGGGATGTGGGAGAGGGGGCATGGTTTCTGCTGCTGTGGGCTGCCACTGTAATGTGTGACTGGGGGCTGCACCAGGCTCTTTGTGGTGGGGGCTGGGCAGACTGCACTTGGGGTGGGCAGTGGCAGGACTGGGAAGGGGCTACAGAGGGGGTACACAGGGGAGGGTCAACGCCCCCTGAACTCCTTTCTAGTGCTGCCACCACCTGTACTGAGCACAGCATGGCCCGGCTCCCCTGCTGGAAAGAGCCCAGTGCGGCCCCCATCCCCAGACTGGAGTGGCAGGCCATAGCAGCAGGAGCTGGGGCCCCCATCCCACGCCTGCCTCTGCCACAGCCCCAGCCCCAGCTCCACCCCCTCTTCCACCACTGACATCTACTGTTGTCATTGGGCATGCAGTGCATCCTGAGCTGTGAGTTTATGCCCTGCTTTTGGCAGTTTTCAATTAGTATTTTACGAGAACTCCTTTGGGGCTGTTATCCTGAGATAAAGAATTGTGATTCTTAAAATTTTAAATGACTGAAATCCATCAATTTTAGAATTTACTTTAGAAATATTATCATGAAAATTAGTATTCATTAAACATAGACAAGGCAAAAGAGTAGTAATCAATGGGTGGGTCTGAATGTACCTATTAATACACAGCAATAATCTCCAAATTATTGGTGCTGAGTACATGTCTGCCAGTGCTCCTGGGACTGCAGAAGTTTTTTACACTGTAACAGGATAATACTTGTAGTTGCACTATCCTGCTGCGGAGTAATTAATTTACTCCAGTCTAATAAGGGTGCACATGCAGATATTGAGACATTTCCTGAACAGATATTTAGTCCACTGCACAGTAAGCGTGTGTAGCTGCTCCCAGTTAGAATTACTCCTCGGCTATTCCCAGAACACTGGGTGCATCTACATCGGGGTGGGCAACGTGTAGCCCGCAGGCCAGATGCAGCCCACCAGGATGTTCTATCTAGCCTGTGGAGCCCCTAAAATTTTAGGAAATTAATATTAGTCTGTCCCTAGCTGCTTGTCATGCAGCCCTCACTGGCTTGCCAAAACTCAGTAAGCGGCCTTCCACCCAAAATAATTGCCCGGCCCTGATCTATATGTATGCCTTAGTGTGGAGCTGACTTATTAGCTCCACAGCAAAGCTTCGCTGTCTACACATGTGCCCATACAGGACACAGTAAATTAACTTCACTGTAGCAGAGTACTATCTGGGCAAGTACTGTGCTACAGTGGAGTAGTTGCATGTGCCAAAATCCACATGTAAAGGGTGACCAGGATTGTCTGGGGCATGAGCGTGCTACAGCACAAAGGGCTGCCTGCTGGCTACCCCTCTGCAGCACATTGAGCCCAGACAGAGTAACCCTGGGCTGGCAGGCTGACCTCCGGGGCCCTCTGCCAACCCAGGGATGCTCTGCCCTGTTTCAGTGTATTTCAGTCCCAGGGGCACTTGTAAATGCTGTGCCTGGGAGACATAAATTCTGGTGCAAACTGTACCAGAGTTTATTGGTGTGTGGTAATGACATGCGTAGATGCACCCACTGAGTATGATCAAAAAAAAGCAACCTACCGTGTCAAGGGGATCCTGGCAAATATGAACTACTCAAAGTGGTTTAGGAGTTTTTTCTCAGCCAGAGTTTGGAGGGACTGGAGTAATGATGGGGATGGGAGAGTTTCGAAACGGTGCAGGAAAGGTGGCATAGAAAGGAAGTGGTCAGAGCTATATAGTAGTTACAAGTTGGGATGGGGGAAGTGGGGAGGTTCTTTGTCCTCTTTTTTATAAAATGTCCCCATTCAGTTCCTGAATGGTTCAGCAGTCTTCATCCAGCTCTTCAACCTGCATGCCCTATGCCAAAATGTATCTTTCCTTCAGGAGGAGGGATAACTGAGCTCCTTTGGACAGATAGGGAGAGATAGCAGAGGAAGATGCAATGCAAAAACTAACATAAAGACCATGTATACTGCATCTAGGGTAAACATTGTCAAGGAGCCAGACATCACAAAGAGAAGAGAGGGACTGTGGTATATAGGTGTACTGAGAAATATATTTTATTATATATTATTAGGGAAGGAAATTAAATGCCCCCAAACTTTTTTAATACAGGGTTAATGTTGCACAGTGCTAAATTGTGCTTTTCTTGAATGCTGAGTGTTTTACATACCACATACAGTGTAAGTACATGAAAGGATGCCCAGCTTGGAAACTATCCTGTCTCTTTATGAAGAAAAATTTTTTTAGGGGGATATAACCATGGCAGATCCTAGTCCTGTGCTTACAGATGGGACTTTCATGCCTTTTCCAGACTTTTCCCTCCTGAAACCTGTACTGCTCCCTCCAAATTCTATGGAGGTGGCCACAAGACCTTTAGCCTTTGAAAAAAATGGTAATATAAAGTTAAGGCACACACCATCCCTGTGTTTCAGCCTCAACTGCTCCTTTTGAAGCCAGCAGTAGCCACTTGGAGTGATTCAGTAGGGGTGATGCAAAGGTTAATAAACTTCTAAGGAAGGGAATTGATTCTGCATCTCTTGAAACCTTCAAATCAAGACTGGATGTCTTACTGGAAGCTTTAGTCAATCACAAGTTATTAGATTCAATACAGGAATAACTGGATGAAACTCTTTTGGGTTATGCAGGAGATCAGACTAGCTGAGCTTATGGTCCCTCTTGGTCTTAAAATCTATGAATCTATAATAAGCAGATATGAGAAAATACTAAGAAAATATGTCATTGTTTGTGCTGTTCCACAGCCTTGAATGTCTGCATTTATTTATGTGTGCTCCAGCTGTGTTCATTTTTTCGGTGTAGCTGTACTGAATGGTAGAAGGATTAGATGGAGCAGCTTGGCAAAGCTGTCATAGTGATATGAGGAGAGGTGTCTGTGTACTTTGAGAGATCTGATATGCCTTATTTCAGCTTTCAATTTTTAGCTTGTCAGTGGAGGTGCACAAAGGTGTCTTTTTGCCATGAGAATTCTTAGCAGTATGCTGGCACACGTGTGCACAGTCTCCAGGGTTTTGTGATCAGTGACAATAGCACAGAAGGAGTTTTCAGGGAAAGGGTAAATTAGTGCTAGCACTTATAACTCTCAGGATGATTTGTGTGGAGACTGCTTAGTGTTTTAGTAGGTCTGGTGTTGTTCCTGACTGAAACCTGAATTTTGCCAAAGCAAAACGATGGCATTAGGGTTGTTCTACAGTGTTGTGTTCACCAGTGTGCTGCAGCATCTATCAACATAGATGGGGTTTATGTGGGGTTCTTTGGCAGTGAAGGACCCTTCAAAGCAAGCAGAATTCAAGCCGCTTTGCATGGGGCAGTATATACCTTAATCTAATGTTTTTGGCGGGGGGCAGAGGGAGGATTGTTTGTTTCAGAGAGTTACATTGTTCCCACCACATTGTGGAAGGACATAAACTAGTTAAAACAAATTTGCCCGGCGCTAAGTTTTTGGACACTTAGTTTAACTGTAGCACCAAAAGTGTTTTCCAAGATGAAGTATCCTTTCAGCTAAGCATTGTAGAAAGACTTAAAAACAGACCTAGCTAGGTCCAAAAGGTTTAACAGGTAGGACAGATGAATAGGAGTATACATAATTAACATAGACAGGTGAATAAATTCACACAAGCTAATACAGCAAATGAATGTCTGAGCTGAGAACAGGAAGGAAATGCCCAGAGCCCCAGTCTACTGCTATCAGGTCACGTGACTTTTCACAAGGCTTACCTCTTCATAAAATCATAGAAATCAAGGACTGAAAGAGACCTCGAAAGATTTAGTCCAACCCCCTTAAAACTTGATTCGAAGACAGTTACTTGATACAAATGACTGTTTTTAATTAGATTATAAGGTGCTTGGAACACGGACTAACTTTTTGTTCTGTTGTTAGTACCTAGTGCACTTGGGTCCTGGTTGCTCTTAGAAATTAACTCATTCAAATAATAATAGTTACTGACTCTTTTCAGATCACCTATGTCTCTTCCAGGTAAGACTGAGGCTAAGGCTATCTCAGCAGGATCTATTTTCTCCTGGTTCCTCAGAAGTAGTAGTTTCATTGCAATAAAGATTTCCAACCCTTCTGGGGAGGAGGGCAGAAAGAGAGGAAAGCAATTTACTAGTCACTCAGTGTTGTTCTTACCGATGTTTCAGCCAGCCAAATGATGAGGAAGCACATAGAGATAAAGAAAGACCCCCATAGTTATATTTTAAACCCAGGATCTGGGAGACCACTGTTAAATTCTTACTTTGTCTCTACAGCTTTAGGCAAGTGGCTTGCTTGTGCCTTATTTTCCTATTTATAAAATGGTTCTATCAGCTGTTTCTTCTCTTTTAGGGTGGTTGTGAGGATAAGTATATTAAATATCATCATTTACTTTAAAACTATGGTGTTGGTTTTCAAATAAATTTTAGTAAGTATACTAAAGAATACTATATATTCTTATCCTTTCTATTTTCCTGTCCCATTCTTGTTTCTTTCATTCATAAATGCAAAAACCTGGTGAGCACAGGGTTAACTAGATAGATGTTTCCACTGTTCAGAATAATAGCTTTTAATGATAACTCCCTGTGCTTTTATGATGCCTGTGTGCATAGTGGATTGTAGAATGTGGCTTTGATAAAGGTGTCTAGGCATTATTACATTAGAAATAAGTGACCTGCAAACACAGAATACACAAATAGGCTCTTTCCATATACATTATATATTATTCTCATATATAAGATAGTTTACCAAAAACAGTTGTTAATCTGAATGTTAGTGTGAATGATTATGGGAAAGGAAGCAAACATGTATTTGAGCATTAGTCAAATAACATCTGGAGTTAGATTAGGAAATATTCGTGCTAATACATTTTTTCTATTCGTCTCCTAATTTTGTTTTTTGTGTGCTTATAAATCAATGGGAAGTGTTTTCAGGCTTAATGCCAGTGTGTTGGTGTGCATTACTAAATGCTGATTAAATGACAAATCTCTCCATCTTCTGTCTCTTCCCTTTATAACAGTCAGTGTTATTCAGCAATAGACAACAATTGCCATTTCAGCCTGTTACCTTCTTCCCTCCAGCTTTTAGCTTTCAACTAATAATGATTTTTTTTTT
>JAGPOW010000261.1:130071364-130094878 GCA_030014935.1 Caiman crocodilus
TTTTTTTTTTCTTTCAGCATAGTGAAAGAGCAAGAGGACAGTATATAAACTAGGATTGATTTTCTCAGCATGACCAATAAGTAGCATAGTGGAGACTATTGGAAAGTGCTGTCCTACACTGAGGTGCTTTTTTCAAGAAATATCAAGGTAATCTGTACCACTTCAGGACAGCCTGCTGGGATATACACCATAAAACCACAGAAGAACAACCACGTCAGATATTTTCCCTGTAGATCAACAGAATAATGTCAGATACCATTCCTTAGATGTGTAGGTCATATTAGAAAGCCATCCATAAAGACAAGGTCAAAAGAGAGACTAATACTAGTATCAAATATGTCAAACAGAAGTCTCAGATAGCTAACTGTTGGCATATGTTCACTCTCTCATTTTACAGGACCATTTTTGTTTCAGTTTACCCTGTTTAAAAAAAAAAAAAAGAAAAGCTCTGAATCATCACTGCATTAATTTCAAGAACAACACATGTAATGCAGAGATGACCCCAAGAGTAAGATTTAAATGAATGTGCTATATCCCCCTAGTCCATGGTACATTGCACACAGTTTTACTGCCTTGCTTTAAGGTTCTACGGTACATACCAGGATGTAACAGTTTCACAAAGTGTGAATTGCTGCTGCCCATCAATACGGCAAAGACAGCGACATCCACATGCCAGCTTCCTGATACCTTGGTATGATGTTACCGGTAAGCAAATTCTTTGCCTTTCATGACACACCAAAGAATCACGGAACCAACCATAAAGGGAATCCATCTTTGGAAATATTATGCAAATCCCTTGTTTAAGAAAAGGACTAAACAAAGATTAATATGACAATCCAGGCCACTGGTAATGTCAGTGAGCATTAGAAACAGATATGTTCTCTTATGCGTTTTAACCATAATATTTGTGAACCTTATCATTCTTTAAGGAAAGTATCTCTATTAATAGTCCCATTCTGGTAATAAAGGGTAAGGTTCTGAGGTCCTCGGTATTTTGTTAAATTTTAACTTTTGTAAAACTCGAACAAACTTTAGGTTTGAATAAGAATTTCAGGAGTTGTCATAAGAAATGAACACTTCATTAGCTATATATAACTTGGAGTAGGCTTGCACATTCTAGCCTTTCTTTTTTATGGAGTATCTATAGCCATTTTGATAATGTTGCCTAACTTCCTGTGTTACACAGCTGTCCTCCATTACTTTATCTTTTAGAGCCATTTGTCAGTGATGCAATTTGAGACTGAAAGGAACCCTGAATTCTCTATCCAAAATCTGACTTGGGATATTAAGGAATGTTATCTCATCAGCAGCAGGTATTTAAGAGAAAACTTCGAGAGTTTCACTGAAATAAAGATATTTAATGAAAATTTAGTTTTAACCTCAATTTTCCCTGTAGAGCAAAGCATGTCTTAAAATCAGTATACAAATTCTGAACAGTCTTGTTCTTATGAAATAATATAGCCACACATACTTACCCTCTCTCTGTATCTGTATGTGACGAGTGATGTCTATTAACTCTTATTTCATTGCTCACATTATACTAACAATGTATATTGAAATCAGCTTACATATCTTTTAAAAACTTAAATGGTTCAAAAGTGTAATTGAAGTACCAAATCATTCAGCATCTCTTATGCTATTAAATATATCCATCCAAAGACATTTAAGATGAGCTATAATCCCTTACTCATACTAATAGTAATGTGTCGTATGATAAACTGAATAAAAATGCAGTTTACCATATGACACATTTTTGTCATGTCTTCATTTTAAGGGATGAGGGAAACAGATACTATCTGTTCACCTCTATGTGGTAAACTTCCAGCATCCAGTGGAAGTCAGTCAGGGTTTCCCCATTTAAAATCTAAACAACTCTATTTGTGAACTGTTAAAAGGTTTCTCTTTTGGACTTAGGATTTGAATCTTAACTTCTCTTCAGTTACCTCTACAATTCTCTTCGCCACATACCTGTAACTAGACTGCAACTACCTTAAATTCAAAATACAGCAAACCAATCATTCCCCAAATAAGTCCAACCCCCGAACGAATGATGACAAATAGAGCTAACCATAAAGAATGCACCAATAACTGTACTTTAAACAGAAGAGTACCCTTTTCTCTCCGTGGCTTAATTTCTCTTTCATTTTATAAAATACTTAAAAATGATGCACTTGTGTGAATGAAGAAAGGAGAAGAAAGTGACAGTACAAAGATAGCCTGCAGTCATCCTTCAGCTGTTATCCCATCAGATCTCATAAACGTTTCAGGGTCAGGTGTGGTCAGGGACTTCTGAGAAAAACCTGAGTTCTATATAAAGTATTGGAAAAATATTTCTTTTTACTCTCTCATTACTCTTAATTTTTAAGTGTAATGAAGGGTCCTCTTGTTCTCACCCTAAAATATAGTATGCAACCAATCCAATGGCCGCCTTTATGCTATTCATGAATTTATATTCCCTGTCAGCATATCTTATTTTATCCTTCTTTTCAAATTAAATAATTATAATCATCCTTAATTACATAATTCCTCATAGAGAAGTCCTACTAGGTCTCTCACTTTTTTATTTTCTTTTGGAGTTTCTTCAGTCTGTAATTATATGTAAGGATCTGTTTGAGGGGAAATGACAAGAAGAATTGATGAATGTCCTCAAGATGTGACCTTCCCTAAAGAATCTCTGAGGGTACCCTGTCTGCCTGTAGACAGGATAAATGTTTTAGGCTGCATTGTTGGTTGGTGGGACTCATTGTTTAGGAGCTACCATGTTTTCTTTATGACACTAAAAGTATCACACAGTAGGGCAATTAGCCTAGTTAGTTGCGGTGGATGCCGTGGCACAAATCATCTTAACAGCTGTAAAAGTCACGGTTTAACAATTTAAAAAATAGGATTACGTTAAGCAATGTGGAAATATAGTACAGAAAATAGCTTTGTGTTTGCTATTTTTTTCTGATCTAAGTACAGACCATATGTGCTGCGCCATGAAAAGCACAAAATGATGACAGTTGATCTTGAAAAGCATGCAGTCTGGAATAAAGAAAACAGAAAGAGCTAGATGCACAGGGAGATGTTCAGAAGAAGGACTTGTCTTAAAATTTTAGATAGCTTTTGTGAGAATCACCATCATTTAAGTTATAAGTCTTTACCAAAGAATTATATATGGTGGCTTGGCGGTAGGTGGGCTGGAAGAATGGGAGTACAGGTAAGTGTTTGTTCTTATGTGACGGAAATAAATACATGCAGCATTAAGAGCATGACTCTGAGGTCAAAAGTGTGCATTTTTATAGTGTTTCAAAAAGTGGTAAAGGCACATGCCAGGTTTTCTAAAGAATCCATCTTTCAAGTGTTCTACGGTGAAAAACAAACCAGCGCTTTACTTTTAGATCCGCATGGTCCCTCTGTGCTACTCCCTTGAAGCATGGAGAACAACTGAATGTGAGGTATGTAGTGTCACAGATGTGTAGGTAGCTGCACGTACCATATGGCCATGCTCATCTGGATGCGGCCTACTTGGTGTTCATTTGTGACTCGTATTAGCAGCTTTTTACTAGTATGGGCTGGAGCTTCTGACTAAGCTGTGGCTGAGAGCCAAAAGTCATCTTTTTCTTCCCCTTTTACTTGCTCAGGGTTCAGATCTTTTCAATACCAAAGGCATATTCCTGCTGCTTTTAAAGGAAACAGTCTAGTGGTTATTGATTTATTTCTGTAATAGGACAGGAATTACATACATCTGGCATAAATGGACCTTGAATGGTTCTCTATTTTCCAGTTGGTATGAAATGCTTAATTAAATAATGTTTTTTTGTGGCAACTAAGAAGTGTGGGAATAAATATCTCAACATCTAAAAGTAGTATTTAAAGGGAAAAATGTAACTGTAACAGAAAGGTTAGTGTAATAGCTCAACAGTGAATGCTGTTTAAGAATAGAGATTTTCTAGATTTATCCACAATGCAAAATACGTTAGATATTGGGAGTTCTTGGGGCTGCAATTAAATCATCTGCTGATTTGTGCTTTAAAATAGAGAACGACGAAACAAAACAGTCCAAGATTTAAATTGGTTTTTTTTGGTAGCTGTGTCTACCTTTATGATGGCTTGTAGCGACATTGTATGTAGCATGTCATATACCAAAGGGACAGGCTAAGACATGGTTTTCAGTATAGTAAAGGATCGTTCTTCCCTACCAGCTGAAGACAGTTAGGACCCAATTTCACAGTCATTATAAGACTATTGATGGCAATAGGAGACTTGACTGAATCAGAAATTCAGAACAAGCTCTTAGTAGGAAAGAGAAGGAATCAGACAAAAAGTGCCAGGAAGTCAAGAACCTGTTGATCGCTCAACAGGAAGGACCTGAGGGCAAGACAGATCAGTAAAACTGAAAAAGCCTAAGTTAAGAGGAAAGTTTATACATTATCCCTTATGCTGTTCCTCTGGTAGAGAAAAAAAACAGAAGGATAGTTTAAAAATCTAATGTGCTTGTCCCAAGAAAAACTATTCTTCAACTATTTATTTTACTTGAATATACATTAAGGATAATCAAGCCTTATAGAATTAGTCTTTTGCAAACCTTTTAGTTTATGATCAGTTTTCAGAAAGGTTTGCAAAAGACTAATTCTGTATCTCAGTTTTGCTTCATGTAAAAGTTCTGTTCACACTTTACTTGGGTCACACACAACAATATAAAGTCACATTTTGTGCATGTGTGAGGGAGTGCCTCTGAGCATCCTGAAGAAGATGGGATGGAGGGAGACTCAAGAAGCAGCCCTAAACCCCAAGGAAAGAGCAGAGGGCCCAGAAAAGGCCAAAAGAGTCTCCTACCCTTTAGAAGGAAACACAGCTTCACCGGAGGGGCCTTGACTAACTCAATGCTGCCCCAGCCACTTTTTAGAAGTGTTTACTGGGTATGCCTGGACTAGCGCCAGTGTAACTGGAAGCTCCATGCCAGCCCCAAAGAAAAGCCGGCACGCCAGGGAGAGTTGGCATTGTGCAGAGGAAAGCTGACATGCTGGGGAGAGCCAGCACTGTGAAGGGGAGAGCTGGCATATCACTGGTGAGAGCCACAATGCTGTGGGGAGCTGGCACAGGAGTAGGGAGAGCCAGCTCAGCACAGAGAGCTGGCATGCTGGGGAGACCCTGAGCAGCAGAGAAAGCCAGCATGTGGAAGAGAGCCGTTGAGGAGAGTCGACATGGTGGGGGAGCCAACAAGGGTGGGAAAGGTAGCTGTGCGGAAAGAGTCAGCCACGGCATGAGAACTGCAGGAGATTTTTGGAAGTCCAGACACCTGGAGGAGTGTCCAGCAATGGACCCCTAAGGGTGAGATTCCCAAAAGTAGAACAGAAGAAGAATCTTCAGTTGTGAGTGCTAGAACATTTGAGGGTCCATATACTTTATGTTTACATATGAGTTCATTAAAGTACGGACTAATTATATCAGGTACTGCCCTGGTCACTGGGAAGGTTGTAAAAGTCTTATCATGAATTTGTTTTGTGACCTTTTTATTTTGTTTTGCTTGGAACACCTGCTTGGGGTGAGAGAGAGGCAGGAGTCCCAGAAAGATTCCCAACAGTCCCATCAGTGCAATTAGTTTCACCAGGAGCCTTCTGATTAACTAATTAGACCAAGCTGTGGTGGGCAAGACCAAAAAGGAGATGCACGGACATAAGGAAAGAGAGAAAGAGTGTCATTGGTAATCAGGAAACCCCTCAGTAGCCAGAAGCAAGACTCAGGAATGTGTAAGAAATGATGCACCCAAAGAGTCACATACAATATGAATGGCTTACTATAAGATGTAGATTTCCAGGCACATTCAGACAAGGAAAGGAGATGGCAAAGAGAAGACAGATCACGGAGAAAAAACAATGATTCCAAAGAAGAGGAAGTTTAAAACATTCTCCGTCATGAAACATGGGACATTAATCCTTCCAAAACATACACTAAAATCTCTGGATGAAATTGTCTGCGCTCCAGTGCTTACGCAGTGTAATATTGCAACCAAGACCTCTAAGCATTATATATATAAAATAATAAGATGAGTAATACATCTATAATACCCTGGAGAAAAATAGGAAAGCATACAATAGTATTAATACATACATTTTTTAGCAGACAAAGATCAAATCAATTTTAACAGGAGAAAGTTTAGTTTGATTAATTGCAAACAGTTACTTCTTATACTTAGGAGTACTCTTTTCAGTTATACATGAATCAATGAAGTTACTATCCTGTTGCCAGTCATGATCATTTTCAGTGAGCGTGGCTAAACTGCAGAAGTGCTGCTAAATGGAAGCCCCAAAGCCTTTTTCACAGTAACCACAGTGTGAACCTTTCAGATATGATAGCTAACTTGGTCAGCAAGTAAAAGAAACCATCAAACACAATTAACCAAGTCATTAAGCCTAAAAGGAGATAAGACCATACATTAAATAATCCATATACGCTAATCATAGGTTTATCTTCAAGTTGTAGTGTTTGATGTAACCAAATGTATTAGATGTTAGTTTGCTATAATAGATATATTTTTGTTAAAATGCTTAGTTAATTTGTATAAACAAAAACAGCCTGTTAGAGAAGACCGCAATGTAAGGTAAAAAAACAAGAGAAACAGCATTCCACAAATGAGAGGGAAAGGAGATAAGAAACCCTCCTTCTTTCCCAAGGATATAAATCCGTAATAATTAATACCTTCCAAGTGCACAAAAGATCTGGTTCAGTGCAGTTCCAAAAGTTTCAGTGAAACAAATAAATTTAAATGAAACCAGTCAGAGATCACGTATTAGAATATTAAAACCAGCCATCTATAAATATTGGGCATAGGTTGGAGGGAAATGTGGAGAACTCTGCAAAATCAAGAAGACCTGCTGCCAATCTATGTCACCCTCCTCCTATCGCGCGAGTCTCCCGAGGTGCTATCGGTGACTATCTATGTTGTATTGCTGTGGGTAGCCAGATAGACTTTGTTTTCAAATTTTAAAGAGAAAGCAAATGAAAGTTTAGGCTGTAGACCGGTTTCTGCCTTTTTTTATTTAACCTTGTAGATAGTAGCCTATCTAGAAGGTTACCTGTAATCTAGGTAACAGTCCAGAGCATCAATATGTTTAAAAGGATATATTTTTGCCTATAATATTATTCCATCCTTCACTTTTTAAGAGCTTTAACATCTTACTTAGGTGTGTTACTTAGCTTTACATTACTTCAGTTTTATATTTTACTATAAAGTGTTCCATTTTCAGATATTTTTGTTCCCTGTCACATAAAGCAAATTATACATAGGTTTAATAAGAATTTCTTGTGCTTAAAAAAGCTGATGAAATGTAATCTATCAGCTTGACTTGCGGACCTCAGTGTTCCTTCCACTGAAAGCAGTCCTGAATCTCTTCTATAACTTCATTGTTAGGGCAGATCTCAGGGAAATGCAGTCACACCCTCAATTCAGATTATACCATGGGACTAGCAGCTGAAGACTTTTTTTTAAGTCTTCAATCCTGTTAAGACACACTGCTTCCACTTCCCCCTCCTTCTTCCCTCTCTCCCAGACATGCCCTTCCTTCCCTTCCCTTCCTTGCTCAGTGTCCCCGGCCTTTCCATTCCCCCTCCCTCACCCTGTGCTGCCAATGTCCTTAGGTGCCCAGAGGCAGGGGAATTCCAGAACTGCTCCTGTCCTGCTTCTGCTGGGTTGCCCGGGGAGTTGGGCTGAGCCCAGGACAGTGACAGAAGTGGCCGTGGGAAAATTCCTTCTTAGTCCCTGTCCTGCGGTGTGTGTTCCCTGCCAGCCTGGAAGTAGGTGGGGAGCAGAAGAACCCACACGCTGCTGTTCCTACCTTTGTCCCTGGCTCCCCATGGGCTCATTTCCTATGCAGCCCAGCTGGAGTGGGACAGCAATAGCTCTGGGGCTGCTAAGGGCAATGAGGGAAAGGGTGGTGTCACTGATAATAGAGGGGGAAGGATGGGAGATCTGATAGGGGAGTAGGGGAGGTGCGATTCTTACCTGAGTTGGGGACTTGAACAATCCCAGCTGCTACTCCCATGGCATTGTCTGCCCACTGTAGCAGGGGGGAGAGAGGAGGTGGGAGTGAGGATAGTGCCACCCTTGTAGCACCAGTCACTGCTCCCTCACAAAATCCTGGATCCACCCATGCTTCAAAGGATTATATTTGTTCTTTTACCATAGCCCTGAAAAAGTAGTAATATATAAGCTCACAGAAGCAGCCCTAAGAGACACTATGCTTCAGCTATCCCTTAGACACAATTCCTTTTCTTACTTTGCCTTCTTAGTAAACAGGAATTTATGCACCAAGTTAGAGTATGCTCTGCACTATCTCAGATGAGCTATTTAATTGGACTGGGAAATGTTCATCTCATTTTGTGTTTACTAGTTACCTACTGGTCCTAAACTATTTAAGGGCATCTAATTACTAATTATTTTTGACAGTGCTGAGTTTGTTCAATCTTCAGTACTTGGGTACTAAGAATTATATAGAAAAGATTTCAACTGAGTGAGCTAACACTGAAAAATGCTTTTGTGTAATACAATAACACTGCTTAGTCTGGGAACTAGCTCATTAAAGTTAGTGGGATTACTCCTAGACTAATGGGCAGTTCAACAGAAGGATACTAGAATCCATTCTCTAATTGTTAATGGACACGAAATATATAAAGGTAAGCTGCAAAAATGTATTCGCTGCATGAAAAAGAATGCTTAATTAATATTAAATGAGCATCTGGTAGGAAAGTGCTAATGCAAGGGAAAATATGCCCTAATTAACTACCTTGTCTTTACATTCTTTCTTTCCTTCGTCCTCCTGACATTTATTTTAAGCTGTGCTTAGACACAAGATAAACAAAGAATTCTCTAAAACAAACCCCTTCCCTATTTAAAGTGAGGTAATGTTTAGAGACAAATCAGCCTTGTCACTATCTTCTGATTTCAAACACTTCTTTGGCTCCTGATCTTGGAACAATTTGATATTATGTGCCAGCCTGGTGAATTACTACTACTATCCCTGACAGTTTTCATCACAAGTCCAATAGACAAATGACCTTGAGTTTGAGAGGTCTTTTTTGCTACAGTTGAAATCTTTGATAAACAGTTCCATTTTTTAATAGATAGAGACGCATGCAATGTTGCCACTGCTGATCTCACACTTATGCAGACCAGAATTAACTGCAGTGGAATGAGTAGGGTTATGTCACATTCTAACAATCAATCCAACAATCTTACTGTATAGTCGATGTGTGTGGCTACGTGTGTAATATTATGAAATTACTTGTAGTACACATTGATTAGCTAACATAAAGTAAATTTAAGCCTAGCACAAGGCAAATCCGGCTAGTGAAAGTACTTTAAGGCTTTCCTATTATACTATTTAAGCATCTCATAATCATTATATCATTACTTTCAACACCCAAACTGCAAGGCAGAGAGGCACTATTAGTCTCTCACTTTACAAAAGGAGACAAACTGAGCAAGGCATAGAAAAACCATGCAAGTTGTCCAAGGTCACAGTGAAAATCATTGAAAAAAGAAACTACCACCAGGTCTCCCAAATTCCAGTCTTGTGAACTACTAGCTGGATCATCTTCTTTGTAGCATGATGTATTAGACTTTAAAATAGTTCTCAGAATGAGGCAGCTTTCCTGAGAAAACAAAGTGGTCTTTACTACATCTGAAAGTGTTGTAAAGTATCCTTGTCATTTGCAGTTTAGTGAGAAGAGATTCACCATATAGATTTCTTCTCCTGCCTTTTCTGTAAAGCAGCAAGGTGTGTGAAACCTGTGGACTCTGCCTGCCGAAAAACTGCCCAAAACAAGACCACTGAGAGCTAAAGAAACTGTGATAGAAGATTATCTCCAAGAACCATATGCGTGCTGGTGGTGAATTTACCAGCCATAGAGGTAAAGATTTTGTTCTAAGGCCAAAATACTAACTGTATCTTTGATTTAGCAAGGTACTTGAACATAGCGCTTTGTTGAATGAGAGTCTGTATAAATATCATCACCATAAAGGTTCCTTAAGTGTTCCTAGCCAGAAACAATTTTCAAACATCTTCGTCTTTTGACTATCCTTTTCATAGCTCCAAAAGAGAAAAATCTATTTGTCTGTCTATTCCAGACAAATGATACAACTAAAATGCATTCATATAAGATTTTTGTCAAGGCATTCATCATAATATTTAGAGACTACAGGTACTAGAGACCTTTTTATTTCCAAGGGAAGTGAAAATTTCCAGATGCAATTTTCAGATGCAATTTTCAGGAGGCTTAATCACAGCATTATTTCCCCCCTTCCTGAGAAAAAGCTGCCAGAGCAAATTTCATACTACTATAAGATTTCCATCTGCCTAGGGAGAAGAAGATTGCATATTTGTGCCTATTTAAGTTAACCCCATAATGAAGTAGGTGTCAGAAATTGAAGCAAATCACTACTACAGGTGGTATTTGAGCTAAAGAACTTAATTACCAACATAACTACAAAACACCCATAAGCATATCATGATTCATTCGTTTTAAAACAATCTGTTCTTCCAAACTTTTCTGTTGCTGAGAATATCTGATGTTTGGCTATGTTGTACATTTGAATTTTAACTCCTTTTCACATATTTCACCATTTATATACATCCAGTTCTCTATTGCATGTATTTTTTTCACTATTTCTACGGGTGACAAATATAATTTCTATCACATGGTTAGGAGAATGATGTCATTGGTACAGTAACTTCCAGAATTTGTGATAAATCAAAATCCCTGCAGCTCTTCTTAAAAACACTCCTAGAATCTTCCATGGAACTGTTCAGTTCCGAATTTACTGGATGCACTCAGTCCATTTCTTTCCATTGGGATTACAATCGAGTTAGGGTCACATTATAGCCATAATGGTCCAAGACTACTTTTAGATTTGCAACCACAATACATTGCACAACTAATCTACTTCTTCCTCACCCAGCAAAGATACCCAGTGAAGAAATAGATTTTTTCATTGAATGAGCCACCCAAAAACCCTGCAACAACCTACTACCATACAAGAAAACCCCTGTTGACCACACATTCTTGGTTGTCACCTATCACCCCAGATTCGAATCAGTAAAGAGAATCATCAAACAGTTTCCACTTATACTCAAAAAAGGCCAGACCTTGGGATAAATATTCCTACTCCTCTTCCACTCCTGGCTCTTAGACAGTCCACTAACCTTGCCTAACTCATCTTCAGAAGCAAAATCCCCAGTATTTAACAGGTACTTAATAGGACCTTAACAAAGATTCAGACTGTCACCTTCTCTCTACTGTCATAACAAACCATCACCCCAAAGTGATGAACCATCAGAATCTATGTATCTTATGCCATCTGACATAGAAAGTGGTATATCTCGTCTAGTGCACCAAATGCCTTCATGGAAACTGGGGTCATGTCTACACAAGCTGCTCACTGCACAGTTGTTACTATGCAGTCATTTAGTACTTACTATGTATTAATGACTGCATAGTAACCGGCATTACTGTGCAGTAACATCCCAGCATGGTTGTCTAGTGACACTTCCTATACAGTAGCTTGTTACTACTGCACAGTAGTGTCATGTCGTGGTTTCTGCCCTTTGACATTACTGCACAATAATAATGAGCTACTTCACAGGAAGCATCTGATGTAGACATGGACTGTATGTGGGTGAAACTAAAACCTCTGTACCAGAATGAACAATTGTAGATGAAAAGATAAAGAACAGAGACACTAGAACATATGTAGGAGTACACATTTCTTAGAGAAAAATGCTTCCTTTCTGACTTCACAGTCCTTGTGCTCACGAGAACTTTATAAAACACCTTAAAAAAGATGGGCCTGGGAACAAAAAATCATTAGCTTACTGGACACTAAGAATTAGGGACTTAATACAGACATAAATTTCATGGTCCATAATCTACCTGATCCCCAAATTCAACAGGTTATCACTATCTTCTTGAATGATCTTGCTCTTCCACTTAGTAGGTTATCCTTCCTAGTGTATTTTTTCCGGTCTCTCGGCTATCTGTTAATGTCTCATATATTCTGTGTTTATATACATTAGTTTTGCACAGGTCATTGTTCTATTTGTTATAACTCAGGCTGCGTCTGCTCTTTTCTCAGAGACCTCAGGTACTTCATACCTGAAAGGTTAACTATATCCTTCCCAGATATACAGTTGGTCCAATAAAATATATCACCCACAATAATCTTTACTTCTTGCATTTGAACTGTGCTCATTTTATCAGGGACAAACTGAACCAAACATAAGTACAAATATGCACATTCACTGAATGTGCAAATATGAATGAACAGCTGTACATGCTGAATCCTGAGAAAATAGTATTAAATTGCATGTGGAAAATGTGTTTTTTTTCATGCAACATGTGCATGTACATTTTCAGAGGCAAAACTCTTGGTCTCACATGTGATACATTCATCTGTCTAAGCTGCATAAAGATGAGAAAAATACATGAAATCCAATGGCCAATTATACTGTATGAATTATACAGCACTGTTACTAATAGAATAGTTCATACATGTCTGTTTTATCAACACAAACTTAGTACAACATTAGGAGTTTGTAGAATATACTGGGTGCATTTACATGACATGCATTAATGTGCATTAGCATACTTTACTGTGCAGTAAGCATGTACATCTATACATGTGCACGCTTACTGCATGGTAAAAATAATTAATCCCGGATTAGTTTATATGAAGTAATACACGTGTAGACATGACCTAGGACCAAGTTTGGTCTCATGTCTGCCTAGCCACTATGGGCTTTTTTATACCTGAAAACACTGAGATGTTTGCAGTCTTATATGAGGCAAAATACATGGCAACAAACAGAAAATGGTGGTGGTGCTCTCCTTGGAGGAAGTTTAGTTCAAAAGCACACCACCACCATTTTTTGTGCACTGGCACACATTTTGCCACTTATGCAACTGCACACAGTGCAGCACAGTATGTGTCAGCTCATATGCGGAGCAGACTCAATTAATCAAGTCTGCTCAGAAGTGGTGGATCTATAGCATATCATGAGACAAAAAGGTATATGTATAAATGTGCTAGGGGGCCAACCTGAGGCCAGCTCCAGGGCTGCAGGCTAGGAGCCTCTTCTGGCTCAGGGCTGTACTGCCTCTATGGCAGCCCCTGTCAAAATGCAGGCATTTTGAGCCCTGGACTACACTCAACAGGGAGCCTGAGGGCACTGCAGTCCACAGGCTATGTGTGCCTGCCTGTCAGCACCCCAGTGCTGTTGCTTAGTACTGCACTACTGTGCAACTGCCAGGGCCATGCCACCAGAGCCGGCAGGGTGCTGCAGCCTGATGAAGGCTACTGCAGCCCCAGTCCAGGTCTGTCAGCTCCCATGGCCAAGCTGCAGGTAGCTTCTGGCCAGCAAGGCCAGTGCCATCTGCTTGCAGCACACTCCCAGCAACCTGTCCTGCACTTGCAGGTGCTGCAGGGCATTGCATCTACTTCATAGATGACTGTCCCATGCCGTGGCCCTGCTCTGGGCAGTGCTGGCAGCTATCCAGGCATGGAAGCTCAGGGACAGCTCCATGGGGGTCCAGAGAGCTGGTGTGGGATCCATGATTGCCTCCTCCCTGTCCACAGCTGTGCCCACACCCACGTCTTCCACCTGGGGCCCAAATGGACCAAGGAGGAGACTGACAATCTTGTGGCACTGTGGGGTGAGGCAGAGGTGCTGCCAGGCTGAATACAGGAGTGAGGGCAACCGGTTAACATAGCAGTGCCACATAAAGGTCAAGGTACAGTGGGTCACTGTGACCGACCACAATCATTGGTTCAGCTGTGCCCACAAGTCCATGTTCTTTATGTGGCAACTGCATGGTATTCTTGTGTGCAGGGACCCAGGCCACAGCCATGCAGCATACACCAGCACAGCCTGGTCTGGCACCTCTGGTGACACATCAGGCACTCAGCAGTCCGTCCTGCCCAGGTCACTGGCTGCAGTTTCCACCAGGAGCTTGGGGACAGACCCCTGGCCAGTACCTGCCTCACCAGCTGTGCAGCCTCATGGCCAGACAAAGCACAGTCAGCTGTGACACTGCCAGCAGTGTCAGATCCTCCCAGGGGATGGAGGACCTTGGGCAGACATCTGCACACTGCACCCCACTGGCTGAGGACAGCAGCCACAGTTGCACACCACCAACAGTGAGGACTGAGCCAAGCCACCAGTCCTAAACCTGTTGTGAGCCCTGCACTGGGAGAAGGTCCCTCCTCCCCCCAGCTCCCACCCCTGCCTTGGGCCTTTGCCTCTGGGCCTTGCCCCTGCCCCTGCTTGACTCATCTGCACTCCCATGGCCCTGAGTTTCCCCTCCCCGCCACCCTACAGCATTCACAGAGGTGGGACACAGTGCCAAACTTTACTGAGCAGCCCATGCACCTGCAGCTAGGCAGCTATAGGACTCTCACACGATGAGGAATGCATCAATGTCCTTGGCACTGGGGGGCAGGGATATGTAGTACAGCCACAGGTAGACCTCCAGGAGGTGGTGGTTGCAGGGGAGCCAAGACTTGCCACTCACAATGGCGTAGCTCACAGTCCCATACCAAATGCACAGGTGCACTTGAGACACCATGAGGATCAATAGTAGCAGGGTGCAGTGCGTCAGGCACCCCTTGGTCTGTGAAAAGAGCTCATCATGCACCACCTGAAGCACACACAACAGGGGAGGAGGGCTCTCCCCATGGCACCTCACCAGTGAGGCTATCAGTGGGGTGGGCAGGGTTGGGAGCAGCTCCTCCTCTCAGTTGTCAGGAAGCCCTGCACCTCCCAAGCCCGGGTGCCATGGTCTGGGTGACAGCATAGTGAATTGGTTGGCCTGCAGAAGGAATGGGGAAGTGGGTTATGCAGCTGTTGCAACAGTTGCTATCAGGAGCCTGGCCTTTATCACCCTGGGAATGGGTGGGGGAGACAAGCTGTCTGAAGCCAGCACACAGCAGCCCATTCGCCCCAGGGGAGTGCGTGGGGATAAGGGACTTGGTCAGCTGCTGCCTGGGACAAGACCTGACTGGCCAACTTACCATGGTCCCTGGGCTTCCATGCATACTTGACTCCTGATCTGAGGCTGTGTAACATGTAGTCACTGGTAAAGACCAACCTAGCTCTGAAAAGTTGCAAACTCTCACAAAAAGCTTGTGGCTCATGACTGTAGGTTCTGCAGCTGGACACAGGGGAGAGGCCACACTTGGCAGTGGGGATATGGCTTCAGGGTTGCTGCCTCCCATAACTAGGGTGCTGTGGATGTGCCATCTTACCAGAGGTTCATAATGCATTACACCATCCTCCTGTAGCAGCTGGTGGTGGTTTCAGAAGAGCATGTGGGTTTCATGAGTGGATGATGTTTCCCATGAGGATGCACATAACTGGTGCAAGGAGATGCAGGACTGGTGCAAGGAGGAGTGGGAATGGGTAGACCAAGAGTTCCTGGCCAAGCTCGTGGCCCTGGAGTGTGAAAGGCTTCAGATGCTGTTGGAGCAGAATACCATCCTAAGTTGGGCAATACAGGCCACAGATGATGACCATCAGGTACTGGACACTGTTCTAGCCCTGGTGGTTGTTCTCATGCTGCCTACTGCCCAGCTCCCAACCCTAGCCTTGCACGCCCCCTGGCAACCACCCAGAGCTGCCTGGGAGGAGGCCCTGAGGTGCCTCCAGCTGCCAAGAGCCCCTGGCCTGGCCTCTGCCCTGGGTGCCCCACCACCCAGTCCCCAAGCTTGGGCCCAGCCCTGCCACTCACCCCAGCTCTGTGCAGGCACAGTGCCAGAGATGCACAGAATGGCCCCAGGACTGCATGCCAGTCCTGCTGGGCCTGGACTCTGCATTCACTGTGGCATCCAGATGCATGAGAAACAGCCACTAGCCCGTAAGCTTTGTCCCCTAGCTGCTCCAACCCCACAGCCCCCATTCTGGGACACCACAAAAATCACTTTGTAATCACTTTGCACAGGAAAGAGGGTTTGTGGGTGGGGTGGATAGTGGGTGGGTTCTGTTCATTGGGGAGGGAGGGGTGGTCTGTGTCTTGGGGATGGAGGGGTTTATTTGTTGTGAGGGAAATAAAGATGTGCTCTTCTGATACATGTCTGCAGTGAGCATGGTGCAGGGAGGTGGGCAAGGAGAGAGCTGCCACATGCTGCCTCTGTGCTGGGCATGCTGCTGCTTGGCAGGGAAGAGTCTGGCCAGGCAGCAGAGAGTGGGGCTGGTTTTTAAAGATGGCCACAGGTTGCTGGCAGCTGCAGCCAGAGCCTAGACCTCTACCCAGGGGTGGCAGAAGCCCATTGCAGAGCTCCAGGTAACTTGGTGCAAATACATTCCCTAATTTCCCCATAGATAACTACCCAAAAATGTTTACACCAGAGTAGCTTCCACCAAAGTAAACTTAGGCCAGAGTAAATGCATGTGTAGATGTGCCCACTGACTGAAATTCACTTACATTGAACTGAGGATCTTCTACTTCTGGTTTCTTTTACAGGCTGTTGTGCTGAAGTTAGTAAAATGGTAACTGATTTAGAGTCCCTTAAGCTGTCTGCATTGTTGTCACTTAAACTAGTGAATTGGCATCAGTCCCCTCTGAAAGGAAAATGTTCACTGGGCATGTCTACATGAGACGCTATGTTTCAAAGGTCTGTGGCAACGTAGCTCATCACTATAATGACATAGTGTCAGCAGGCATTAACTGTGAGGCTACCACGCAGTAGCAATAAGCATTTGGTGGCATCTACACATACCTGTGACTGCTCATTTGGTACTGCACAGTCATTTAGTGCTAAATCAAGTACTAAATGACTGCAAGGTACCTACCAGCACTGCGCAGTCCCAGTGGTGCACAGTACTTTTTAGGTGCTATGTTGCCATACCATGTGGCTAGTCATTATGGTGACATAGTGGCAGCATCGTGGTTAGTGCCTGCTGATGCTGCATCACTATTGTACCATAGGTCATCACTATGGTAATGTGCTGCCTCATGCAGACAAGCCCAATGCACAGTAGCTCATTGTGCTGTAGGGTTGGAAATGTCCCATGTGCTGCCAGGACTGCACAGTAGCAGTGCTAAAGAAAGTAGTAAATGTCTACGTAGTAACGACTGTACAGTTGGGTGCACATGTAGACACACCTAGTGTTACTTAAAAGCATCCACACGTATACCAATCCAAGAAAGCTTGACATCCCAGAGAGATGATTCTTTCTTTGTAATTCAAGTTATAGTCTCTCTAGGTATGTTTATACAAAATGCTTTACTTGGGATTAGAGCTAATTACTGCACAGTAAAAATCACTGTCTATACATGCAGACAATTACTGTGCATCAATTGCCCTAATCATTACTAAATTTGATACCTGTAAATGCAAGCAGCAAATTTACTCTCGATAACTTACTGCACAGTACGGTACATGTAGATGGCCAACTGGGTCAGCTTGGCAGCAGGGGGCAGATTACTCCCTACTCTTGGGAGCTGTCTGCTTCTGGGGCAGGCTTTATCACTGGAGTCTAGGCAGGAACCCTTTCCCCCGCCCAGCTTCACGTAACTCCCAGTGCCCACTCCCCACCTGTGATCAGGGAGCAGGGCATAAGAGAGTCTTATCTCACAGCGCTGACTCTGTGGCTTCTCCCCAGATGGTTAAAAAAAGAAAAAAAAACAAGGCAGAGTGGAGAGGTACTTTTCTTTCAAGCTCACAACTCTTTGATCTCCGAAGGGTTTAAAATGGTAAGTTTTCTGTGAGCACAATACTGGTAGTTTCTTTAACTGATGGATGATGACATGTGCCATTTCCAGGTGCCTCTGGTTCCCAGACATATTCTTTGTGGTGAAGCACAGAAGGTATTCCCAGGGTTAAACAGATATACACTGTTATGTATGTTTAGGTGCTGTAACAAGTAGGGCCTCTCAGGGCCAGTTTGATGTTGGCCTGCTCACCTGGCTCTGGGCTAACTGCCCACCTCTCTCTTCTGCCATGCCTTGATGGAAAATGATTAAAATATTACCCAGGTGGGAGGCGGCCCATTTCCTGACCTGATGCCGGGGGCCTTATCTGTGACTCCAAACCTTCCTTACACCATAGCCCATGCCTCGCAGATGGCATCTCAGGCAGCTAAACTCAGCTGTGTCTTTCACACCATTCACTGTGGTCCCTTCCCTGGGACCTTCAGCTCCCACTTAGGCTCTGGCCCTGTCTCAGGCCAGTTGGGACCCCGAGCCTCCTTGCTCTGAGAGTGTCCCTCACAGTGGGCCCTTGGCCCTTGGACCCCTTCGAGCATGGGGCAATCGAGATTCCTTGGGACACTGCCCTGCCACAAGGGCCTACAGGAATTTTCCAGAGCATAAAACCATCTATCTCATAAAACCATCACCTCTATTTCACTGGGATTTAGCTCTTAAGATGTTTTTAAATTCCACTAGGTGCCTGCTATCTCTAAGTATCAAAACATATTTAAAATTTGGATTATTTTCTTCCACACAGCATCCAAGGAAGATAAGAACAGTATTGGCTGGAAAAGAATTCATATACACCCCTATTGAGTTCACTTTGAAGCTAAACTAGTTTCAATAATTAGCATTATGTTAAAAAAGAAGCTAAATATTGAACATATCTGAGGTTCATTTTCTCTCTTTCTCATTTCCCCAGTTATTGTTATTTTGGTTTTGGATTTAAGCACATTGTTTGCTGCCTTGCTTTGTCCCAGTTTATTGTACAATTAAAATAAAATGAGCAAGCTTCATTAGAAAAAAAGGTAATCCTTCATTTTGAGCTCTGTGATGCCATGTCTTTGTCTCATAGCTTTGCAGTCATAAGTTTTTTCTCCCCTCTGCTTTACAGCTAAAGCAATTGAACTTCAGGTAGAAAGAATCAATCTGAGAAAGAAAACCCTTTAGTGAAGCAAAAGGCATTGGGGATGCTGAAGAGTAGGGAGCATAGCACAAAGATTAATAGAGAAAGTAATGACTTTTAAGCAGGACTTTGGTTGTACTCTGCAGTGTAAATACAGCAGTTGGGATTCTCTATATAATTGCCTTCTGACTATGCTGGAAAACAGGATCCTTTCCCCTCTGTCATGTATAGGTCAAGATATAGTGGACGCCTTTGCAAAAATTGTGATTGGCATTAAAGCAATAGTGCTAATGTGAAGAACACAAGAACAGTAGGCGCATTTGTAAAACACAAGGGAATGTGATTTCATAGTAAGACATCAGCTTTATGCAATCTTAATTCTTGGCATGCTATTCCTCTATAGTCTTAGTATTTGCAGAGCAACCCTCTACTAGTGTCTAATTAATGTTCAGGCAATGTATGTATGTTTTAAGCTAGATTCCAGATATTTTTCAGTACACAGCTTGACAGCACAATTCCAAAAAATTTTCAAAATGTTCATGAAAAGAAAAAAAAAGAACTGGAAAAGAATTTACCTCTCCCCAAATCTACATCCCAGCAACAACAACAAAAAAAATACTGACAAATAAAGGTGTAAATCAGAATTATACAGTCACATGCATTGACTTTAATGGATTTACTTAGGATTTACACCAATGCAAATGGCATTAAAAGCTGCCCCTGCATGTTGGCTGCACATAAAATATTTCCAATTGCATATATATATGAAACAGTCACTGCAAGAGTCCAATTTCAGAATAAGTTTTGAGCTCCAGAGTGCACCTGTTTCATAATGGTGTTTGACTGGTCTGTAAATAACATGAAGTGGGGGAAAAAAGAAAAGAAATGCCTATGATTAATTTGGAAAATAAAGCATAGAGTCTCTTTGGTCACTGCTAGTGATGGTAAATGGCATTAACTTTCCTAATGAAAATTGATTTTGTTTATGTACAGTAGTAATGGATATGAGTGCCTAATTATGCACTGACTGGTAGTTATTAATTGATTATTATTTTATGTTTTAAATTTATTTACCCAGGGAAATTCAGCTCATGGGCAGCATCTGTTTTGCTCTGAAGTCCTGCTTTGACTTAATTTTACAGTTGAGTAGGAGGAGGAACAAGGAGGTTGAGTAACTTGCCCAAGGTCACACAGACAGCAATCAGCTTTGATTAGAGCCAAGTACAATTATTGTTTAGTCCGTCACGCTAGCCACTAGAGTCTACTTGTTCTCAGCTTTTAACAGCTGCTATTGAAGTCACAGAGAAGAGACACAAAATAATCTTGGGTCATATTGATCTCTCTTATGGAGCAACCTGTGGGAGAGAAACAGATGGCCAGGAATTCTCTGTTATTTTCCCCATGAACTTCTCAACAAATTGTCCCCTAAAATAGTAGGAGTTTAGGACTTGCAGAAAACAGAGGGAGCGATGCATTCAAATCCTCCATGCTCTAAACTGACCCACATTTTCACGAGCTGGGTCACTCTGTAGAAGAGGTTGATGCAGTACTAGCTCAGACTTGGAGCTCTGCCTGGCTGCATGTAGATTCTGGAGAGGGTGTCTTCCAGCCATACCTCTGACTACCAGAAGAGCTCTTTCCATGCAGGGTGTCATCAGACAAGCATTTGTCTATTGATTATGGATGGTGGGATGTCAGCAGCCAAGTACTCTCCTATTGTGTTTTGGCAGAGGGAGATGTCAATGCACAGATTCCAGGGAGATCATCTGCCTTTGTATCATTATATCCTGACAGCCCACTGTGATGATGATGATGTAACTTTCAAGTCCGTGTGTATTTATGCGATGTCACACATTAGTATTACCTCTACCACCTGTCTGCTGAGAGTTTTCACTTCTCTTGTTGCAGTTACTGGGAGAGGAGAGCAAGTCAAACCTAGGAGATCCTTCCTAGCTGATACTAGGGTCTTTTCCTTTTCATTCCTTGTGTCCTGGTTACGCAAACCAGAGGCATGTTTCTTCTCATTTTATCTCTTCTTACTCTCCTGACAGCAACCTTTAGGGAGACACGATGTCAAGTTGTTAGAGGAAGTGATTGGAAGGCAGGATGCCAAGACATCATTTCAGGACATTGTATTCATGGGAGATTGTAATCATACAGATAGCTGTTGTGTAATAAAGGGTGAAAAAGTGGTAATATCAAATAACATAAAGGGAACTTTATGAACCAGAGAACAGAGATACCAACCAGAGGCATAGTGCTCCTAGATCCATTTCTTTAAGCTACAAGAAATTAATTGAGTTAGTATAGGATTATACAATGGGTAACTACAAGCTGTTTTAATTCAGCTCAGTAAAGAATGTGTTCACAGCAGTAAAAGGGTATTATATTGCAGAAATGCACCTCAAGTGGCAATTAAACATGGTCAGTAACATGGAATGGAGTGAAGTATGAGAAATAGGCATCGGGTGTCAGTTCATGAAAGGCAGCTCAAAGTTCAATGAGCAATAACTGAAGAAATTTAAAAAGCTACATTGTAACGAAGAAGTGAGGTAATTACAATAATGGTTTTCTTGTTATTACCATGGGTGTGACTATGCAAAAAAGTGTTATTTTAGGAATGACTATACACATTGCCAGCCAAATTCAACTGAAAGACTGCAGTAGATGTAATGATTGTATTTTAGTATGTCATATTGTATCTTGTTGAATTGAGAAATTCCTGTTGACTTGGCTAAGGACACTGTCATACTGAAAGAGATTTGGCTAAAGACTCACACCAACTAGCAAGAGTAATATAATGTGCTACCAAAGGGATCATTGTTCTTTCCTGTCTTATTTAAAATCTCATTAAGCATCTAGCAAAAAGTGTAAAGGGCACATTAATGAACTTCAGATGGCAGTAAATTGAGTTTTTAATTGCATAAATAGGTTGCGTGGTTTACACCATCCTTTAATTACAACCACATCCCACTGGAAAAATGAAGAGAAGCTCAGTTGTGACTGGCCTTTAATAGAAAGTACAAGTATGGAATGTTCTGTACCTCCTTTTACCTGTTACACATCAATGGACTTCAACACGCTCCCAAATAAGAGCCCAAAATAGCAATCAATCTGAAAGCACATGTATTCTCTGGATAGGAGAATCCTAGAAAACAGCATTGGATATAGATCTATCATGGATGATAGATCTATCTATTAATAGCTATTGAACACAACAGTTGGAGATTTTTTTTCCTCTGGTATCTCTAACCCAAGAATGGTGAATACTAGGGAGGCCGCTAAATAGGAGATAGATCACTCTAAAAATATCTGGTTCAATGCTTTCCCTCTAAAGCATTCATTTCTACTATGGTCAGTGACAGGATACCAGGCTAGATAGATCATTGGTCTGATTCAGTTTGGCACTTCTTATCTTCTTATAGATATACTAAAAAGTCCTAGCTTGAGGAGTCAACATCAAACCAGATATATGTCTGAAGCACTATAGGGCAGGAAAGCAGGGCCAATGAAAGTCTAAGTTATGCAAGTACAGCGTAACAGAAAAGAACTATGAGAATGCACTTCTTTATCTGAGATTTACTGCCTTTACTATTGTTGTGCATACTTGTGCAGTTAGCTCAGGAATAATGAAATAAGTTGCAGGCAGCACATTTCCACAGATATATTGAAAGACCATAGGTAAGAGCAAAAGCTGTCAGAGGGCTGCAGGATTTATTTACGAGGAAAGGTTTTACAAGACAATATTGAGGCTAAGTGTTGACTTTGAAGGAACATGACAAAATAGCTTCACCTATTTGAAAGATGTTAACTTAAAAATATGAGCAGAATTATTTAGTGTGGTATTTGGATGAATAACTGGGAATAATAGTATTAAATGAAAAAATGGAAACATAGTATGACTAGGTAGAAAATTATAACATATGACCATAGTATAGTCTTCAAAGGGATTGACTGGGGCTTTGAACTAAACTGATAAAACAGCTACTGGGAAAATAACCTGTTGGAGAGAACACTGTTTTTACAGAGAAGAGAATTTTCTGTTTTTAACTCCTACCAGTAGATTCTGCTTCTAACTTTTGATTATGTGATAGGTTATTTTGGCAAGAGTTTGGGAGGGCTGCATCTTCAGTGAGTGCCCATAAAACATTTATACCACTTCTTCATGGTATTTGCTTATGCCTTTTAAATGAGGAAAAGATTTTAGGACTTTTTTAAGTTTTAAAATGTTTATAGGCACTGATTTTACTCTCTCCTCCTTGGAACTCAGTTTCCTCAGTTACCATGTTGCATCCTAGGGCTGAATAAAATGAAAGAATGCCTTTTATAAATATATCTACAAGTAAGTAAAAAAGTTTTGCCATACATAAGATTATTGCATTATTCAGGGGCAGCATCTCTGAATGCCTTGGCATGAATGCAAATGCTGACACCTGGATGTGTTGCCCTGTGGAGTCAGGCCAACTCTCAGGATTTCAATATTGCACTGTTAGACAGGGGAGTGTGACACAATTGCACATATACAAACACACAAATCAATTAGGTTCATACACACGCACATTACTAACTCAGGCACATACACATCCAAACCAGCCTAGGCACATGCATACCTATCACCAATTCAAGCACATACACTATACACCCCAAAAGTTAGACACAGATCA
>JAGPOW010000261.1:130094978-130105141 GCA_030014935.1 Caiman crocodilus
CAGAAGTTAGAGGGGCGAGGAGCAGAGATTGGAGCAGGGCCAAACCATAGTAAAGCAAAACCCAACTTAGGGGTCCAAATAACAGTTTTATTACACAGAGGACACACTACACAGTCCCATGAAGTTATTGGTTCACACACACACACACAAGATCTCACAATGGCAGCAGGAGTAAGAGACAGAGGAAGGGCTGAAGTCCAGGTAGGGAAGACAAGCAGAGTCCAAGTCCTTGGTTGAGGAGGGGGTGGGGGTTAATAGCTACCTTTCCTGGCTGGAAAGGGGCCCTTGTCCAGTAGGTGTTGTCCAGAGGGGGGTCGCTAGCAGGGCCTTTGGGTGGATAGGTGGTGTGGCATAGTGCTGGTCCAGGTAGAGAGGGCATCCCACTGGGTCTGTTTTCACTGCCCCTTTTTATAGGGGCAGACTTTGTGTGACCCTAGTGACAGGAGGCATGCCCAGTCAAGGGTCAGCCCCTGGCGTACTGAGCATGTGTGCTCCATGCAGGGATGTGCAGTTTTGGGTGTCTGTAATGGTGGGGTTAAATGGTAGAGTTGCTGGTACTAGAGGGTCTTTTGTCTTTCAAATGCTGGGTTCTTGTCTCTGTTCCTGGGTGAGGTCTGTGGTTCCTGGATGAATCAATGTGAGGCGATGACCCAGTCATTACAGGCCAT
This sequence comes from Caiman crocodilus, assembly GCA_030014935.1. Classification (NCBI taxonomy): domain Eukaryota; kingdom Metazoa; phylum Chordata; order Crocodylia; family Alligatoridae; genus Caiman; species Caiman crocodilus. The sequence goes on from JAGPOW010000261.1 coordinate 130,095,647, forward strand.
TCAGTAGAGGTCTGCTACCATTGTATTTCAATCATTCCCAATCATTCTCATTTTTCTGGGAACTAATTTACATGGGAAGGATACGTGACTCATACAGGGGATGCCTGGGCAGAAGACACAAGATGGAGACTTGACATACAAAATGGAAACTTGACATGACTTTGGTTCACTTACAAACACAGGCCTAAACCGTACAATATCCATATGAAATAATAAAAATCAACACAAAAATTATAATAATACAATATACAACAGTAAAAATCAATACAATACTACTAATAATACAATATAAAATAGTGGATATCGAAAACCAAAAACTTGCTACCAAAATAAAAATGTTGACGCTTATCCTAAGTCTGAGCTCACTTATGCTTGTCTATAGGGAATAGAGAGGGAGAGAAAGAAAAGCCAGAAATAGTTGGGGAAGGGAAGGGAATTCATATCTATCATATATTTAAAAAAAGAAAAACGGGGGTTTTGCTACAGAATCTAGGCCATACTTTTCCAAAAGAGGTGCCATAAGTAAAGCTCCTAAATCTGTACTTAAGAAACAACAAAACCTGGTTTTTAAGAGGTACTGAGCATTCAGAAAGTCCCTTTGATTTAGTGATAATTACAGGGTGCTCATCATTCTTGAGAATCACTTATTTATTTCAATATCCATGTGCGACAGACTTACCCAATCAAGCTCCAACATGTTCAGGGGCTCGAGAATCCTCAATTCTGATTGGTGGAGCCAATTTGATTGGTGGAAGGAGGGGGAGAAGAGCTCCCCAACTGGGCTGTGGACTGCAGCACAGCAGGTCTGCCCGAGTTCAGGAGCGGAGCTCCTGAAGCATATAAAAGGAGAGATTGTTCAGCACACTAGGGGAGAGACACGACCAGGGTCAGCAAGGAAAGAGGAGCTGCAACGGTGTGCGGGTTGCCACGTGGCACTCAGGCTCTAGGAGCTGCTCAAGGCAGCTAGAGCCTGAGATCCAAGCAAGTGGCTGGGTAAGTTGTACATGCTCAAGGCTGCTCGGGCCCCACACAGTGCGCAGGTCAGCACATGGAGAGCTGGCCCTGGGAGCAGCTCAAGGCTGCTCAAGTTATCCCCAGCTCTAGGCCGAGTAACCAGAGCCCCACAGTGTGGCTCCCCATTAAACTAAAAGACACCCCATTCCCAGAGCAGGGCCTGGGAAAGGGAAGAACCCCCAGTGTGAGGCCGGGGAACCAGGGCCGGTAAGGGCTCGGCTCCCATAGAAACACCCTGAGTGCCCAAAGTGGGGCACCAGGCCATCAAGAGGAGCTGTATGCACGGCCAGAGAGAGGCCCTTGCGGGACTGGCCACCAGGGGATGAGCCTTGGCTGCTTCAGAGTGGAAGCTTGAGTGGCTAAGGAAGTGGGGCCCATGGGAGGCAGGCTTGGGAGAGGAGGGTCTGTAGCCTCCACCCTCCTCCAATGGAAGGGAAGGGGGTGTGTCCACATCCCGGGGCCTTAAAGGGGAGGCGCTCCAGGGAACACCCGGTGGGGTCCTGATTGCACCCCATATTCTGTGATTGATGTTGCTTCATACTGTAGATATTAATACAGTTATGGGTACTCCTTAAGGGGGTTTATATGGCTGTACCTGTTTTCATTACCTATATATGTTTATTGCCTATTCTCAGAACATTGTATTACTACCTCAACTTACCTGGGTTTACCTAAGTAGATGTTGTATCTGTTTATTGTGTGGATGCCTTCATTTACCGGTTCCAGAGTGTTAATATCCATTCTGTGCAGGGGGTGTAATTATTGCCTATGCTATGACTCACCCAGTTTATGTTTTGCAGTCCCTCAGAATGATGCACTGTGTTGATTGCTGGTTATTGTATATGGTGTCACATACTAATTCTACTATAAATATTTAATTTCTCTTATTCATGTTTATTTCTGCATAGCAATACATTTGTATACAGTTATGTATTTTGTCATGGCCTGGCTCTATACAGAAGAGAGGGAACTGCTCCCAGGTGGCAGGCCCCTCTCACAGCACTCTTGCCTGACCACCCCCTGTAAATATGAATTCAGGAAACAAATTTTAGGCACCAGCAGCCAGAGCCACAACTGGCATACAGTTTGACACTATTGAAATCAATGAATAGGGGCAAGTGTTACACTTCCAGTGGGTGAAATACCTCTCTTCCACTAGAAACTGAGAGCAAACAGGACTTTGTGTGATTTCTTCCATAGGAAACATGCTAGAGCTGGGAGGAAGATCTTCTTCAATGTGGAAGATCTCTTCTGCACAACAGTTTATACAGGAATGAACACCTGTACCCTCCAGTGCTTCCTGACTCCTCATGGGGATGGGGAAGTATGAAGCAGTGGGGAGATGCTCCTAGCACTTTCCCCAGACTGATTTCATCTTGGTCTGGGGGAAAGTGTGGAGAGCCTTTCTCTGCCACTCCACTTCTCTTAGGGATCAGTAGGAGTCAAGCAGCAGCTGCTTCGCGTGTCTTTGTCAGACTTGGTTCACCTGAGTCTGGAAAGGTAAAGGGACCAGGAGAGAGGGAGTGACTGCAGGCTGGAGCACTCATAGAGTGTGTCCTTTGGGAAGATTTCTAATGCTGCAAATTTCTTTGTAATTTACATTTCTGCAATCAAATTTCTTAGAAATATGGAGCATTAGAAATGAACGCCTGTCCATACTGAATGGAGCTAAGCCAATTGACACCAACTGAGGACCCTGCTCCCTACTTTAGAAAGTCTTCCTATGTAACTTAAAATTAAAATAAACATGTTTTTCTACCTATGAATAATTGAAAAATAACAGCTTTGGATCTGTCCAGGTCCTGGTCAGGTCCTTTACCAGGACAAAATAGAACGAATCCTATGCTTAAAGAACTGAAGCAACATTAGATGGGACTGTCCTCCTCTATGAATATTTACACAGAAGTTTTTTTAGCATGGAACAACACAATTACTGCATGTATGTATCAACAGTAATAACAATATAAGTATTAACAGTAGCCAAAGGGAAAGAGCTATGAATTGACACCACCAGGATCAGTTCCTCCCTCCCAGAATATCTGCAAACTAACACGCGGATTTCAGATCAACATCTTGTCATCTATGAACTCACCGATGACTTCCCTATTGACTGAAAGACTGTCATTCCTATATCTAGGGACTGCCAACAATGGCAACAATACTGGTGATGATTAACAGTAGTGTGATGAAGGGGAAGGGAAACACAAAATAGCCGTCTCCTCCATAGCTCTCCTGGCCATCACGTTGCCACTGCTGCCAACCTAGCTGTAATTGCTGCCTCATGCACCAGAGCTGCCAAGGGTGTACAGATGTTCCATTATGCCTCTGAGTATTAATTAAGACTGGTTTTCTGTCCCTGAACCAGAACAGTAGCAGAGCTTTCTGGAGATTTTGATTATGGCCTCATCATGAGGATGTAAGTACAGTACAGATATATGTGAAGTACAAAAGGTTACATAATTAAATTACTATTATTAATATACTTAAAATGGTAGCTGGTATTTTAGACACAAATATGAATGTCTATGAACTATAATGCTTATCAAATCTATAGCAGAAAGCAGTATTTCATTATTACAAATGTTTTGATGCTTTATTGTTTCCCCCTGCCCTTGAACATTTTCCATTTAAAAATTACATAGATGTGTGTTATTTATTTATTTACTTACTTACCGGGAATTACTAGTTCAACTGGCCTCTCTGGCATCTACTAGTATCAGGAAATAACAGGCTGCTGTTTGTTCCTACTGAGAAGTTAAATAGCCTCAAACATTTTCTAAATGCTTCAAACATTGTGCTTGGTCATGCAAGCACACCTTCCATCCTTTGCTGTACTATTGCCTTGGGTTATCCCTTCTGAAAGTAGATTGTATGAATTTGAAAATTCTCAATGAGCTTGATTGTCAATCTGTCAACAGTATCTAAAACAACCAGAATCATACAGCAGCTCTAGAAAGCAATCTGCTTTGTACGCTCCCTGCCCCCCTGCATGATGCTAGCTTGTCAGCTACCAATATCAATGTGCAGTAATAGAAGCTTAACCAAATGGGAAGACAGAAAAGGGGCGCTACTGAATCACAACTATGCCACAAGTCATAGTTGGGTTTGACTTTTGTTTCATTAAAAATTTAATTGGAACCAAACTGTGCAGTCACAAAGCTTATCAGCACTTCTCATTTATTTTGTTAAAGAATCAGATGTTCAAATTAGTGTAGAGCATGTTTACACACTGCTCCCTTATTACAGAAAATGATTATTTGATAAACAAAGATGTGCAGCTGGGAAGAAACGGCAACATTTGTTGACAGATTGTGTGTGCCTTGGTGATTGCACCTTATTCCACTGGGTAGCCCAGGAATGGCTGCTTCAGCAGGTAGAAATTTGAAAAGACCTGGGAAATAAAACAAAGCAGCCAACTTCCTATGAAGTTTAAATAAACTCAGAGCAGGAATGACAGACGACAGTTCACCTTATGTGGCACTGACAGAACTGCTCTAAAATGACTACCTTAAATATATGCCTAAAAGAAAAACCTTGACCACCATACTCAGAAGAGTATTGAAGAGCAATATGATTATGAAGATTGGTTCCTTATTCTGTTTTGGATGCACACATTTTCAAGGGGCTATATTTATGTTAATTAGATATCAGGTATTCTTGCATACACTTTAGTGGGAACTACATCCTGTTCCCTGACTGCAAAATGTTTCTATGTTCCCTTTTACAAAATTTCTATGCCAGCTCTCCCATATGGCAGTCATATGAAAATGAAGTACTGGAAAATAATCTTCTTCTCCATAATTATCTAATGCAGGCACATATTCTCTCTTGGGAAGAAATTCAGTTGGGTAGCAATTCAAAGACGGTTCTACCTGGTATAAATCCAAAATAACTCTCAGCTGGGAGATGAACAGAGTTGAAGCAGCGAACATTTTCATCATGTTCACAGGTACCAATATCTGAAGAGCAAATGACAAGATTTGCAACTGAGTTTGCAAAAAACAAAAGTCACTTTGTAGCTATAATCAGCTCCTTTATGCAATATTCCAGCCCAAACAGAACCCTGTCACTTAGCAATAAACAAGACCATGGGATAACAATAGAAAAAAGAAAGGTAGACCCATCCATATAATTAGCTACTGTGAATTAATGTGTTCTTTGCAATAAATTCTAATTAAATAATCCAAGGTGTTAAAAATAATTATTTCCCACTGCCAGTTTTTGTTTGCTTATTTGCTTGTTTTTGCCAGTGGGACATTTATGCATGCAAAAATATATCACTCTTAAAGTTATTTTTGAAGTGTTTGAGAAGTGTTTGGTGCTTAACTGAAATATCCTCACTCTGGAAATCTGCTTGATCAAGGAATCTCACTCACTAATGCACATTACCAGACTACTAATTACACTTTAAATGCCAGTCAGGTGATTTCAGGGATTCTTTAGGTTGTCTGCCAACATTTCATCATAAAAAGGAAACTTATCAGAAGTGAAAACTTGAACAAATAACTAGGGAAGTATATAAGAGCATTGCTCAGGGATGCAGTCAAAGGCAAAAGTGGAATTGGAGTTCTATCTAGCAAAGTATGTGAAGGGTAACAAAAATGGTAACAAGTATGTTGGTAGCAAAAGGAGGACCAGGAAAAGTGTGGGTCCCTTACTGAATGGGAGAGGCAACCTTGTGACAGAAGATTCAGAAAAGGCTGAAATGCTCAATGCCTTCTTTGCCTCAGTTTTCACAGGCAAGACTATCCCAGACTACTGCACCTGGCAGCACAGTTTGGAGAGGAGGTGAGCAGACCTCAGTAGTGAAAGAACAGGTTAGGGACCATTTAGAAAAGCTGGACCTGTAGTAGTCCATGTTGCTTTATGGGATGCCCCTGAGGGTGCTGAGGGAGTTGGTTGATGTGTTTGCAGAGCCATTGGCCATCATGTTTGAAAACTCTTGGTGATTGGGAGAGGTCCTGGATCATTAGAAAAGGGCAAACTTAGAGCTCATGTTTAAGAAAGGGAAGAAGGAGGATCCAGAGAACTATAGACCTGTCAGCCTCACCTCGGTCCCTGTAAAAGTTATGGAGCAGATTCTCAAGGGATCCATTTCTAAACTATTGGAGGAGAAGAAGGTGATTAGGAAAAGTCAGCATGGATTCACCAAGGGCAAGTCATGTCTGGCCAACCTGATTACCTTCTATAATGAGATGGCTGGCTCTGTGGATGCAGGGATACCAGTGGATGTGGTATACCTTGATTTTTAGCAAGGCTTTTAATATGGCTTCCTACAACATTCTCGCAGGCAAGCTAAGGAAGTATGGGCTAGGTGAAAGGACTGTAAGGTGGATAGAAAACTAGTTGGAGCATCAGCATCAGAGGATAGTAATCAATGACTCAATTTCTAGTTGGCAGCTGGGATCAAGTGGAATGCCTCAGGGGTTGGTCCTGGAGCCGGTTTTGTTTAATGAATTTGTCAGTGACCTAGAAGATGGTATATAGTGCACCCTCAGTAAGTCTGAAGATGACAGCAAGCTGGGTGGAGTAGTAGATAAGCTGCAGGGTAGGGCTAGGATTCAAAGTGACTTAGACAAATTGGAGTATTGGGCCAAAAGAAATCTCATGAGGTTCAACAAAGACAAGTGCAAAGCCCTGCACTTACGATGGAACAATTCCATGCATCAGTACAGGCCAGGGGCTGACCTGCTGGGTAGCAGCTCTGCAGAAAAAGACCTGGGTATTACAGTGGACAATAAGCTAAATATGAGCCAGTAGTGTGCGCTTGTTGCAAAGAAGGTTTATATCGTACTGGACTGCATTGGTAGGCGTGCTGCCAGTAGGTGAAGGGATGTCATTATTTCCCTCTGTTCAGCACTGGTAAAACCACATCTGCAGTACTATGTTCAGTTTTGGGCCCCCCACTATAGAAGGGATATGGACAAATTGGACAGAGTCCAGTGAAGGGCAACAAAAATGGTTAGGGGGCTCAAACACATGTACTCTGAGGAGAAGCAGAGGGAACTGAGTTTATTTAGTCTGAAGAAGAGAAGATTGAGGCGGAGACTTAATAGCAGCCTTCAATTACCTGAAGGGTATAGGGGTGGGATGGGCTTGAAAGAGGATGAAGCTAGACTGTTTTCAGTAGTGGCAGATGACAGAACAAGGAGCAGTGGTCTCAAGTTATAGCAAGGGAAATTTATGTTAAATATTAGGAAGAATTTTCTCACAAGGAGGGTAGGAAAACACTGGGACAGGTTACCCAGAGAAGTGGTGGAAGCTCCATCCTTTCAGGTTTTCAGAACCCAGCTAGACTAAATTTTGGTTGGGATGATCTAGCTAAGCTTTAAGTAGGGGGTTGGGTTAGGTGACTTGAGGTCCCTCCCAACCTTAATTTTCTATGATCTCAGAGTTATTCTATTGGTAGCTTCCATCTTTGATCCATACATAAAAGAGCAATTGTTATACATTTGCTTGTCACTGACAATATGTTTTCTCCTTCTTCCCCTTACCTGTGTCTACGTATCAGACAATTATCCTGTCTGATTACCCTGTCGCCATTTTAGCTGCAGGAATTTGCTGAGCAACAAATTCAGTTTTTAACCTAGTGCAGACAGGGCCTTCTGTCAAACATGCAGTATTTCTGGTAACACGTTAAGCTCTGTACCTTTGTAGAAAATGATGTTATTATTTACTATTATTTGGGTTAGAAAGAGCCCACGAAAGAAGTCTTTGGTAGCTTTTAGAAGTTTAATTGTTGTGTTGTTTTCATGTGTTTCCTTTTTTCTTAAAGGAAAAAGAATTTTTAATGTCAATAAATGATAAACCCCTGATTAGTTCAGTAGCATTTGTATTGACAAGAATGCTGTAGGCATTCACTGCTTTACTAAGAAGTTTTTCACAGTTTCATCTCTTCTTCCCTACCTCCCCCTTTTTTACAGACTTTATACATACTTGTAAAATAAGTGTTTAAAGAACAGGCATGGCCGGCACTTAATCTTTTCCTTACAATAAATTGGTAATCCTAGATATGTTTTCACATTGGAGCAAGGAAAGGTAGCTACATCAAAGCAATGTTTTTCACTGATAAAAGATAACCTTTGATAGTTGATATCAGAATCAACTCTATCATGCTACCCACAAACAGTTAAGTTTGTTTGCCTAAAAACCCTAGTGGGACACCACTCATCAAGGGAAAGTTGTGCTAAGGGGAAACAAATATAATGAATCTGCAAAACTTCAGATCATTTGAACTACTTTAACAGATTCCCCTTATCTTATAAAGCTAAGCGATAGACTCATGCCTAGGCGGCTCTTTGGGTTACAGAGGCTCACATCTGACCTTTTATTAAGCCACCAAAAAGTGAGACACATTTAATTTAAATCCCCAAATTTGACTCTTGGATGGAAGAAATTGGAATATGGAATTAATTCAGCTAGATAGAATTGATATTTTTTCATCACCTCTGGAGGGTTTAAGAGATTGGTACAGCTCCTGCCATCATAAGAGATCCAGCATACAAGATAATGGGGAGAATGGATGGGGTTGAAGCAAATTGTGAAGAAACAAGGGTAATATATAAACACTCGTGACAGGAAAGGGGTCCGAAGAAGAAAAGGATGGGAGAGCAGGAGGAGGGTGGTGATTCTGGAGCAGTGATGATCTGTGATTCTATTTGGTGATGATCGAGCGAACCATGGCAGAGAGGGGCAGGGCTGGAGAGAAATGGAGGCTACAGAAAAGGGGCAGGGCCACTGAGTAATGGACACCAGAGCAAAGGAGGGAGAAAAAAGGAAAATCCAAGAGATTGAAAGTGATAAGCAGGGCTAATTAAACAGAGAAGATTCAATGAGGAATGCTACAGAGGTAATTCTCCGCAAGACAGAAACAGGGACAGAAGAACCCTTCTCTCTACTGAGGATACTAGGACTGGGGTTGTTGTTGTTGTTTATTGTGGGTCCTGTTGCAAGCCAATCCAGACCAAAATATAAATAAAAGAAAATGAGAAGAAAGAAAAGAAAAGGAGATTGATAGAAGGAGCTGCAAGTCTCTGGGAAGAGAGACTATGCCCAGAGAGGAAATAAAGGAATAAAGAAACAAAACCCTGGGTGATAAAAGCAGGACTAACTCAAAAAGTGTTAAATAAGCATTAACACGGTTAAGGTAAAATCATATCCAAGTTGGATCCTGTTTAATTTGATATTAGTTTTTAATTTATGTAAACAAGTGATGATAGTCTTGCCAACAGCAAGATGGTCATGGATGTAAGTTTAAGTATAGCGAAATAAAGAACGTTGTTATTATAGTTTCATAGTTTCATAGTATCATAGTGCCTAGGGTCAGAAGGGGCCTAGAGCAGGCCATCTAGTCTGACCCCCTGCCAATGGCAGGAACAAGTACCAGGGTCACAGGACCCCAGCCAAGTACCTATCTAATCTACTCTTAAAGACACCCAAGGTAGGAGCAAGAACCACTTCCCTAGGAAGCCGGTTCCACGT
>JAGPOW010000261.1:130113063-130128797 GCA_030014935.1 Caiman crocodilus
CACTACCTCTGTGAGCTGACTTAAGAAGTCCTGGTCGATCTCTTCTCCCTGGTTGGGAGGTCTATAGTAGACTCCCACCGTTAAGTCCCTTTCCCCTTTATTGCCTTTGATTGATGTTGCAATGCTTCAAAAGGAGAACATTTCACAAGGGCAGTAGCTAGTATATTCTAAGCGTGACATGTAAATGAGCTGAGAATGATATGAATGTGGTAAAAAACACCCCCCCAACTTTAGCTGTGGATGAAGTTGTACTAAATTTGAAGCAGCTTTGCTACATTTGTACTTTACTCTTCTTCTTTACAGGTGACATTTAGAACGTCGCAGGTGCTGCCCTTTTGAAGTAGCTCCAAATATATGTCCATGCCATGTGATGCTGACTAGCAGAGTCCTTTGACATACTAGACATTGCCAAGTTTGAAGCAATCGTACATATACTGGAGGGTAGAGCTAGGATTTAGAGAGATCTAGACAAATTGGAGGATTGGACCAAAAGACTCTCATGCGGTTCAATAAGGACAAGTGCAAAGTCCTACACTTAGGATGGTACAGTCCCAAGCATTGATACAGGCTGGGAACTGACTAGCAAACTACCAGCTCTGTAAAAAAGGACCTAGGGGTTACAGCGGACCATCAGCTGAACCAACGGCGTGCTCTTGTTGCAAAAAATCCTAACAGTGTACTAGGCTGTATTACTAGGAGTGTTGCCGGGAGATCAAGGGAGGCGATTATTTTCCTCTCTTCAGCACTGGTGAGGCCACATCTGGCATACTGTGTCCAGTTTTGGGCCCCCAATGACAGAAAGGATGCAGACAGATTGGAGACAGTACAGTAGAGGGTAATGAAAATGGTAGGGGGTTGTAAAGCACTGGAACAGGTTTCCCAGAGAGCCTGTATAATCTTCATTTTTGAAGATCCACCTGGCCAAAGCTTTGGCTGGGATGATCTAGTTGTGGATCATCCTACTTTGAGCAGGGGGTTGGACTAAATCTTCTAAGGTCCCTTCCAGCCCTAGTTTTCTATGATTCTATGATTATGTGTTACATTATGTATAAAATATTAACTATCTAATTAATTTAAAGTAATTAATCCGCAGTAGTTTTCTAGATGTTGTTAGAAACGGTACAGATTTTGGATAGTTAACTAGGTTTGGTTTCATAAACAGTGGACATGATTATGCTGACACTGATGTGAATGAAATCTAACTCTTGAAGTTAATGTGTAAAAGTAGTGTAACTGAAAGCAAAATCATGGACTGTAAACCAATTCTGGTTTCACTGCTGTCAAGGCCAAGTCACCTTGACTTTTGAATTCAACCTTTATGTTTCAATTACTGTAAAAGGTCTACCTATGAAATTGTTGTTTGTACAGAGAATAAAATGGTCATATTGCACCATGCCATTATTGTAAAGTCACTTTATCTCTCTTTCCCATGTAATGTAATTGAGGGAGGTGAGTTCTCCAGGTCTTTCTGTAAGTGAAATCACTACTTCTTTCTCTGGGGCATATAGCTATCATTTGGAAACCTTCCCACTTATACAGACTGAAAGATATACATCTATCGAATTAAAGCAGATTGAGAGACTTGTACAAGGTTTCCTAAAGATTTCAGGTACGTACAACTTTCTATATAGTTCTGATGGGAATTTTCTTGTTCTGACTGGCTTATTGCTCAAACCCCATTTCTACCCTTCCCAAAACAGTTCTTTATGTCATCATCATTATATACCTGCCCATAATTTGTAATTGTCCCTTGCCTTGTCCTTCTTACTTCCTCTCCTTCAATATCCCTTTCCATGCCTTTTTTCCCCCCTTTTAGCTTATCTTCTAACAAACTGACTTTAAAAATCATGGAATTAACATGACACTTACTGCCTTCCCATTGTTCACTATTCCCCCCTCCTGTAATAATTTTCTCTATTTAAACTGTAAGGTTTTCATGGCAGGAGAAGGAATGGCCTGCTACTTTCTGTTGTAAAGTGCCTGGACAATTGGGCCTAATTCTTTATTGACATTTAAGCACTGCCATAATAAAAGTGACTTGAAGATGATTATTATAATTTGATACAGATAAACTGGACTCACAATGGCTGCGATAGTGAAATTTTAGCCGATAGAGGACTTAGGCACCTATGTGTGAAAGCATTATGTGTAATGATCAATATCTAATTATAGCATAATTATGGCTTTTAAAATAATGTAGATAGCTTCACCTTAAAAGAAAATCAGACTAATAGAAGTGTAGATGTTTTTAACATGTCCCAATATGCCCATTAGCCTAATACTACTTTTCCTGTAAATGGGATCTGGCTTTGTGCCCCAACTATTCATGACAGACATATGGGTAAAATAGTATACTAGAAAATGTCAAGTTACAGTCAAAGATAGTCTTTTTAAACCATTTGCTATTGCATTTTTAGATTATTTCCTTTGCTTCTGCAATCATTATGCCCTTAACCTAATTCATTGCATTATCTACATTATATATCACATTATTTTAACATCAGTGAACCCTGGCCCAATTCCAATGTGACCATTTTGTCTTACAATATAGCAAGTGTGCTAAATGCACTATAAAGCCTACTCCTGTCTCTGTTCCATTGATTTCACTGTAAATATTACCATTATTGTCAAGTTACTGAAATATTTTATTCATTATTTGGACCTTGGTCTTCATCTCTTTCTCTGGCATGTTCCTTAGTATTTTGAATTTAACTATGTTGGGTATGACTACAAGATCAGAGGTAAAGCACAGAAAGGATTGTATGGGTTGTACAACAGCCAAAGTCGTGAGGTTTCAGTGACTGTGTACTGCAATAAAGAGAGATGGATCTGGAAACCAGAGCCCAATAGGAACAAAATCTAGGCTTCCATACAATTTATGTTGAATAGCATTCTCCTTTGTTGTCACAGGTGTTGGGTGATATGTATTGCACACTGAGAGTTAACAGGGCCTTTCTCATAGTGATATTCATTGCAGATTAGATGGGCCACTTTAAGTCATGGTTTCCCAAGGCTTTAAATAAGACTTAGGGGTAAACATGTATTTTGCTGATTCTCCCCAGATGGGGCACATTTCAATCCATGCAATTAGATAAACTAAAGGCATAGTTTTATAACAGGCAGCTTAGGTGAAGCAATATGAACATGATTATAAATATTTTATTGGTTTATTTTCACTTACAGCCTTACATTCTTGCTAAAGAACAGAACAGTTAGATATCATTTTCAGTTCTTTTTTACAAGGAGTATAATTGTCCTGGTCTCAGCACAAAAAAAAAAAAAATCTATTGGGACTCATAAAATCAGCTATATTAGGCCAACATTTAGGTGAAAAAGCATGAGCTGTGAGCTTTGACCTCCTGAACATTGTGTTCATTACAGCGGGATTGACCTTTTTTGCACTGGTATGATGGAGATGTTTAAGCCTGACTAGCACAATGATCCTTTCAGGCATTCTTTCCCTCCACTGCCTGATTTACTGCTAGTAGCACCAACAAGCCCAAGAGAGAATGCATTCAAAAGAGAGTGGAAGAATAATGAAGCAAATTGTCACAGCGGGGTCCTACAGGAAGGGCCATGATCTCCCTGAGGTACTTCTTGCCGGCTCTAGGCCGGCCCAAGGCACCCTCAAATTCTCGTCTGCCACGTCTTGATCTTAAATATCTATGGGAGGCTGCCTTATACGTCCTTGGGTGCGGCATATCGGGACCTCTGTTCCCGTGGCCTTCTGTCACTGGACTGTCTGATGGGTGCTCCCTAGGCACCCTAGCACTAGAGCTATGTGTGGCTCCGTCCAACCCCTAATACCACGCCCCAAGCCTCGCAGATGTACCGGACGTTGGTGTGTCAAAACTGCGCCCATCCTCTCGGGCCTTCTCTATCATGTAGCCCACTCTGGGCCTTCTCGTCAGTGCCCCCTCTCTAAGGCTTCTCTTAGTGAGCCACCGGTCTTCTCAGCCCACTGTATGGCTACCCTTGTCTCAGGCCAGGCGTACCGTGCTGCTATCCCCTCTAACCAGGGACCACCGCAGCACTTGTCCTTCTCTAGGGGGCACTATGCTGCTAACCCCTGTCTCCCGGGGTCCACCACAGCATCCAGCCCCTGGCTGGGGTCTAATGCCACACTGGCCTGATGCCGGGCTCGCTCCGCCCGTCCTGGGCTTCTCAAAATGCTGCCCCTCATCTGGGCTTTTCAAAGTGATGCTCCCCTCTCTGGGCTCACCATGCCCCCACAGGGCTTCTCAATAATACTGCCCCCTGTCTAGGGCTTCTCAAAGCTGCCCCTCCTGGGCCTGGGGTCTCCACACCCCAGGCCCAGGTTGGTGTTGAATTGCGCCCTCCTGGGTGCCAGGGCCCCCACACCCTGTGGGTCCCTATGAGGCCTCCTCCAAACCCTACAGCCTCACCCAAAACACCGGTTATAACATTAACATAAACTCAAGTCTCTGGCTATAACTGAAAACATAAGGCACTTGGCCATAACAACAGAAGCCTCCCGGCTATACTTGAGCCTCATAGCTCCAGCCTCTAGACACAATGTGAGCTGTCCTCACATTGTCTCTGCTGGAGCTCCTACCCTCTGGCTGCTGGCAGGGAACTGTCAGCCTAGCCTCAGCTCTAGGCTTTATAAGGGCCAAGCCCTGCCCCTTCGGTTAGCTGACTTTCATCAGTTGCCTCAGCAACCCTCAGCTGTGCTGCCTAATCAAACTGCTGGGGATTTCCCCAGCAGCCTTCTCATACAAGGAGTGGTGCAGCGAGGTGCACCATGACACAAATGAAGAAACAAAGGAGAGGTTGTTTACCATCAAGGCTTCTCTTTTCTTTGTACATAAATGAGTAAAAAAAAAAGAAACACTTGTTTATATTAGTGTTGTGTTGCTGTAATTCCAGATCCTCTGCCTTATATAGAAAATGCCAAGAGATCCATAGCCACAGATCAGTTTAGATAAGTAATGTCCTCTAATGTTTTTCTGGTACAGATCTAAATGCTCAGAACTACATTAGTAGTGCTTAACGTGCAGTATGTTATCCGCAGTGACTTTGGCCAATATTTTCCATTTACAGGTTTGTAAAATTAGCCACTAAGTGTCCTGAAATGCAGAAAGATTGAGCATCTGCTATTTGATTCCTCTAGGAGCTGTAAAATCAGTTCACTGATTCCTGTTGCTGAAGTGTAGTCAATTTTTGAAAATGCTGATTGTCTTAATATATGTTGTGACATGCCCCAATACCAGATGTTGCCAGGTGGGCCTCTGAGATGCACTTGTAGGCAGAGGTGCTGAGTACATGGGGGCTCAAGGGCCCTGGCTTCCTTTGGGAAGATGGCTATCACCTGAAATGCATAAAACTTTCCACATGTCCATCATCTTAGCCCCGTTTCCCTCCAGCAAATTACAAGTCAGTGCCTGTGCTCATGAGGTATTTTTACATCATCATGGTTGCCCTTCTGTCCCAGATCCCCCTCTACTATATGTTATTTGACTATTGAGAAGCATCTGAAATGTGCCAGGGTCAACTTCTTGGCCTGTAGCACCCCACCTTTACCTGTCTCACCCACATCTTGCCAGCTCTTAGTAAAGGGAATTTTGCCAGCTAAAACAATCATATCCATGTCTGGTCATGAGCTTGGAAAAGATGGATCCCCCTGCTTCCTCAGAAGAGGTCTTTCTATATTGTCAAATGCTCTAGAAACAGTTATTACTAACAATAAGTGGATTATGAAAAATGACAGAAATATTTATTATACAAACAAGAACAAGCATAAGAAATCAGGAACTGTTTGCTGAGGCAGAGCTATAAGACAGAGATGTAGACTGATTTTTAACAGCAGAAAATAGATATGAGAATAAACAGACACATATATATGAATTGAAAAATTCAAATTGGTTCAAATATCATATTAAATGTATGAGACTAGACAGACAGATATAAAATTATCAGAACAACATCCTGCTCTTATACTACAACTTAAATCTGCAGTTCCTACCCAGATCAACAGATTAGAAACCAGTAGGGCTTCGGTCTGCTATTCAATTTGGAGAAGATTCAGTCCGACTTGGAGGCCAAGTATCCAAATACAAATCTAATTGGGAAAAGAAAAGAAAAAAAACACCGAATTGATTCAGAAAAGATTTGAAGATTCAGAAGGCAGTCTTTCAGGGGAACAGAAACTGAGAAAGGGGGAGGGGGAGGAAGATTGACATCTGTAGCTGGCCAGTGACTGTGATCTTTCCCTGAGTCCCCTTCCAATCACAGCAGTCTGGGGGAAAGACATAGAAACAGCATATAAGCCTCTATCTGCAGGCTTTCTGTGCCATTTGTGAGCTGTTTCTGCCTGAGCAACAGCATCTGCAAGGTACTGGACTGGCTTGGCTTCCTCCCTAATAAGTCTCCTGCCACTTTCTGTTCTCGGAAAGGATTGAATATAGCTTACTAACTAGAATCCCTCTACTTATCCCTATCTAATCAATTTCTTTCAATTTACATTTGTTCTTGCTCCCCCACCCCCACATTTTTTTTTTAAAGCTGTGTTTTCCTTGGCAGTGAAACCTCTAGCCCTATTTCCTTGAACTGTACCAGGCTTCATGCCCTCAGAAGGCTACCATCCCTGCAATTTTTATTCAAATCAGCCAAAACATGACAAAGTTATGGGTGTTTCAGTGATTCCCTATTATATTCTATGGCTGAATCTCCAAATTGGCGCCACATCTTCTGAAATTGATTTGGCTGAATCAATTTGGGATAGTGATCTGAATCTCTGAACTGAATTGCTGTTTTCCAAATTCACTGAATCTGAATTGAATTGTGTTCCTATTTGCACAGGCCTAGAAAGCAGCCTCTGACCTTTACCTTTCTACCAGGGCCTCCTACAGTATCTCCTGTCATCCTCCTTTACTCAGCCTCTGACTGAGGGCCAATAGCCCACCCTGTATCCAGGAAAACTAAATATCATACCCTGCTATCAAGGCAAAGCTTAAGTACAGTTTCTTATCTGGACATTTACATATGCCACCTGCTAGATTTTCAGGGAGCCCACATTGTGCATATTACTTTCTGCACCCCTCTCCCAGAAGGGTGCAGGTGCTTACCAGACTAAAAGTTTCTTCTGATGTAATTAAGACCAGGACAATTTGGCATCCGTTCAGACATGAAGAACAGCTAAGCCACTACCTTAATAATACTGGGCATGTCTACACATGTTAATGTGCTGTAAGCTTACTGCCCTGTAAAATACTGCACAGTAAATTTATCTGGAAGCACATGTGCCTACACACGTTCCTGTTGGGTGAAAATTTGCTTCCTTTGAGAACAGTTCAGTGCAGGGCTGCTCCTGCCCTGCTCTGCTCACCTACAGCAACCAAGGGGAGCTTCAGGCTCTTCCAAGTGTCAGGCCTAGGCTCTGGGGGGTAGGGGAAGCTGTCCCACCTTTAGGGAAGCTGCCTCCCAGCCCCGGACCCCTGCTCCAGGCAGCTGCCTCCTGCCCAAACCGCACTCTGAGATCAGAGCAGAGGTTGGGACACTGTTGTCTGCCCCGTGTCCCTGCTCTGAGATCAGAGTGGAGCCTGACCATCATCTGCCCTCAGCATCTTCCCTCTGCCCAGCCTCCACGCTGAGATTAGAGTTGGGTCTGGGACACTGTCCCCTGCTCAGGGCAGCAGGCAGCTGTCCAGAGCGGAAGATGGCATCTCAGCCTCTACTCCAATTGTCCAGTCAGAGTGGGGATTATGAAGCAAGTGGCTGCATGGGTTTGGGGACAGTTCCTCTGTACGCTGCTGCCTGGTCTGACCGCAGGCAAATAGATGTCTATACATACCCGACTGCACAGTAGCTACTGATTGAGAGGGAACAGAACTCCCAGGCAGGAGATAAGGAGCTGAACACCAAAGCAAATCAGAAGTGCTGAGGCACCTCTACATCCTTTGGTGAGCAAAGGGGTGTCCTTGGAAGCAGAGATGTGCTAATTAAGCAAATGGTGACAAGTCTTTTACTCTCCCCAACTGCTGAGACCAAGCAATCCAGGTCATGGAAACTACTGCGCGGTAAAGCATCTCATATAGACACACCCACTGTTTTTCATTTTGTTTCCCCCAGGGAGAAATATTCTTCCCCCCCAACAGTTATAATAACTAGGTGTTATTCCTATATTCCTATTGCTTCTTTTTAAATGTAAATTCACCATTATCTGGAAGGGCTTGGTTCCTGGGCCTTAGAGCATTCTCATCCATAAAGGAGATGAGTAACTGACTCAGAGTAAATAATAGTTCTAAGAGACTGTCTTTTTTCCCCCAAAGTGTGAATATCAAGAAACCCGTAAATTAATCACTGTACCACTAAAACAGTCTTAGCTCAAAGACTACGATATCAAAATTGTATTGTATCTACAGCAATTCATGCAGATCTAAGAACAAAGCTGATCACAGCTTGATGCCACCTATCTATAGAGATTACACATGGCATGTCAGTAAAATAACTTCAAGCAACCATGCAAGACACCCCACAAATCCATCAGATTGCTGACACATGACAAACAATATATTACAGACCAAGAGACAAATTTATTGCTAAAGGCCCTCATGGAAACTTGCAATGGATTTAAGCCAGAGATGAATTTTGTTGAAGGGGTGTTTTTTTTTTTATTTTTAATAAATTATTTTAATTTGATACACTACCAGATATATGAATCTTTCTCAAATTCTAAAGCCATGGGTCATAATCACACAACATAGGAGGCAATTAAACATTCATTCTTAGACACAGATTGATATGTAGTCATTCATGCTGCATTCTTAACTGCCTGTGATTTCAGCATTACGTTCCTGCTGGCACTGTCCAAAAGGAGTATTTTTTTGGAAGTATTAGTGGGGAGGGAAATGACTGGGAATTTGTTTGATAATGTGTCCTACTTGGTTCTGCTTTCCAAAGGCAAACAATTTCTCTTTCATAAGTATGTTTGGTTCAGAAAGGAACGTCACGCTTGGCAGAGAGAGTTTAGCAGCATCTAGAGAAGACGCTGAGCACTGCCAGAGGCAATGAATCCCCTCCATCTTCTCTGTTCATTTCAAGCACTACTTGTTGGAGTAGTTAAGTTTGTGCAAGTTTCTTCATCTAGTAAATCTCCCACTTCATTCTCAGCCCACACTTCAATCTCCTGCATGCTTTGTCTTTCTTTATTCCTTTATTACCTTTGATTCACGTAGCTCTTTAAAAAAAAAAATAGACTCCTCTTTAAAAAAAGAAATGTTTGAATGTCATCACTATTCCTGTTTTGCACTAATTTAATGAAACCAGGGTAAACCTGAACTAACTCTAACAAAAACTGATAAAATGCTCAAACAGCTGTCAAATATTATTGGCCATTATTATCACAATCTCATGATTAGGGCATTGGTCTCAGGCTGTTATTCCTGTTGGGGGGAGAGAGTGGGGAAGGGGATGGAAGGGAACAGGATTTTCCACGATGATTTTTAACCACCTCTGTTTCAAGACTGGATCGTCTTTACAAGTAAAACAAGTTATGCTATAGAATAGAATATACCCAGACTTCATCTTATTTATTTCTTGATCCAACTGGGAGTGACCTGCAATTGTTGCTGCTTTGGAGGTGGGTGACACTGGTTCAGGACAGGAGGACATGTTGGGGTAAACAGTATTTAAATTTATATTTTTAAATGGTTTCTACTGCTGGACGAACAAAGGCAAGCACTGTAAGTATGAGATTTCTGAGAAAATTGAACAGCTTAATAAGGCTTGAAAATAAAGAATCTGTAAACTTTCAAGCAGTAGATGCTTAAATTCATGTAATTCAAAACAAACAAATTTGAAAATGTATGGTGCTTTTTTAAATAATATGGGTTTCTTTTTGATAAATCACATGAAAAAAGATGGGGAACCTCCAGATTATTCTTTGCTTGTTCCTAACATAACACTTTAGAAGTAAGTTAAAGCTTACTGGAAGGGTAGAGATACCTGAGGTCAATATTATAGCAACTCGTTAAGGTAAATGATAGCATTAAGGAGGATTTGCTGGATTTCTGTATGCCATATCGTTTTGGGGATAGTTCTGAAGTCTTACAGTCCATCAGCGGATAACTGGAGCTTAGTGCTGTTGCTGGTCTGTGGTATTGGAAGACATTGGTCATGAGAAAAGATCCAGACATAGAACAGTTATATGAAGTTACATAGAAGGACAACTATATCGTTTACTAGTGAAGGGGCTACAGGTAATTACTGTGTCTGAAATTCCTTATGGCAGAACAGAAAATAGTTACATGCATATCTAAATTTGCAGTTTTGGGTGTGGGTGACTTACTCAAGATCTTCACCGTGCAATAAAACAGGGGTTTTTTTATGATACCCAGTCCTGTGATTTAGCTGCAAGATTATTCCCACTCCTTGCTTAAATTGTTTAGATAATTACACCTAATGATTTGGTGGATAATTGTATTAATTATATTGGGAAAAAGGAAGTCTGGAAATACACATTAGGAAATGTTTAAATTATCTGTCACTTTATAAGGGCTAAATCAATACATTTAGCTGGAAATCTTCTACCAATAAGAAGCAGGTGCTGGCTTATATTTTTTAGCATGTAGTAATTTAGTGGGCAAAGTGACCACCAAAAAAAAAGCTGATTTTGTGAAACCACCAGGAGAGCAGAGGATGAAAAATTGCAGATGCATAAAGCTGTTCCTGGAGTGTTCATTTCTTGTGGCAGGAGGTCTGGATTTAGCATCATAGTCTGAGTTATAAAATCATATATTCCCAGGGCTGCTTATCATTTCAACACAGTCTAGTAATGGGTGATAGGAGATACACTACCCATCCATCTATATGTCTAAAAGTATGTAAGCAAGGATCTGAGTTAGGCTGAGCGAGCTGCTGGTATGGGGTTTTGTTTGTTTTGGTTTGTTTGCTTGGAGTTTTTTTGCTGTCCTTCATCTCTGTTAACATATATGTGGAATTTGTAATATTCAAGCATAAGACCACAAATGGTGTTGAGGTGCACAGTTCAGTAGCCAAGAGCGTATTCAGGAGATGTGTGAAGCCTTGAAGAAAAATACATGTATGCAGTGTTTGTTGGTTTAGTTAAAGTTCATGTTTTCAAGTCCAGGTTCTTCTGTAGATTCATAGGCTTGATTAAATGTTTTAGGAAACCTTAATAAAGAGCAGTTGGATGCAATGTCACACCAGAGAGGAGATTATTAACAGTCCCTATAAACTGATTTTGTGAAGGTGAGAGCTCAAGAACAGAAAAAAAAAAAGTAGCAGGCAATGAGAGTATGAAGCAGCCATTCCTAATGGAAAATGCATTACTAATGGCTCCCTATTAAATGAATAGGAAAGTGCACAACTCTTTTCAGAGTGGATTATGTTTGGTTGTCTTCCTATTTTCAGAATTGGAGAGTCTTTGCAATGAAATTGGACTTGGGTCACCACCTACAATCACTGTCTGGTGTTCTTCGCCTTCAGTTTGATCTAAATTTTTCTAATCCAGCTTTACTGCATTGAACTTATTCTTGCTAATATCTTCCTTTCCCAAACTCAGAAACAATACTCTACCTTCATACTGTTTAACCTGTAAGCTGACTTTAACAGCATCACTCATGTTCCTCTTGTTCAAAGATGTCCTTCTTTGACATCCATGGCCATTTGTCAACAACACTTTTCAGCAGGCTTCAAGTGGGTTAAATGCCTTTTGCACTGCTTTAATGGCATTGCTGTTTGCACATTCGATGGTGTATTACTCATTAATTCCAGCCACTGTAGCTCATTCAGTGGCGTAATGTGCCTTAAATGACTTTGGGATGCAGCAAATGACTTTGGGGCACTGTAAAGACCTGCAAGGAGTTTTAGTTTCCTATGCTACCCCTGTGGAGGGAAACACCAGAGTCTGTGCAGCTTAGGGGCGAGCTATGCAGGCAGATCATACGGTCACCTCGGCTGCAGCCTGGGAAGACAGACTCCACAGAAGGAAAAAAAATCCCAGCAAGCCTGATCCTTTCCTTCCCCCCGACCCCAATCCAAGCCTGCCTCCTTGCCTGAGCTGCATGGGGGCGTGGTGCTTCCCTCTGTGGCTGCGGTGCCATCAGGACTGCCCAAACCTGTGTCCGGGTACTTCTCGGTTCTAGAGCCATTACTTTTGTGCCTGTGTCCAACCTAATTTCTTGGTCTCTTTGTCTAATATCACCTTATGTATAAAAACTGTTACTTCAAGCTCAACAGAGCTAAAATGCAGCTTTCAATTCCCTCTGTTCTCAGTGATTACTGATATATCTTCTCTCAGACAGTGGACAGTATCACCATTCTGTTTGTAATCCAGAGCCCTTGTAACCTGGGCATAGTCTTTGACTTGGACCTCTCGCTTTCCTCACACCCAAACTGGACAGGCATATATTATCTTTAAAAAAATGGCCCTTCCCACACACATACATATGCATGCATATACAGCTGAAATTCTTACACGTGTTTCCTATTATCTTGCATCTTAATTGCAGTAATATCCTGTCTTTCTCGTATTAATAAATGCAGTTTTATCCAACTCATATTTATTGGGCATGTCTACATGAGACATTTAACTGCATAATACCATAGTTTACTACTCAACAAGTGTGAGTGTCTACATGCACACTTGCTTACTGCACAGTAAAAAAAATGGCTAATTGTGAGTAAATTCGCTACTTCCAAATGCAGGTAGCAACTTACTCGCATAAAGTTACAAGTGTAGACATGACCTGGAAGCACTAGGGGGCTGGGCTGAGGCTAGCTCCAGGGCTCTGGACTGGGAGCCTCTCCTGTCCCAGGGCTGGGTTGACTATATAACAGCCCCTGCCTCAGGCCTTTAAAAACCTTGAGGCATGTTGAGCCCTGGGACATAGCAGGAGGCAGCTTGAGGCCATTCTAGGCCCTGTGACCCCCCTGTGCAGGCTACAGGCTAGCCTCACCAGCCTGCCTGCACCCCAATGCCATTGCCTGGCATCACAGTGCTGTGTGGCTGCCAGGCCCACACCATCCAGGCCAGCAGAGTGTTGCAGGCTGCCGCAGACTCATGCCAGCCCCCAGGCTCTGCTGGCCCATGCAGAAGGCTCTGGCTGGCAGGACCTGATCCGTCTGCCATGAGCCTGCAGGTGCTATGGGGCATTGCATCTGCTGCATGACTGGCAGTGTCATGCTGTGCCCTTGCACTGGGTACTACAGACAGTTGCCCAGTCCCAGTAGCACAGAGACAGCCACACAGAGGCCCCAAGAGCTGGTACAGATCACCAATGTGTCCTCCTTGCTAACACACATGTCCATGCCAGAGCCCACCAACTGGGGCCCCAACTGATTCAAGCAGGAAACTGGCAACATGGCAGTGGCATGTGGGTTATATCTATATAATAATATATCCATACACTAGTGGTGTTTCATTTAATTTATGGAAAACTCATGGAAAAATCACATTTTCCATGGTGTTTAAATGAAACACCACTAGCATATAGATATATTATTATGTGGCATAGGGCATGGACTTCCAGGCATTCCTGAGCTGCTGATTATGGCCACTCATGGTGACCAGGAATCCTGGTTTTCTCTGATTTAAAACAATCCCCATTTTCAGTTTTTTAAAAAAGTAAGCCCAAATCCACATTTTTTTGTGATTTAGAATGAAACACCACTATATATACTTCATATATATATATATATATATAGTGGTGTTTCATTTTAATCAGAAAAAAGGGTGGTCTTGTCAACCCTCAGGATCTTAATATTGCAGTGTTAGACAGGAGGGTGTGACACAATTGCCCATATGTAAACACACAAATCAATTAGGTGCATACACACACGCTACCAGCTCAGGCACATACACATCCAAACCAGCCTAGGCACATGCATACCTATCACCAATTCAAGCACATACACTATACACCCCAAAAGTTAGACAAAAATAATTGTCCATACCCACACACTCAGTACACATAGATAACTAATTCATATACCATACACACCATGAAATATACACACTCTCACCAGTTCACACACATACAGCCCACCTACACATAGGTAAATTCCTAACTTGGATGGCACAATATGTATGTCTGTGCTTGTGGTACCTGTGGGAAGGTTAAGATGAGAGAGAGAGTTAAAGTGTAGGGATTAAAAGTTGCCAGAACCAAGATTAGAACCAGTGGGCTAGAGAGAAGCTGGCTGAGAAACTAAGGCTTGGGGTTACTTAAGGTTGATTGGGCCTGGGAACTGAGGCAGACAGCTGAGATATTGTGTGTGTGTGGGGGGGGGCAGATAAATGGTGGCAAGGAGGATACACCAAGGAAAAAGAGAAAGGCAGAAACCTGGGAGTTTAGGACTGGAAACAGGCTGGCAGCTTAGAGACTGGGGGGCAGATGCGTGGTGGCAAGGAGAAAACAATCAGAAAAGAGACAAAAACCCAACTTGAGGTTTCAAAATAACAGGTTTATTAAAGAGATAACAAACTACACAGCCCTATGAAGTTATTGGTTCCCCCCATACACATACACACACACAAGCACTCAAAATGGCAGCAGGAGAAATACAGTCAGTGGAAGGGTTTGAGTCCAGGAGGGGAAGAGAAACAGAGTCCAAGTCCTTGGTTAGAGAGGGGTGAGGTGGGATAGCTACCTATCCAGGCTGGAAAGGGGTCCTTGTCCAGTAAGTATTGTCCAGAGAGGGGTTGTTGGCAGGGCCTCTGTGTGGATAGGTGGTGTGGCATGGTGCTGGTCCAGATGGAGAGGGCATCTCAAGGAGTCAGTCTTCACTGCCCCTTTTTATGGGGCAGACTAGCTCTGATCTCCTATAGTAAGGGCCTGTCCAGGCAAGGTCAGTCCTGTTCTAGAGGGCTCCAGGTGTTCTTACTGAGCATGTGCAGCCTGGCACAATGGTGGGTTGGTTCATCTTTTGTTTCTTGAATGCTGATGGGTGGTTCCAAGGGCTGGGTCATTGGTCCAAGTATTGGTGTTGATGGTTCGGTCATTCAGAAGGAGATATTTTTAGACCTACTACTATTGTCTCTCAAGCACCCTCATTCATCCCCATTCATTCAGGAACCAAGTTGGTTAGGAGGGGTAGGTGTGAGTTATGGGTTACACAACGAGGCCTGGGGACAGAATGGAGACTTGACAAAATGGAAACTTGACATGACTTATGCTAACTTACATATGTAGGCCTAAATCATATAGCACCAGTAAAATAGTCATATAGAGCAGTAAACATCAAAATAAACATAATAATTATACAATATAAAGAAGGATAAAAAACAAAACAAATACAACTTGCTACCAAAATAAAAAGCTGAAGCTTATCCTATGTCTTATCTCACTTCTACTTTTCTTTCCCTCTCTATTCCCTATAGATAGCATCAGAAATGATTGGGGAAGGGGAGGGAATGCATTTTAAAAGAAAAAAAATGCCTCAGGGATATTATGCAGCACCAGGCTGTGATGATGACCCATGGGAGATTGTCTTCAGTGAACTTGAGGTGGGCAGTGAGGGTGCACCAGCATTCCTTCAAATGGCTGAATGTGCATTCCACTAGGGAATAGATCTAGCCCAGCCACTGGTTAAAATGGGCCTGCTGGAAATCCATCTGTCTAGTGTAGGGCCTCATGAACCAGGACAGGAGTGAGGCAGAGTCCCAAGTGTGCAGGTGTGGGACCACCACAATGCCCAGCTGCAGATTTGGCACCCACAACACAAAATGCCTACTCTCCACCAGGCCCAGC
>JAGPOW010000261.1:130132067-130154595 GCA_030014935.1 Caiman crocodilus
GGTGTGAATGAGCAGGTGAGTGTGTGGGAGAATGTGTACATGTACAGTAGTAATGTATTAGGAGTGTGTAAGAGAGAGAATAGTAGGTGCCTGAGAGTAGAGGGGAAGGAAAAGGTGTGGAGTTTGTTCATGGAAGTGGCAGAAGTGATTCTGTGCATGATTGGTGCGATGCACACCTTATGATTGGTTGGTGTTGTTGCTTAGCCTCCAGTGCGTTCTGTGGTACCTAACCCGTGACAGAAAGCACCTCAGTGGAAGCTGTTGAACTAGACAATATAGCAAAGGTACGTACCAGTATTTAACTCCAGTATAACTCTGTCCTCTACCTCTGGAGATCTGCAGTTGATGCTTGTTTGAGTGGGCTCCTCAAACTTCTTTCCCTGGGTGTGCCTTGCACAGAAGTAGCAGCTCACACCACTGCTGTGTAACTATTATCCCTCTCCTTAAAACATGAAGGGATAGAGGGGACACCGGTTCCTTTAGTGTTAGGTGAAATTCGACTAGGTCACTCCTTCCACGCAGATTGACAGGCTTGCTGGCAGCAGCCCAGCTCACCAGCTTGAAAGGGCTTAGAATGATTGGTGGAGCATTTCCCACCAATCAGGGAAGACCAGGTGAGAGGCTTGCCCCGCCTGCACCCAGGGACAAGGTGAAAAGACAGACCGGAGAGGAGATTAACCCCACTTCTCTCTGATAGATCAATCTTCAATCTGGGGGTGCAGCTTCCAAAAAAGATAAAAGCACAGGATGCCCAGCATGCCAAGCACATGGGCAGCTTCAGTGAGGGATTATGAAGAGGGATGAGAAGAGCTGGAAGAGCTGACCAGTGAGGGGGAGCTGGTTGCCTCAGAAGCACCTGGAAGACGTGTTGCCAGACAGGGAGCAGCAAGTGGTTGTGTCCCTAACCCCTCTGTAAAGGGAGTGTAGCAACAGTGCGGAGGTTGGTGCATGGAGGGCCTGGGAGTGAGCTGAGACCCTAGCACTGCACAAGGCAGCTCAGGTCTTTAACCCTGGCATGAGGCAGGGCAGATGGTGCATGGATTGGTTCACGGAGGGTCCAGGAGTGGAGTGGGACTTCATAGTTGCAGAAGGTAGCTCAGTTCTCCAACCCCTGCACGAGGTGGGGCAGACTGTGCACAGATTGGTGCACAAAGGGTCTGGGAGTGGGCCAAGACCCCTGCACTGCACACAGCAGCTCAGGTCCCCAACCCCTTGACAAGGCTGAGGGCAGATGGTGGACAGATCAGTGCATATGCATAGGTCCAAGAGTGGGCCAAAGGCAGGAAGGGTCCCAAAGCAGCTGAGGGCCCCCTGCAGAGGAAGGGCGTGCCTCACTCCAGGAGATGAATGTAGCCTTATCAGGCTCCAGAGGAGTCATGAGTTGCCAGGGAAGGGGAGTCCCACAAGGGAGGAGGGCCCTCCGTTCAGTGGCAAGCAGCTGAGGGGAGCCCCCTGAGGGAACGAGGGTTCTTGGTTTGAGGCTTGGCCAACCGGGTGATCCAAGCAGGGGGTTAAAGGGTGCCCCTTAGGGTATTGGAGCATTTCTTCTTTCCTTCCTCAGCAGGGGTCATTTCTAGTGGGGCCAAGCTGTTGCTCCTGTATAGCTTGCTATGTTTTGCTTTTCTCCGAGCTCCTGTGTCTTATTGTTTGCAACCCTGCGCCTTATGATTGTATAGGGATTAGAGCCCTATGAATTGGCTGTGTTTTGATTCAGCTTCAGAGAACAGTGATTTGTTTCAGTGTTTCAGAACACTGTCCTGTTTTGTTTCAGCCAAATCTGTTTCAGAGATTCAGCTCCACTGAATCTTCTCTGAATCTGTTTCGAATGGGCTGCAAGCTTTGCACAGAGCTACTGCCCAACTGTCTGTGGCTTGGGGCTAGAGTCTGCAGGGCCTCAGTGGGGAGGAGGATGGGGCTGTGTGCGTCTCATCCAGGAGAGGGGGAGGGCCACCACCCTCTGTGCAGGTGAGGAGACCCCTGCACAAGTCATATCTCTGATCCCTGTCATGCCAGGTCACAGGGAGGGAAGCAGCACAGAGCAGCGAGCAAGCCTGCTCGTTCCTGACACGTGGCTGAGCTCTGCTGGATGCAGAGATCCATGCCGGGGTCTTCTCACCCTTGTTTCCTGCTCCACGCTGCCCCAGATTTCTTCTCTGCTCCCTGTGGAGTCAGGTTGCATGGGAGGGACCAGCACTGCCCTGCCGCATGACCTGTGGAACACGTTTCAACATGCTGGGCATGTGGTTTGTGGTGCTGCAAAGAGGATGTACCTGCACATCTGGAGACAGCTAATGAGTATATAAATAGATCAGCCACAAAGGGTATTGCTCAGCTGCTGCGTAGACTTTGGCTGATCTGAAAAGCAGGCTCATAAATCCCAGCATGGAATGCCCTGGCAAGCTTCACAGTGTCAGGGAACTAAGCTCTTTTGTTTGCTGGCTGGACAAGAATGACTTCATTCCCTTCAAATGATGTGGCTGTCAATGTATGTTGCAACTCAGCATTGTTTTGAGGGACTACAACAGCCAACTATAGTCTCAGCTCATAAAACTGATCTGATACCAGATTTTCTGGCAAAAGATGTTTTAGCAGTTACTGGATTGTAACATATTATATTTGGCAGACTGAAAGTAAGATGATATTCTCTAATATACTGTAAACTGCATGACTTCTGCAAGGATAAGGGTGAGCTTTTTCACTGGGTATGGGCTGGTTCAGGATGCATCTGACTTTCAGACCTTGTAGAGGTGACAAGAAAATATACCTATCATTCATTAGGCTGAATACAGACAAGTCAAGAAAAAAAATAATGGATGTCTTGCATGTTTATGTGCTTATTTCACAGGCTGACACACATGAAGTGCAATATTGCATATTGTTGAAGAATACACAGTTGTGATGGTGATTTCAATTCTAAAATAGTGAAAAAAGGGTTAAAGGATCCCTGTGGGCTTCTGTAACCCTGCCCTGCCATACCTTCATGTCATAATGGACATGGGTAAAAGAGCTTTAAAGGGAGAAATAACATACAAATAATAGAAACTAGGGAAAAATGGGATCGGTTTTCAAATTCTGCTTTCCACTGAGACTAGCTGAAAATCAGTGCAGCTCATGTAATTGGTTTGCCTATAAAAATACCTAACTAGACTTCTGTTGCTAATTCCCATCTGAACCCTTTGAGCATGAATATGTGGTATTCTTCTTCTTCTTCATTATTATTATTATTATTATTATTATTATTATTATATTGTTGCCCTGAGGGGTCAGGCCAATGCTCAGGATCTCAATATTGTGCTGTTAGACAGGAGGGTATGGTGTACAATTGCACATGCACACATAAAATCAATTAATCACACATACACTCACTAGGTGCATACACCCCTACTAGGCATACACACTCACACTAGCAACTCAGATACACACATGTTCAAAATAATTAGTCTAAGTTCATGCACACCTATCACCAGTTTAAGCCCATACATGCTACGTGCACATCCAGTTTAGACAGAATCAGTTACCAGTTACCAACACCTGCACATCCAATACACATACATAGATTACTAATTCATGTACCACACACACACAATGGTATCTATATATGTATATATGTGTATTCACACACATACCACCCACCTACACACACACAGGTGAGTTCCTAAGTTGAGTGTTGTGATGTGTATGTATGCATGTGCTTGGTGTACTCGGGATACCTGGGGAAAGGTTAAGGTAAGAAAGTAAAAATGTAAGGATTTAAAGTTACCAGGACCGCAATTAGAACCAGTAGACTCCAGGGGCCTGGGCTGAAGAACTGAGGCTTGGGGGTAACTTTAGGTTAATTGATCTTCATTGATTAAAAGGCAATGCCCAAAACCTGGAGAACAGGGGAGAAGACTAGCACAGAGGCTGGGTCCAGAGCCAGAGCTACAGGGGAGCTGAAAAGGTAGGTGGGGAGAGGGGAAATGGGACTAAGGGAAAGTGTGGGTGTTAAAGAGGGGCTCTGAGTGTGGGGGAGCCAGAGAAGTCATGGGAGCTGTGAGGGGGGTGGAAGGGGGGAAAAACTTAAACCAGAGAGGCGGATAACAGAAAATCTCAGAAAAAGCAGCAGGAGAGACTGAAAGGCAGCAGGGGCAGCAGGAAAACAGAGAAAGCAGAAAATCACAGGAAAAGTGGCATTGGGAATTGAGAGGAGATCGGGAAACTAGTAGAAAGGGGTGGGGGCTGGAACTGAGAGAAAGAAAGAGAATGAGGCTGGAACTTAAGGAAAGGATGGATTCAATAAACCATGACCCATCTCAGGGTTGCAAATGGTAGTGGTTTTATTGAACAGGGGAGATGGTGACACAATGCCAAATTGGTTCCCTTGCACCTTGTAGGAGGAAGTTTGCAGGTAATATTTACCAATCCCAGTCTGGAAGTTGGTCCTTGATGGTCAGCTGGAGTCTCCTCAACCTCAGTGTTGTTCAAAGGGGGTCACCGGCCGGGCCTCTGGGGTGGATAGGTGACGTGAAGCTGGTCTGTATACAGGACACAAGATGGAGGCTTGACATGTAAAATGGAAACTTGACGTGACTTTGGTTCACTTAAAAACACAGGCCTAAGCCATACAATATCCATAAGAAATAATAAAAGTCAATACAAAAATGATAATAATATAATATACAACAGTAAAAATTAATACAAACCTAATAATTATACAATATAAAGCAATGGATACCCAAAACAAAAAACTTGCTAGCAAAATGAAAATGTTTAAAGCTTATTCTAAGTTTGAGCTCACTTTTACTTATCTGTAGGGAATAGAGAGGGAGAGAAAAGTCAGAAATGGTTGGGAAAGGAGAGGGAGTGCATTTTAAAATTAAAAAAAAAAAAAGCTGGGGGTTTTGCTACAATATTAAGTTATAAATTAAACTTTTCCACCTATCAGTAATTACAGCTGAAGTTTTGCACTCTGTGCACTCAAAAGTAAACATCATGTGACATATCAGCCATTCTGTAGTTTGTCCTTTTTATGTTTGACCCTCAAAATTTTTTTCTCTTGTTGCCCCAATATTCGAACTAAAAAGTACTAATTTAGCAGGAAAAAAAGAGCAAGAACCACGAGTAGGCTGTTTTAGTAACCAAACTTTTTGTTCTTCCCGGTTCTGACATTTCCAAAAATATTAACCATTCCTATTATCCTACCCTCTTCAACCTGCTCAGAATCCCACGACATCCTTCAACATTTGGATCTATATCATATCCAAATATGAACACTGATGTATATTACAAAATGATTCAGTGCCCACACAAGGTATTCTATTTTCCATGCATCTCGCCAAACCTAACAGAATAACCACCCAGAATATAGCAGAATTTTCCTCATTGTTTCTTATTCCTGTCTTATCTCTAGTATTTTGAAACCAGGCAAACCTTTGTATCTTACACCTTATTACACATACACATGTAGCTCAGTCTCCTTCATATGAAATACAGCCCCTTCCATCTTTAACCAGGTTTCTTCTCTCCTATCTTCCACCATCTCTGTTTCTTGCAAATAATATAATTTCAATACATGTAGATCTAGCTTTAAAAAGTGCCTAATCAAAAACTACCTTTAGCAGCTGTAGCAGTTGAGTGCGGGGCCCTGGAAGAGCCAGAGGGGGTGCTATGGAACACTACGTGAATAACTGTGGTGTATTTGCCTTTGCCTTTAATTTCATAGATTTCATAGACATTAGGGGGCTCGTAAGATCATTGGGTCTAACCCCCTGCCCAAGGGACAGGAAGTCAGCAAAGGTCAAAGGATCTCAGCAAGATAAACATCCAAATGTTTCTTGAAAGTGTTGAGAGTAGGTGCTTACACCACCACTGGGGGGAGTTTATTCCAGGCTTTGGGTACTCAGACAGTAAAGTTTTGCCTTATGTCCAGTCTAAAAAGGTCTTGCAGGAGTTTGTCACCGTTGGACCTTGTCATCTCCTGAGGTGCTCTGGTGAACAGGTGTTCACCCAGATACTGATGCACACCCCTTAGGTACTTATAGGCTGTCACCAAGTCACCCCTGAGGAGTCCCATAACTTGCAGCCTCTCTTCATAAGGCCTCTTCTCATGCTCTCTGATCATGTGTATGGCTTTCCTCTGGACTTTTTCAAGCTTCTCCCCATCCTTCCTAAACTGTGGAGGCCAGAACTGGGTGCAGTACTCCAGCTATGGCCTCATCAAGGCTGATTAAAGCAGGAGGATGACATCCTGGGTCTTGCTCAAGATGCATCGGTAGATATTAGCCAGAGTTTTGTTCACTTTGGCAGCTGTGGTATCGCATTAGTGGCTCATATTCATCTTGTGGTCAATCTTGACCCCCAAGTTTCTTTCAGTCATGGTACTAGCAAGTATAGCATTGCCAAGCCTATAAGTATGATGTGGGTTTTTATTCCTGAGTTGGAGCAACTTGCATTTCTCCATCTTGAATGCCATCAGGTTTTCATCTGCCCATCTTGCAAGCCTGTTGAGGTCAGCCTGGATCAGGAGCCTGTCCTCAAGTATGGAGACTCTTCCCCAAAGTTTGGTGTCATCAGCAAACTTGGTCATTCTGTTTTTGACACAGGAGTCCAGATCATTTATGAAGAACAGAGCCTTGGGGGATACCACTAGTCACAGAGTACCATGTTGATTTGGTTCCATCAACTACCACTCCAGGGTCTGACCATGGAGCCAGTTCCCCAGCCATCAGACTATGGCGTATGCAAAGACACAGATGCCCAATTTTTCCATGAGGACATCATTGGACACCAGGTTGAAGGCTTTTTTAAAGTCCAAATATATGTTATCAACCTCTTCCCTTTTGTCCAGGTGATACATCAGTGAAATGAAATTGGTCAAGCAAGACCTACCCACAACAAACTCATGCTAGCTATTCTTCAGAATGTTGCCTTCTGTTAGCCTGTCAAAAATGGTTTCTTTGATATTTTTTTCCAAAATCTTTCCGGGAATTGGAGTCAAACTGATTGGTTTGTAGTTTCCCAGGTCTTGAAAGGACAAACTCCTTTCTTGAAGATGGGTACCACACTGGCTCTTTTCCAGTCTTCAAGTACTTAGTCCGAGTTCCATGAATTCTCAAATATCCTAGCCAGTGTCTGTGATGTCTGCCAGTTCCTATAGCACTCTTGGGTGCAGCTTATCCCAACCAGCTGATTTATGAGGGTCCAGCCTCTCAAGATGCTCCCTTACAAAATCCATGCCAATAATGGGCATATATTAATCTTCACACCAGTCATCCTGCTTCATGTTAGATGTAGGGGGTCATTAGTTCCTTGTTGACTGAAGGGGGTTGTTGAGCCCTTTTACCACCTTTCCTACAGATTGGGATGGACTCCCCTTGCGCTTCTAGGATCACTTCCTTAAGGATCAACCACTCTTATGAACTCCCCACCCTGTGAGACCATGGCCTCACAGGGTCTCAAGAACACACCTACTGAGTTTATGAAAGTCAGCTTTCCTAAATTCAAGGATTACTGCGTTGCTGGCTGACTTGTCAGGTTTGTGATGGATGGTGAAAGTGATCAACTCATGGTCACTGTCACCCAGCTTCCCTTCGATTCTTAGGTCACTGATTAGATTATTGCCTTTGGCCAGTACCAGGTCCAACAGTGCTTTGCCCCTAGTCAACCAATAAACTTCTTTGAACAGGTAGATCTCATCCATGCGTGCAAAGAAGCTTTGTGACCGATCCTATTTGGATGAGTGCTCATCCCATGAGATGTCCAGGTATTTGAAGTATCCCATGATGATCATGCACTGAGAGCATGCAGCCTCGATCAGTTCCTTGGTGAATTCTTGTTCAAGTATTTGTTCCTGGTTTGAAGGTTAGTAGACTCCTACCATTGTATCCCCTTCACTTTGTTCCCCTCATACTCTAACCCAACGGTTCTCCAGTCATCCTCCTTGGGTGCCAAACTCAGCTTGTATGGATGTGTAGATCTCCTTCACATAGAGAGCTACACCCCTGTCCCTTTTTTTCAGAATGATCTCTGCTGTACAGGGTATAGCCATTTATACTGATAATCCTGTCATAGGAGGAGTCCCAGCAGGACTTCATGTTCTCTATGAGATCATAATCATTTCTATTTAGCAGAAGGATCAGCTCCTTTTCTTTATTCCCCAAACTTCTAGCATTAGTGTACAGGCATGTAGGTGTGTAATTGGAGGCCTTCAGCTTCCTTGTAGTGATGAAGAAGTTTTGTTCCTGGGCTGGGGTAGGAGTGGGTTCCCTTGAGCATCCTGTCTGCACTTTCTGTTCACAAGCCTCTGGTTATGTGGCTCTGTGGGGGGCTGGGTGAAATAGGAGCCAGGGGGTGACCCTCCTCAGCTCCTTTCAGCCGCTTCCCCACAGCTGGGCTAAAGTCCCTACCACCATGGACCCCCTGCTGACCTCAAGTTAGGGTGGGGGTCATCGGGGGTTCTGTTGGGGGTCCCAGGGCTCATGGGGGAACAACAGGCTTCTGCATGTGCATCTGACTCTGGAGCTGGGAGCCAAGTGCATCTTCTACCATTGGCAGGCCCTTTTAAAATCTGCACAGGTGCAGAAGGGCCCTCCAGCTCTGTGCTGTTTTGGGGGTACTGTGGGGTCCCTCCCCCACTGGAGAAGGGGACAGTTGAGTGCACTCCCATTTCCCTGCCTCACACACTGGGCAGCATCAGTCGCATATCTCCCTTGGGGGCTGGGCCAAGTAGGAGCCAGGGGAGGTGATCCTCCTCGGCTCCTCTCAGCTGCCTCCCTGCAGCTGAGCTAAGTCTCTCCCACCACGGGCCCCCACTTATCTCCAGCTAGGCTGGGGGTTGTCAGAGGTCCTGGGGGTCTTGCTGGGGGTTCTGGGCATCCTTTTTTTTTTTCAATCCAGATGGTTTTAATGGTGTTATGGATGAAATTGCAGGCCTTCTAGTAACTTATAATCAAGTAATAAAAGGAAGGAGTTGCACTGTTGTACAAACAGAACATTGGTGCTTCTAAAACTTAGCATGAGCATACTCACTGAGAAATCAAGGGTCACCTATTCAATTTGTGATCTACTTAGGGGGGATGAGCATGTTCAGTTAAGATCTTGAAAAGAGCAGAAAAATCCTGAGATAAAGGTAAACACCATCCTTGACTGACAGCAGAAAAGTATCAAAGTTTGTAACAGACTGTTTAAGTGGTAGCACATGGTTGAATGATGAAGAGTGTGGGGTGATGAGCAGTTAAAAAGGATTAAGAGACAGTGCAACAGATACCTCAGAGCATTGCTGGCTGGTCAGCGTGAGCACATGAGTGTGCTTTAGAGCTGAGGGACTTTTGTGTGAGCATGGTAGGTCTCTCTGGGACTGAATATGCATTTGTGTGGCTGAACAAGTGACCTGTGCTTGTTGCATGCCCACAGATCCATGTGCTTGTCCCTCTGTGGTGAGGAGGAGAGCACCCAAGTAGAGTATTTTGGTTGCTTCCTCTCCATAGTGAGGAGAGGAGGGAAGAGCTGTTCTCTTGTACAAGCTGATGCTTATAAAGAGCTGTTCCATCATGCTTCTACTTTGGCAATGTATTAATCTCATTACCTCTGTTAGCTTTGTTGTAATTGATGTATTAAAGTTACCTTGATCCTCATGTTTCTCCTTTTAAATAATGTATTGTATTAAGTTATTATCCTGTTGCTCCTGTTTATCTGTTAACCACATCAGAGTCCTTTGCTGTTGTTATATTAATAAACCTTTACTATTTCAGCTTTAAATTCTGCAATCTAATATACTAAGAAACCGAGCCAGGCACCCTACTCAACATTGCTTGGGATGCCTCAATGCTGGTCATCTTGAGCTAACCTGTAACCCATGGTTGTCCCCCAGTTCAGATGCAAATTAGAGGTGGGAACTAAAATCATAACAGATTGCCCCTAAGTGGATTTGGACTGGCTCCTGCCAAGAAATCCTGCCACTCAATGCTGTCACACACAAAACTCCACCCTAAAGCATAGTGCAAGCACTAGTTACTTCAACTGTAACAGAATATCAGCCTCATTTCCAACTACTTTGTTCAGACAAGACTTTATTCAGGACCATTCCATCCTTCATCTTTACTTTTTCCTTCTCCCTCTCCATACCTTGATCTTGTTTCCCAGGACAAAAATTCAGGTGTTTGTCCAATCTATGCTTTAAGCCAAACAGGTGACCTCTTCCATATTTCATAGTTCTCTTCTTCGAGAACATTAGGTGACTACATCAATCCAGCAGAGGTGAAAGTTCCTACCCAAGAAATGAAATAGACTTTTTTTTGTCTGCATTATGACAAGGCCATGAGTTTGTATAGTTTTTAAACATTTAGTCTGTATGGGCAAGTCTACATGTGCACATTTAATGCATATTAGCCCAATTTAAGGCACATTAAGGCTTTGTTCCTACACATGTTCACCTTTAATGTGCCTTAAAAATAGTGATTTAAGGCTATTTGAGCCTAAACTTGATACTTTCATAATGCTTTAGTCCCAAGTTGGTCTGCATACCTGTGTTAATGTTTGTTAGCATGTGTACATGTAGATGTATGCTATAAGTTGTCTAGCTAAAGATCTACAGGTATATTGTAGTAATAATTTCAGACTCAATATAAAATAAACAAGTTCTTGGGACCCAGTGGTGTGTATAGGATTAAAATAACAGGACCAGTGGCCTGCTAACAGAACTGCTAAGGGCTCTGCTTAACCCACAGCAAGACGAAGCCATTTTTGCTTCTTGGTCATAGTACAAAGAGCTGATTTTTTCAGGCATTTCCAAGGAGCTCTGCCCCCTGTCTGCTGGTTGATGGAGAGGCATATAACATATAATTTAATAGCAAATTTCACAGTAAGTAAATTATATGATATAATGTATCATTTTATTATAAACCTAAATATTACATTTAAATC
Organism: Caiman crocodilus; assembly: GCA_030014935.1. Lineage (NCBI taxonomy): Eukaryota > Metazoa > Chordata > Crocodylia > Alligatoridae > Caiman > Caiman crocodilus. Next base: position 130,142,967 of record JAGPOW010000261.1, read on the forward strand.
TTAATTTAAATGTATGATAAATATATATTTTTATAAATATGAATTGTAACTTTTATCAACATTATTTATTGTTATATTTAGCATTCTACAAGAAGTTTCAAAATATTAATTAATGCTAACCTTAATAAAAACATTTTCACTTAACCGACTGGTATCTTCACTTAGTCTATGTAACTAGTGTACAGTAACTCAGTCATATAATCTATGGCTTCAGTGATTGTCTCATTTTGTATTGCAGTAAGCATGGAGACATTCTAAAACAGTGTATTATATGAATAATAGGTGTTTGGGGGGTTGATTTCTTGGGGAAATCGCAGCCAATGCAATATTTCCTGGCAATCATAGAAAATGATGGGTTTTTGCAGTTTCCATGAAAACCGCAAAACTGAATTAAGTAGACCCCACTTATAATGGGGTTTTTTTCAGGCTGGGTAAGCCTTGGAGGATATTAATCTCCTGGAAGTTTCTAATAGGAAGTGGAAGAAACTTTTTTGAAGCTGATGCAGAACTCCATCTTATTGTATAAAAGAAACTGAACAGCATATTAACAAACGAAAAATGTTTATTGGCTACATAGGTTGCTGAAGGTTGTCCTATCCAGGAGTCCTATCAATGGTATTGACTTTCTCTTATAAGAACATAATACTCAACTATCACCTCCCAGGAGCAGGAAAACCATTGGCAAAATTTAGGGGCTTGGTAACCACACAACAGATTCTACTCCCTCGGTAGACCGCTGCAAATGAAACACACTGTCCAAGTACAGGGACCTTAAGTTAAAGCCCACAGCACTTATATTCCCGAAACTGTCAAGAAGGATGGTGTAACTATAACATTGGCAGAATGATATAAAGAGCTGATCATGCTGAAATATGCACCCATGCTTCCTAACATAGTTTGTCAATTTGTTTTAAATAAAGTATGCTGTCTGTGTTTCTGAAATAGAAGCTGACAGTCTGCTGATAATTGATTGACAGAGGTACTCGATATCATAGCACACCTGACTCATGTGGCTTACCTGGACTCATTAGTGTGGGTGTCTATGGATACCACTATGCCCACTCTACATTCCTTGGAGAGAGGGATGGATGGAAGATCAGTGCAAGCTCCAAAGGCAGAAAAAAGAGGCAGAGATTTATCAGAGGCAGGAATCCTTATCCTAGCTAATGCAGCTAAAATTCACATAAAGGGAAGATGATGCCAAATGTTTCTTCTTTGTTCTGTGGAATGTGTTACTTGGTATTCTTGAAACAAAGGCAATCTCTTTCTGTTGACACAAATGAGGGCATGGTTGCTCTTGCTCTGGGAAGTCAGAATCAGAGTGCTTAGTTTAAGATGCATAGACAAGTTCTTACTACTTTTTATTCTGTACAAGTGAGAGCTTATCTATAATGCTGTAAATAAGGTCAGGATTATAGCATTAATATAAGGAATAGAGCATTAATAATAACAAGAGTTTTTTGAGGGTGTCTTTGACAAACCTTTCCACAAGCTTCTGGCATATTTGGTTTCTAAGTCAACATATTCCTCCTAAATACTGTGCATTGCTATATATTTGGCATTGTGTTTTGAAGCATGACTTAGTTTGTGAATATTCAGAGATGTGGTCAGCAGTTGGGATTCCTGTGTATCCATTTCAAGATTTTTTTTCTCCATAATTTTCTGATATGTGAAAGTAGCTTCACAATAGAACGTGTCTCTGTTGTCTTGTTAAATAGGGTAGTCTGTAGCCTATTTAAGACAGCATGAAGGTTGCAGTGATCATAAAACCCAAGACTACCATAAAAATTATGAACACATTTCCATTTCTTCATGTATTTTGTTTAAAAATAAGGATGCACCAACAATTATTTGCAGTCTCAGGACAAAATATGCAGAAGAATGCATATAATTGGGTAGATTTTTGTTCTTGTTCCATTTTCTTTATAGTAGAGTGAAAGTCTTACTCCTTGGCAGGCTTGATATAACCTAGGTCTCTAGTGGGACATAGTTTCATAGTTGGTAGTGTCAGAAGGGATCTGAGTAGATCATCAAGTCCGACCCCCTGCCATGGCAGGAAAAAGAAGTACTGGGGTCAAACAACCCCAACAAGGTGTTTGTCTAACCTCCTCTTAAAGACTCCCAGGGTAGGAGCCAGCACCACTTTGCTTGGAAGTTGGTTGCAGATCCTAGCCGCCCTAACTGTGAAGTAGTGCCTCCTGATGTCTAGCCTGAATCTAACCTCTTCCAACTTGTGACCGTTATTTCTAGTCACTCCTGGTAGTGCTCAGGGGAACAGGGACTTCCCCAATGCCTGTTGGTCTCCTCTGACTAGTTTGTAACAGGCTACTAGATCTCCCACTTAGCCTTCTCTTGTGGAGGCTGAACAGGTTCAGGTTCCTTAGCCTCTCCCCATAGGGCTTGCCCTGCTGCCCTCTGATCATGTAGGCGGCCCTCCTCTGAACCTTCTCAATGCTGTCCACATCCCTCCTGAAGTGCAGCACCCAGAACTGGACACAGTACTCCAACTGTGGCCTGACCAGTGCCACATAGAGGGGGAGGATCACCTTATTGGACCTGCTTGAGATGTTTCTGTGGATGAATGACAAGCTACAGTTTGCCTTCCTGACTGCATCCCCACACTGTCAGTCCATGTTCATTTTGGCATCAATAATGATTCCAAGATCCTTTTCTGCTTCTGCACTGACAAGGGAGTTCCCAGCCTGTAGGGATGCTGGTTCTTCCTCCCCAGGTGCAGTACTTTGCATTTGTCAGTGTTGAAACCTATCCTGTTCTCATCTGCCCACCCCTGTAACCTGTCTAGGTCCAATTACAGCCTATTCCTCCCTTCTAGTGTGCCCACATCCCCCCACATATTAGTGTCATCAGCAAATTTGAACGGGGTGTTTTTTACCTCCTCGTCCAAGTCACTGATGAAGATGTTGAACAGTGCAGGTCTGAGGACCGAGCCCTGGGGGACCCCACTGCCTACATCCCTTCAGGTTGAAAATGACCCATCCACCACCACTCTCTGGGTGCGGCCCTCCAGCCAGTTAGTGACCTATTTGACTGTGTAAGTGTCGACGCCACAGTCGCCTAGTTTTTTAATGAGAATGGGGTGAGAGACAATGTTGAAGGCCTTCCTGAAGTCCAGAAAGACTACGCCCCCTGCTATCCCTGCATCTAAGGATTTTGTGACCTGGTCCTAGAAGACCACCAGGTTGGTCTGACAGGACCAGCCTCTAATGAACCCATGTTGGTTGCCTCTAAGCATAAACTCCCCTGCTGGCCCCTCGTGAACATGAGCCAGGATAATTCTCTCAAAAAGTTTATCCAGGATCGAGGTAAGACTAACTGGCCCATAGTTTCCTGGGTCCTCCTTCCTCCCAGCATGTGCAGCTGATTTATTCATCTACTAGATATCTCTAGTAGGAACATTTGTTTTGCATTAATCTTTCTTGTTCTTTCCTTCCTTTCCAGTTTTGTCCTTAAAATTTATTTTCTTGATCATAGTTTTGCAATGGAGTTGTCATCCTCTATTTCCATTATAAAGAAATAACCAAGTAAAAAAGGTAGGCATTTGGGTTAAAGAGGAAAGAAAGAAATATTTTTTCCATTATAATACTTTGGTGAGAGGAAAAACTTAAACTGACATCAATGAGAAACTACAATTTCATTTAAAATACATATTTAAGTGATATCTCCCCTTCCCATTTTGTTCTCTACCTTCTCCTCCACATCAGAAATATACATATATGTAATATATTATGGATTGAAGGTCAAAAAAGAACTTTTACCATTCCCTGTTTGGACTTTGAGGAGGTATGTGAAAATTTTTATTTAAAATTCTAAAGGAAAACAAACCTATGATAATCTACAATCATGTTTTACCTAGATTTCTTTTGTACAACCCAGATGTGCAGGTAATATTTAAGGGCAAATGTAGAATTTCATATGGTTTAGCTAGTATAAATGTATCCTTAAGGTTTAATCAAAGTATGAAACCATACACTTCTGAACGTAACAACACAATAATTGCCATTTACTAGGCATATGTACATGAGACACTACTACACACAAGTTATTGTGCATTTATTTAGTATTTGTATTATTAACTATTAAATAAATGTGCAATAACTGGAGTGACTATGAAGTAGCTCTGGATAATGTCTTTTTACTGATGCTGCTGTGCAGTAGCCTAATAGTATATGGTTGTCATGGGTGACCTAAACTACCCTGGCATCTGCTGGGAGGAGCTGTCAGTCAAATCTAACCACTGATATAGAATCTTAACCTGCATACAGGACCTCCACCTAATGCAAGAGGTATATAATGCCACTAGGGTAGATGCCTTGCTAGACTTGGTGTTCATTACAGGGAATGACCTGGTGGGGAATCTGCAGGTAAAAGGTAACCTAGGGGATAGTGACCATTCATTGATTGAATTCACCATGTGGCAAAGGGTGGGTAAAATAACCAGTAGGCCTAAAGTGATATACTTCAGAAAGGCTAACTTCAGTGTGCTCAGGAGATTAGTTAGTGAGACATTAAAGCTCAAGAGCATTGGTGAAATGGGGGTGCAGTAAGAGTGGTTGTTCCTCAAGGGAACTATCCTAAGGGTGCAGAAGGAGACAATCCCATTGCATATAAAAAAGGGAAAAGAGGCCAAGAATCCCACTTGACTGAACAGGGAAGTCCAGGAAAGCCTAAGGGCAGAGAAAGAGGTATATAGGCTGTGGAAACGGGGTAGCTACCAAGGAGAAGTATACCTCCCTGGCTTGCACTTGCAGGGAATCAGTTAGGAAGGCCAAAATAGGATTAGTACTTAGTCTTGCGACAAAAATTAAGGACAACAAAATGTCCTTCTTCAGGACATCTCTCAATTGGGTTATAGATAGACATAGGAGGGACACCAGCCCATGAACTGTTAGTGCAGACTTAGTGAAGGGGCACTTGGAGGGGCTGGATGTTCAGATCAGTGGGCCTGGATGAACGTCATCCAAGAGTGCTAAAGGAATTGGCCAGTGTCATAGCAGAGCCACTGGCATGGCTGTTTGAGCACTCATGGTGCTTTGGTCAGGTCCCAGAAGATGGGGAAAGGGCCAATGGGGTCCCTATTTTCAAGAAGGGGAGGAAGAAGGAACTGGGAAACTATAGGTCAGTGGTCTCACTTCTATCCTTGGGAAAACTCTGGAAAAAATCATCAGGTGAAATGGTGCTGAAAGGAAACCAGCACGGGTTCATTGCAGGTAGATCTTGTCTGACTAACCTTTTTGCAACATATCAAAGTGGTTTAAGGTGCTGCAAGAAGCATGCCCGGACTTGTCTGCATGCACCCAAGGTGAACGAACATGAATCGTCAATGTGACCAAGTGATCACTGGTCAGGCCACAGATGGAGTGCTGCATCCAGCTTTGGGTGCCACACTTCAAGAGGGATGTGGATAATCTTGAGAGGGTTCAGAGGAGGACCACTCGTATAGTCAGAGGCCTACAGGCAAGGCCCTGTGAGGAGAGACTGGGGGACCTAGATCTATTCAGCCTTGTGGCTTCCTCTAAATCCATCAGAAGAGGGCAGCAGGGGATAGGAGATGCTTTATTTACTAGGACACCTCTTTGAGTAACTAGGAACCATGGCCACAAATTGACTGAGAGCAGATTTAGGTTGGACATTAGAAATAACTTGTTCACAGTAAGGGTTCCCAGAATCTGGAATGAGCTTCCAAGGGAGGTTCTTCAAGAGGATACTGGACAAGCAGCCATGTGGGGTTGTCTGAACTCAGCGCTCTTTCCTGCCCAGGGAAGGGGTTGGACTTGATGACCTACCATAGTCCCTTCTGACCCTAATATCTATGAAGCATAAATACTGTGCAGTATTGTATAAGCATTGTTGGTGCTGTGACATGCTACTGTGCAGTATTATTTGGCTATTGTGCAGTCAGCATCTTGTAGACACACCCACTAGGTCTGACGAAAGGTCCATCTTGCCCAACATCCTGTATCACACAGTGGCAGAACATGGATGCTGAATGGGAGACTGAACTGGGTATTTTCCCCTGTTCCTCTCTCACTTGCAACCTCCAGTATTTAAGGTCTAGGGAATTCTGATTCAGACACTGTATACTATGTCAACTGGATTGCCCCAATCCATCTGGTTATGGACACCATCAAGGAATTCCACTAGGTTGGTGAAGCGTGATTTCCCTTTGACAAAAGCATGTTGATTCCTCTGCAGCAAGCCATGTTCACAGCAAGCCATGTTCATCTGTACTGAATAATTCTTTCTTTAATTATTGTTTATACCAGTTTTCCAGGAACAGAAGTTAGACTCACAGGCCTACAGATCCCTGTGGCCCTTCTAAAGCAGTTTTTAAAATATGTGATTCATATTGGCAACTCTCCAATCCTTTGGTACTGAGGCTGTTTTAAGTGATAGGTTGCATACTACCATTAGGAGTTCTGCAATTTCCAATGTGAACTACTTCAGGACCCTAGGGTCAATGCAATTGGGTCTTTGTGATTTGCTACTGTTTAGTTGATTAATTTCCTCTATGAACCCATCTGTTGAAACCTCAGTTTTGGTCAGGTCCATTGGTGTGTCCTTGGAGAGGAGTGGATCTAGTAAGGGAATTTTCCTAACAACTTCCACAGTGAACACAAATGAAAAGAACGTGCTTAGTTTCTCAGCAATGATCCTGTCATCCTTTAGCGTCTTTTTACACTCTGATCATCCAAAGGCCCAACTGCTGGCCCAGCAGGTCTCAGCTTATAACGTACTCAAAGAAAATTGTTATTGTTACCTTCAGCACCTCTAGCAAATTTCTCCTCAAATTCTTTGTTAAGTTGTCTTATTACAGTTTTATATTTGACTTTCCAGAGTTTATACTCTTTTTCTCACTAGAATTTGACTTGTACTTTTTGAATTAAACCGTTTTTCTTTTTATTGTGCATAGAATACACTCTGCTTCCAAAGTTTCCAAAATCGCTGGGTGGGCATGGAGAAGAGGTTAAAGGGGTAGAGATGGAGGAAAAACTCCTTTTTATTTTACAAAACAAAAAATATGTCAGTAATGTTGAAATCATTCATATTGCAGCAAGTTACATTTCTATCGTTGTCTTGAATACAACTTCCTGAAAGCCTTGATCCTGTTAGATGCTGAGCCCTCTGGATTTAGCCCAGCAAAGGCATTAGATATGTGCTTAACTTTCAACATATAAAGTCACATTATTTCAGATGGAACTATTGTATGTTCTTAAAAACAAGTGTTTAAAATGTTGGTATCTGGGGACCAGAGGATTCCATACCTTGAAAATTACTTCACAATGTCCAAGTGACCCACAAAAGCAAATATTTTATCTCACATCAAATATTGGAATATATTGAATTTCAGCTGATTTTTTTAAATGAAATCTTTACAATTTCCCAAGTAGGAAGCAATTTGACCACCTGTAACCTGAGATACTGCTGCTGCCTTTGCTCAAGGTAATTTGCATCACCACAGAGCCTCACAAGAGAGCTGAGACACATCAATTAGCTAAGAACTGTCTGCCCAGAGGGTGAGTATTCCATTTTTGACTCCTCTGTGAAATCCTATGAAATATGAACTTTTATTTCTATGCAGGAGGACTTTTACAATCTTTTCTCCAATGCCTTATGAAGGGTATTTGTGCCTGAAAGATTGCAATTAAAGATTTTGTTTTGCAAAAATTTTGTTGGTCTAATAAAAGATATCAACCACTACTATGAGCTCCAGCTGATTTTTCTGCTAGACCAACACAGCTATAACCTGACAATATTTTATTTCTGAATTTCCAGTATCTATAATTAAAATAGAATGCCAAAAAAATGCCAACATACAAAGTTAATACACATTTAGTATAACAATCAAGGTGTGTCTATAACTTGTCATCTTCTAGATCTGGTATTTTTCCACTTCTGCCTTCCATTTGCACATTAAAATTTCTAACCCCAGGTCACTGGCGCTGAGCCGGTAGGCTTTGCCGAGATCAGAGACTGGAACTTGAGTTTCACCTTATCCCAGACACCTGTTTACCCTGTCATGGAATAAATTCCTTGTTATGTAATTTCTCCAGAACTCATGCACTGACTGGGCTGTACCTTTGGTCTTCTTATTTTCCTTCTCCATTATGGGAAGACATCTCCCCTGGCTCAACTTTTCAATATTGCCATTTGCCTGCTTCCTTTCTACAGTGCTTCTACAGCATTGGTACAGACAGGTTGCCTACGGTGTCTTCAACCCAAGATTCTAACCAATTGGCCAGAAGACTAACATCAAAAGCTGGGGCATAGTATCAATTGTTTGATGAAAGGTATGTATACGTATACGTGTGTGTGTGTATACATATATATATAGGGCTTAGTCCATCTGTCCAGGTATCTGTGTGTCTGTCTGTAATGTTTTTGGAGGTCATGGCTCACAGTAGGCATGTCTCCAGGCAGTGCTGCATCAAGCATGTCCATCAAGAATGATGGGTGGGGTGTGGCTTTAGCACAGCAGGCCAGGCAGAGTGGGCCAGGTGGATGTGGGGAGGAGAGGGGCATGCAGAGCAGGTGGGGGGTGGGTAGTGTGGGGCTGGATTGGGGGGTGATGCAAGTCAGATGCAGGTTGGCAGGGGGCTGGTGGGCTTGATGCAGAGCAGGGAGGTGATGTAGGGCCAGACATGGGGCAGGGGGAGGAGTGGCATGGGGCCAGATGTGGAAAGGGCAGGGAGTGGCAGAGGGCCAGACACGGAGTGATGTCAGTGCAAGTCAGTGAGTGGCAGCAGCAGCATGCAAGCTCTCCTCCCTGCTCCTCAGAGCCCTTAAAGTACTTGGGGCCTCCCAATATAAAGATACCAAGGAACTTGTATTTGAATAGCAAATGGGGACATAATGTTGTTCTACTCACCATAAAATAAATAGTTTCCCTTCAAGTGGTCAATACACACACTTCTCTGCAATGTAGAAATACCATATATACTTGAATATAAGATAGCCCTGAATATACACACACACACACACACACACATATGCACATATGCACATATATATATATATATGGTATGTACAGGAAACAAAAATGGGTGAAACAGTCAGGTACACTGTGAGTCACTTCAGGGTTTGCAGACTGAATCCCTTAATGACATTCTCATTACGAATTCTTGCTTCCTAAAGCTGCTTGCTTTAATCTTCAGACTGTCTGCATAAATGATGAGTAGATCCACTTAGTTATTTACTGTATTTACTCAAATCAAGAGGACCCTGAACTTAAGATGACCTCCAGTAATAAGATTCCATAATGGAAAATGTTCAGCTGTAATACAATTTTCCATTTATGTAATCTAATTATTGGAGGATCATCTTAAATTCAGCCCCCTGCCCATTACTGAGGGCAGTGAAGGGTGAATTGATGAGGGGGCAGTAATGGGGCAGGCGATGTGGGACACGCAATAGAGGGGCATGTGGTGTAGAACAGGCATCGAGAAGGCATTAAATGGGCAGGCAATAGTGGGCAGGCAGGTGGTAGGGAGCAGGCAGTGGGGCAGGGAGTGAGAGAGGCAGGCAGCTTGCCACCACGCTTGTCCCCTCCACTTACCCTCCATAGTACTTACCCCTCTAGCCTAAGGCCCCTGATTCCCCTTCTTTTGCCTCCTTCCCCTTTGCCCCCCTCTATGGTGCTTCTTCCTCCTGCAGCTTTGGGTCCCTGCTCCCTGCATGCACCACCTTTAGCAGGGTGGTGGTACCTTCCCTGTATGAGGCATTCAGGGAGTACTTGAAGGAGGTGCTGCGCAAGGCAGGGCTGCAGGTAGCCTTGCACTTCACCTCTGACATCTGGAGAAGCTTGGGTGGAGATCACGCCTGCCTCTTCCTCATGGGGCACTGGTGTGGTCAGTCAGGCCATCGGTGGGCTCTACTGCAAGCTGAGGTGCTGGATGAGTTCCACACAGCAAGGGAGATCATGGGAACCATGAACCACATGGTGCAGGTGTGGCTCATTGGGCAGGCTGAGCTCACCCCTGGGTTCATGGTTATTAACAATGGGGCCAATATGATGAAGGCTGTCCATGATGCCAACTTTGTTGGCATCCACTGTGTGGCACACAGGCTGCACCTAATAGTGAGAGATGTCTTGGAGGGGGACAGGGCTGCTGGTGACAGTGCCACCACCAGCACTACTACAAGCCAGCTGATTTCAAAATGCAGGAAGGTGGTGGGCTACTTCCATTGCAACATCAAGGGGGGCAAGATGTTGTGGGAGAAACGGGAAGAGCTGAGCATCCAACAGCACAGAATCATACAGGATGTGGAGACTTGGTGGAACTCCACATACCCGTTGCTTGAAAGGTTGGTGGAGCAACATAAGGCCATCCGTAAGATGGCCTTGCTTGAGGAGATTGGGATCAGTGCCCCCCTGAACAGAGCTAAGTGGGGTACCATCTCCCAGATGTTGGTGGTCCTCAAGCCCTTCCTCAAGGCCACAGAGACCCTTAGTGCTGGTGATGCCCTCCTCAGCCCAGTAATCTCCCTATTGAGGCAACTGGAGAACCAAATGGAGAAGTTCCAGGGGATCAGTGCTCCTTCCTGGGGCAGGCCACTGTCACCAGACATGCAGGCACTGGTGAGGTGACTGAAGGAGGATATCAGGAGACAGCTGGATTCCTTTTGGTCCAGTATGGTCCACATGATGGTGGGCATGTGCAATCCAAGGGTGAAAGGGAGCATGTACACTGGCAGCCCCAAAACCCTGGATCACTGAACACAGGTGCTGGTTAACAAAGTCAGGAAGGCTGAAGTGCAGAGGCCAGGGGATGTGGAAGAGTGGGGATCCACTTTCCTGTACCAGCACTCACAGCACCAGCCAGTCTCCTCCCCACCAGCCACTGCCAATGTGGGCCATGGGCATGGCTTCAATGCTGGAGTCCAAATGCGCCAGACCACAGCCTCGGGCAGGTAGTTCCAAGGCTTCAGTGGCTACCTATCTTGCTGAGGATGTGAAGCCACTGGACTGTGACATCTTGGCCTACTGGGCAAACCACAGGCCGATGTGGCAGGATCTGGCCACAGTTGCCCAGCAACCTGTCCTGTCCATCAACTAGTGTTCCAAGTGAGAACGGATTCAGCATATCCAGCATGGGTTTGTTGCAGGTAGGTCTTGCTTGACCAATCTCATTTCCTTCTACAACCAGGTGACATATCACCTGGACAAGAGAGAAGAGATTGAAGTCATATATCTTAACTTCAAAAAAGCTTTTGATCTGGTATCCTATGATCACCTCTTGGTGAAACTGGCCAATTGTTGCCTTGGTTCAACCACAATCCACTGGCTGGAAAATTGGCTCCGTGGTTAGACCCAGAGGGTAGTAATTGATGTAAGTCACTCATCATAGTGTCCTGTGACCAGTGGGGTCCCCCCAGGTTCTGTCCTTGGATTCATACTGTTCAACATCTTCATTAATGATGTGGACACTGGAGTCAGGAGCGGGCTAGCCAAGTTTGCCAATGACACCAAACTTTGGGGCAAAGCATCCACACCAGAAGACAGGCGGGTGATCCAGGCTGACCTGGACAGACTCAGCAAGTGGGCAGATGAAAATCTGATGGTGTTCAACGCCAATAAATGCAAGGTTCTCCACCTTGGGAAGAAAAACCC
>JAGPOW010000261.1:130160093-130170918 GCA_030014935.1 Caiman crocodilus
TTCTGGTTGGGTGGTCTATAGCAGACACCCACCATTAAGTCCCTTTCCCCTCATCCTCCTTGCAGCCTGACCCAAATCGCTTCCACCTGGTCTTCAGTCGCCCCCAAGTTAATGCTTACTGCAGAGAAGTGCTCTTTAACATAGAGCGCAACCCCACCGCCTAGCTTCCCCACCCTATCTTTCCTGAAAAGGGCATAGCCATCAAGGTAATCCACATATGTGTATGGGATGTGCAGGTGTTGGTAACTGGTAACTGAGCCCATCTAAATTTGGTGTGTGTAGCATGTATGGGCTTAAACTGGTCATAGGTGTGCATAAACCCAAATTAGTTATTTTGAACATGTGTGTGTATGCATATGTGTGTGTGTGTGTGTGTGTGTATGGCATTATGTTCAAGATATACAAATTAGTGATCTGTGTCTAACTTTTGCGGTGTATAGTGTATGTACTTGACTTGATGATAGGTATGCATGTGCTTAGGCTGGTTTGGATGTGTATATGCCTGAGCTGGTTGTGTGTGTATGAACCTAATTTATTTCTGTGTTTGTATATGTGCAATTGTGTTACACCCTCTACATCCTGTCTAACAGTGTAATATTAAGATCCTGGGAGTTGATCTGATCCCAGAGGGCAACACCTGCTGAGGCATGTGAAGCCCCCATGCTGAGGTACACTGTTCCCCAGCCAGCCATGAATCATCTGGCTGGGGTGCAGTGTGCCTTGACATGGGGGAGCAGGTACCTCTGGACTGACTGCTACCCTGTTTCCATATTCCTGAGTCCCCATACTGAGTCACATGAAGATGGGGGAAGCAGGTAGCCCTGGGCTTCCTGCTTCCCTGTCTTAAGGCACACTGCATCCCAGCCAGCTGCTCCATGGCTGGCTAGGGTTCAGTGTATGTCAGCATGGGGATTTCACATGCCTGAGAATGGGGGCTATGCAATGGAGCCCCCACGCTGAGGCACATGGAGACAGGTAAGTAGCCAGCCCAAGGAGCTTTGTGCTCCAGCCATCTGGGGAGTAGTAGGCTGGGGTACAAGGTATCTCAGCATGGGGCCTCCACAGCATGCAGAAATGGGGCACCAGGCAGCTCAGAGCTGCCTTCAGTCCTGTCTCCACATTCTTCCTGGTACATGCCACATTGGCATACTTTGCACTGCTTTTTTTTTTTGCTACCAGGAAATCCCAGTAGCAAATTTTGTCCCAGCACTGCAAATTAGCAGCACCACACATGAATTAAGTTGCACAAATACAGTTTGTAGTGCTACAAAAAGGTTTGCAGTGCTACAAACTGCACATGCCTGCACATCTGGATCTGGAGTATGTGTCTTTACTAAAGATACCTCCCAAGTATCCATGTTCTAATAAGCTCCCTACTCATGACTAGAATTGGGTTTTCTTGTTTTAAATCCTGGGATCCTCCATAAATATATATGCAGATGAGGCACAAAGCAACTTGGTTCAGCTCCACCTCACGGGGGGCAGGGCCATACTAATCCTATGTGCCCTCATGGAAAAAATTGGCCAACTGTGGCCTCGGCTACACTACAGTCCTATGGCAGAGGAACTGGCTCTGAGGTTGGACCCAGAAAATGGCGGTCAACAGAAGTGAATCATCGTGATGCTCCATGACCAGTGGTGACCCCTAAGACTCCATCCTTGGACCTATACTCTTGAACATCTATATTAACGATGTGGACATTGGTGTCAGAAGTGAACTGGCCAAGTTTGCTGATGACACCAAAATTTGAGATAGTGTCCACACCTGAGGATAGGCTGGTGAATCAGGCTGAATATGACAGGTTCATAAAATGAGCAGATAAAATTCCCGATGACATTCAATATGGAAACATGCAAAGTACTCCACCTTGGAAGAAAAAACAGCATCACACTGATAGGTTTGGCAGTGCTACACTTGCTAGCACCATGGCCAAAAGGGACTTGGGGTTCATGATTGACCACCAGATGGATATAATCCACCAATGTGATGTTGTGCCTGGTAAAGTGAACAAAACTCTGGCTTGCATCCATACATGCGTCTCAAGCAAATCTCAGGATGTCATCCTCCCACTGTACTCAGCCTTGGTGAGGCCGTAGCTGGGGCACTGCATCCAATTCTGGGCTCTACAGTTTAAAAAGGATGTGGAAAAGCTTGAAAGAGTCCAGAGGGAAGCCATATGCATGAATAGAGGACACGAGAACAAGCTTTATGATGAGAAGTTGAGAGCCATGGGACTCTTCATTCTAGAAAAACATAGGCGCAGGGGTGACTTAGTGGCTGTCTATATGTATACACAGGGTGTACATCAGAATCTGGGGGAATGCCTGTTCACCAGAGTGCCCCGAGGGCTGACAAGGCCAAATGGTCACAAACTCATCCAAAACCATTTTAGGGTGGACATAAGGAAAACTTCTTTACTGTCCAAGCCCCCAAGGCCTGGAATAGACTGCCTCCAGAGGTGGTGCAAGCACCTCCTCTGGACTCACCTAAGAAACATTTGGATGCCTATCTTGCTGGGATCCTTTGACCCTATCTGACTTCCTTCCCTTGGGGCAGAAGGCTGTACTTGATGATCTTCTGAGATCCCTTCCAGTCCTAATGTCTATGAAATCTGTGTGACAGGCTGAGAGGGAAGGCTGCAGAGGGATTTTGGATGAACTGTTTGGGACCCCATTTGGTGATGTTTGCCAGACATTTAAGGCTGATGATGAAGGAACAAAAATAATTGGAAATGAGAAAGAAAGGCACAGCTCAGCTGGGAATGAGGAAGAAGTTAAAAATGAAAAGGAGTCAGAGACTGAGCACAATGGGCACTATTATGTATTTCATTTAGATGGGCTGCACTACCCTGTCCTTGTGTTAGGTTCCCATTAGCAGCATAGATTCTCACCACTTTTTGGCTAAGATCAAGTGAAGTGGATGGGTGGAGGCCTGCTGTTACTGCTTCGATTGATGCCAGGAGTGCTGGAAGAATAATGATAGAGTGCAAGGATGGAGGAGGAGGAGTTCTCAGAGACTGAAAGAGCATCAGCAGGTGTTTTGCAGATGAGAGTGACAATTACAGAAGAGAAAGTAGATGAAGAGATGAAAATGAAATCAGAAAATGGAAACAAAGATTGAAAGTTTGATGGAGGATGGATTAAATTGGAGAAGATGGGATGAAAGAAGGTAGGAAAGAAAGTTGTGTTGCGATTGGCAGTTTTGGAGGAGGCTTTACTGATGAAAGAAATGAGGGAAGAGTCCAGTTGGCAGGAAGAACAGAAGAAAAGGAGAAATGTTCAGGAGAGAGAAATGAGGAATGAAACAGTGATTGAAGGGAAACAGATGACTAGTAAGAGGAAGAAGCCAGACCCACAGAAAGAAGGGAGATGGTGTGACAGGTAACCTATGCCTGAGAATAAAAGCAGTATTAACAGGGGAGAGAACAAAGAAGTTGGATGATAAATAGATATAAATATATAAAGAAAATATTGCTTGAAGTTATAAATGATAAAGTGAAACTTTTGAATAGCCTTGTCACCTTTCCTAACCAGCAATCATGGGAATTTTTGTTTTGGAGCTGAGAAGATTATGAGTATTTTTGGAAGGTGCATGCAGCAGTAGGTGAGAGAGAAGAACTTAAGGAGATAAGTTTTATCATGGGAGAAAAGATAAGAAAAAGGGCAATAATTATTTGAGTGTATACAGGTATGCTTGAAATGGGGGGATGGGGTAGAAAAATGGCTGGAGAATTATGTACAATAAATTATGTATGTTAAGAAGGTACATGATAAATATGTTATATATGGACAGGATCATGGAGAACTCATGTGGTAACGAAGGCGGATGAGAAGAGTTCCACTGGGGCAATGCCATCACTAATCTAAGTAGGGCCACACCAAAATTTTGCATTTTATTTCGAACAACTTAAACTCTGTAGTAAGTATAGGCAGGAGGGGTATCTGTCTGCATGCTGCCAGTGCACAATATGATACACATGCAAAGGGTAAAGGCACAGGGTGGGATACCAGGAAGTACTGAAGTGTGTCAGTTGTGGACAAGAGGGACCCCACTTACAGCAACAATGTCCATGGGCCTTGTCAAATAAAACTAGAGCTGCAGAGGAGCAGCAGAGGCAGGAAGGAGAAAGTGGGGAAGAAAAAGAAGTTGGGGCAGAATTTATGACACTTGAGGAGATGCCACAAAAAGAAAGAGCTGGGAAGGAAGACAGTGATTTTTCAGAAGTTGAAATGGCACAGCTGGTGACAGAGGAGGGAAAAGAAGGAAAGATATGTGGAACAAGTGACATGGAGAAAAAGAATACAGAAGAAGGCAGACAAAGAGAGAGGGGGAGGGACATAGGTTGACATAAAATATTGGACCTAGCATGATCTGGGATTAATGGAACAGGGAAAGGTGAGAGGAGAAGCAGATGAGTAGCGAATCTTTCTTGAATATCAAAGCAATAAAGCAACAGGCAAAGACTAGGGGGATCTGAAGAGGGAGCAGATTAGAGCCAACTGCATCAAGCAACAGTGTAGAAGACTCATGGAAGTGGTAGAAATGTGTAATTTACATGGACAAGCGTGACTTTGTGTATTGCATCTATAATGTCAAAGTGTGCTATTGAGGAAGAGGTGGGATAAGATTATGCCAATATTGAGTGGGGTCAAAATGGACATAATATGTTTACAGGAGTGTGGAGTCCCATGGGAGAGGGATTACAAGCATTTTGTAAAGAGGGGTCCATTGTGGTGGGCAGGTCTGGGTGTAAACATAGCAGCTGGAGTTGCAATTTTGCTCAAGAGTGAGCAAGTAAAAGTGCAGCAAGTGCAGGTAATTGTGGAAGGAAGATGGCAACAGGGGGTAGTGGAGTTTGAAAAGAAAGCGTTAGACATCCCAATATATGCATGTTGTCTGAAAGAGAAGGAAGTATTGCCTTGTTTAATAAATTAGGGGTGTATATGGGTAGAGGTAGGCAGCAAATTCTGGTGGGGGTTTCAGTTGCATTATTGAAGAGACAGATAGGAGAGGGGACAGAAGAGGGGGAGCTAGACAGCTCATCAAAAGTACTGATTAATTTAAGAAGAGAAGAAGGCTTAAAAGATGTATCAGCCAATGAGAAGGTGATTATGAGGCTAGAACTGAGTTGGAGACAGGTGTTGAGGATTGATTTCATATTAACATCAAATGGGCTAGGGATCGGAAGAAAGGAGAAAATAGATGTGACTTTCAGTGATCACCAGATTTTGAGAATGTAAGTGAGTTTAGATAAAATCATAAGATAGGGGGAAAGGGATGTGGAAGTTAAAAGTTCAATTACTACAAGAGGAAAATACGTGTCAGGAATAAGTGGAACTGTATAAAGGATGGAGGATGCTGAAGAAATACTACAAAAAATGGGAGTTGCAGACAATGAAAATAATTTTTTTTTATAAATATTGAAGAGAAGTGAAGACTGTGAAATAGCTAGAAGAACTACAGGCAAGGAAGCAGGAATGATCAAAGGAGGCAGTAAGAAGATTATGAGTGAAAGAAGAGTTGGCAGCCAAAGAGATGGGCTGAAGAATGGTTCAAAAGAAAAACAGATGAGAAAATCTTTGTGACCAGAGTACCTTGGGTGGAGAAGGGGGAAAGATGGTGTAAGTATTTTTCAGTGAATTTGAGGAAAAGAAGGAAGAAAGGAAAGGAAAGCAGTGAGAACTGAAAAAGGAATCTGAGTAGAAGATAGGTTGAAGATGTTGGACACAGAAGCAGAGTTCTATAAAACGTTGTATAAAAGTAGAGGAATACCTGGAAGAAAAATTATGGTGAGGGGATAAAGGAATGAATAGAGAACAGAAAGCAGAAAGAAACCAATACTGGAGAAGTTAAGTATGAGAAAGATGGAGGACTGCTTAAAAGTTGGCAAGAGACGGAAGGCACCAGGAAGAGATAGACTTCAAGTGGAATTCTAAGAACATTTTTGGCAATGGCTGAGGATAGGTATAATGGAGACATACTGGAAAATAATTGAGGGTAGGGAGATAGGAAAAGATTTTGCAGAAAGTGTGAAAGAAGATGTGTTAGAGCACTTGAGGCCAATTAACCCTTTTAAACATAGACTACAAATTGATTGCAAAAGTATTGACCAAAATAATGTGTTGCTGTTTAGCAGATGTGATGCAAGAAGAACAAATGTGTGCTGCCCCTTTGAAGAGGACATCCCAGACACTATTGTTAATGAGAGATGTCATAGAGGATGTACAAAAGAGAAAAAGAAACACAGTAATAATGAATTTAGACCTAGAAAACAAGTTTATGGTAGGTTTGAACATGATTTCATGTTTGAAGTATTACAGATGATGGGGTTTCCTTTGAAGATTATCAGATGGGTTAAAGTGTTATACAGTAAAGTTGGAAGCTGAGTAGTGATGAATGGGAAAAGTATTCCCTGTAAAAATAGGGGTAAGATAGGGATATCTGCTTTCCCCCTGTTTTTGTGTGCATGATGAAGCCATTGGCACAGATAATTCATCATTGGTATGCTGGTAAGTAGTGTGAAGGTACTAGGAGGAGGAGAAGTTAAATGTACATTCAAATGGATTATATGGACTTAGTGGTTCAGGGCAACATATCAGTCTAGATGGTACTGAAGCATACTGGAGACTATAGTGAAATGTCAGGGGCAAAATTAAAAAAAAAATGAAAAGTATGTTGATGGGATTGGGGAACTGGGTGAATCTACAGAAGTTTGGGCTGCAAGTGGTAGAGGGTATAATCAAGATTTTGGGAATCCCAATGGATGCCAAAGGAAAAGGATCAAAGCTGTGGGAGAAGTTAGAGGTAAGAGTAAGACAGATCTTGGGATTGTGGAATGATATATTTCTAGGTGAAAGGGGCTGCAGTGAAAATGGTATTCTTGCCAATTGTCCTTTACGTTAGAGTAGCCTGTCCACCATCGTGGCAGCAGATAAGGAGGGTACAGAGGCAGATGTGCCTTTTTGTAGGAGATGCAAAAGAGAAACTGTAGCTAGAACAAAGCCATACAAAGGCAGGGACTTATGAGGTTGAGGAAAGTTAGATGTGGAAAGCTTCGTGTATATTTACTTTATAAGTATTTTCTGTAAAGAGGCAATGGAAGCCTTGGAAGCAATGGAAGTGGGAAGATTTCATGTTTCTGCTGATCCTGGGCAAGAAGAATGTTAAGAAGATGGGGCGTGTGTGGGGGAGACTGGAAAAAACCATGGACGTGGCAGCCACTGGCCTGTAATGCAAAGGTGGAGAATTTGTTATGGTAAATAAACTAGAGTGAGTGGGATTAGAGTACTTGAAAGGCTGTAGAAAGGTGATTAATATGATAAGAAAGAAAGACATGATAACAATACTTGGGGACTTGGTAGAAAGACAGATAACGAAAGTGTGAAAAGAAGTGACTGATAACAGATTGAAAGACGAGCATACAACTATCATATGAATGATGATACAGAATATTCTTTCTATGAGGGGCATTCAGCATAAATGGGGTCTGGTAAAATTGGCAGAAGGCCCAAGAGAGGGATGTGGGGCTGAAGAATCTGTACTGCCTGTATTTTGGTACTGTCCTTTTAAGCAACGGATATGGAAGGGAGCGTGTCATTTTTTGAAGGCAATCAATATGAAATATGACATAACGTATGACATAGTGTTCTGTAGGTTAATGCCCAAGGAACAGGATTCACAGAGACTGAGAACCATGCTGCTTTGTATGACATTAGCAACCTGGAAGGTGAGAAACCTACTGTTGGTCAAGGGACTGGCTTTCACCAGAAGAGAGTTTGTAGTTAGCAATATGTGAATTGAAATACTATGTGAATCAAGAAGCGGATGATATAGGAAAGGAGAAGGCAGACAAGAGACAGAGGAAAGGAGAGAGGAGACTTGAGGTGTTTCTTCCCAAATGACAAAGGCATGAAGTGAAAGTCATTGCTTCTTACTGGCTTGGGGGAGTTCATGAGAGGTTTGTGTGTTAATGGTGGAAAGGGCTGTAATAAGAACACAGCATTGTTCTAGTGGAATTTGCCAAGATGTGCTAATGTAGTTTCTTGTTATTGTTTTGTTTGGTTGGTTTTTTAAATTTCCCATTAGTATATTTGCCCCATATGGGCCATGTGTTTTATAGTCATGCTCAATGTTGGCTGTATACAATCATCTTCATAGTTGGTTTCTATTACTGACCACATGCTGGTTTTGGTAACAGTTTCATGGTAAAAAATGTATTTAATAAGGTTTCCTGTTTTCAAATGTAAAATAAGAGGCTTCTTTTCCCCCTGCTGATTGTAGGGAAAAAAAATCCTTTTATGTTCAAGTAAAAGAGAACTTGTGCTGGGTTGGGCACTGGAAGCCATCTGGATACAGAAGTGTAGAGCTCTAATACACCTTCAGTTAAAAAGTATTTTTGGTGTCCTTAATGATGTAACCATATCCACAGATAAGAATAGTATGCAAAAATGTGTACTACATTTCTGAGTTGACTTTAAGGAAAACCTCTAAGCATCTTCTTTCCCTTCCAGGCAATGGTTGGTATGTCACAACTATGTCACTTCTGCCACTTCTCGCCATTCTGAGCCAAAGTAAGTACACCTAAAACACCCGTTTGCAATGTAACATGTCCACTTTTAGGATTGACGCAGTTAGATACATTGCATAAAAGCTCAACATGTGATACAACATGATCCAGCATGACTCAGAACAGTTGAATGAACATGTCATGTCACATTACAAACTGAAAGAAATACCACTTTGGGGTTAAAAGCAGGTACAAGTAGATAAATTGCCCATGAAATGTGTGCATTTGCCAACTCTAGCAGACAGATGAAGATAGAGTCTTTTGAGGCTTGCTCTCATCTCTACTATTAGACTGAAGTGACAGAACAGGATTTTAGGGGGGGCCCTATTTCAGAGTCCCATATATATATCTAGATTTAGCATCACTCAAAAAGAACTGGGTTCAAATGAACTGACTTTTATACTCTTCACAGATTATGTTTTCTCTAGTCAGGGATTAACTTTCATGGCCCTCACCTCACTTTCATAACAAATCACCCTTGCTCTCAAGGACCTTGGCAGTATTTTAGCAATTCTACTTTCAGAGAGATGAATTGTTCTTGAAGATTTTCTCCACTGTATTAGTCATAATAAATACACTTCTCTTCATGAACCTTGCAGCAATTTTCTTTCCACTTACATTTTTTTCTCTTCAGCACTCTAGTGACCTTCTTTGGCTGAACACGCCAAGGTAGCAAAGACCCAAAAGAAAATAAGTAGTGTTTAATTTGTGACAAAACATTACCACTTAAAATTAATAGCCAGCTGTATATCTTTCTATGCTTGAGACCTATTGTAACAGGGTGAGAAAGAGGTGGAGGAGGATAACCCTGCTTGCACCCTCTCCCATACTAGGCTGGGAGCAAGGGGCCACCTCTGCAACTCCTGGCACCAGAGGAAAACCATGCACTCATGCCAGGATAAACTCACAGTAGTACCCCCATTTGGGACATGCCAGTCTGCATGGGGTCAGGAGTCTCCAAACTGTGTTTTGAAGTACTAGTGAGCTACATCTTATTGATATAGAACCTAGTGGAGGCTGGACCGCAGAGAATTCACTGGGCTTTGTGAAACCAAGACAAGCTAGAGAAATAAGCCAGGCTAGGTAGAGATCCCACTGAGAATCTTCAACTATTTTCTACAAGTCATGGTGGGCAAGTCTTAAGTGAGGACTAAACCCTTGCCTGGAGGAGGTAGCAGGCGAGCCCATTTCACCCCCAGTGGTGTCCCCTGCTATGCCTATGTTAAAGTATCCCATGTAATATCGAGTCTCATGTAGCTGACCCATTTGCTCTATACCTCTATATGAAGTTATCTATAGTATGTTAATGTATCCAGTTCATAGAATCATAGAATCATAGAAGTTGGGTTGGAAGGGACCTTGTAGATCTTCAAGTCCGACCCCCTGCCTGGGCAGGAAGAAAACTGGGCTCAAATGACCCCAGCCAGGTAGGCATCGAGCCGCTTCTCAAAGACGCCCAGGGTAGGAGCCAGCACCATTTTCCTTGGAAGTTGGTTCCAGATCCTAGCCTCCCTAACTGTGAAGTAGTTCCTATGGATGTCTAATCTAAACCTATTCTCCAACAACTTGTGACCGTTATTCCTTATTATCCTAGGGGGTGCTAGGGGAAACAAGGTCTCCCCCAAATCCTTCTGGTCCTCCCTAGTGGGTTTATAGACGGTCACCAGGTCCCCCCTCAGCCTTCTCTTGTGAAGGCTGAAGAGGTTCAGGTCCCCTCGCATCTCATTGTAGGGTCTGCCCTGCTGTTCCCAGATCATGTGGGTGGCCCTCCTCTGGACCTTCTCAATGTTGTCCACATCCCTCTTGAAGTGGGGTGCCCAGAACTGAACAGAGTACTCCAGCTGTGGCCTGACCAGTGTTGCATAGAGGGGTAGGATCACCTCCTTGGTCCTACCTGAGATGCACCTGTGGATGCACGATAGGGTCCGGTTAGCCCTGCCGACCGTGACCTCACATTGTTGTCCCATGTTCATCTTGGAGTCAACGATGGCTACAAAATCCCTTTCTGCCTCCGTGCTCTCAAAAAGAGAGTTTCCCAGCTTATAAGTGTGCTGCTGGTTACTACTGCCCAGGTGCAGCACCCTGCACTTGTCCGTATTGAAATGCATCCTGTTTTTGTTAGCCCACTCTTGCAACCTATTCAGGTCTTTCTGCAGTCTTTCCCTCCCTAATAGCATGCCCACCTCACCCCAAATTTTGGTATCATTAGCAAATTTGAACAGGTTGTTTTTCACTCTGTCGTCCAAATAGCTGATAAA
>JAGPOW010000261.1:130185864-130198081 GCA_030014935.1 Caiman crocodilus
CTAATATTAACTAATATTATCTATTTAGGCAGAATACCAAATGCCTCCAAGAAGCACACATCATTGCTTATTAATCCCTCTGGTTCTGGCTGTCACAGGTGGGTTGCCTCATCTTTTGTTTCTTGAATGCTGAGGGTGGTTCCAAGGGCTGGCTCATTGGTCCAGGTATTGCTGTTGATGATTTGGTCATTCAGAGGGAGATATTTTTAGACCAACTGCCATTGTCTCTCAAGCACCCTCATTTATCCCCATTCATTCAGGAACTATGTTACATAGGAGGGGTAGGTCTGAGTCATTGGTTACACAACAGGGCATGGGGAACAAGATGGAGACTTGACAAACAAAATGGAAACTTGACCTGACTTATGCTAACTTACATATGTAGGCCTAAATCATATAGTGCCAGTAAAACAGTAATATAGAACAGTAAAAATCAATATAAACATAATAATTATACAGGAGAAAAAAACAAAACAAAAGAAACACGACTTGCTACCAAAATAAAATGCTGAAGCTTATCCTATGTCTTAGGTCACATATACTTTTATATAGGGAATAGAGAGGGAAAGAAAAAGTCAGAAATGGTGGGGGAAGGGAAGGGAATGCATTTAAAAAAAAACAACAAAAAACAAACAAAAAAAACCCCTGGGGTTTTGCTACAAAACTACTGGGGCTTTTTCTACCCCCAGACCAAGGGGATCTCAGGTGCTAGTATTCCCACTTGCAGTAACAATCACACGCCAGACACGCACACGCACACGCGCACACACTTCTACCAGAGCCGAAGATTTAAAAACATATCAGAATCGTGCAGCTCCTGCTGTCTGAGCTTCCTCGAGGGAGGCATGGAATGCTTTGGGGAGGGGTGTGTGGCCCCTTGGGTTATCAGGACATCAACCCTTATATGTGGCCTGGGCCTCTATCTCCTATTTCCAGACAGACAGGGAATGCTGCAAAGCATTCTGGGATCAGAACTTTTGGTAGAAGTGATATTTTTTATTAGATCAACTAGATAGTTTCATAAAAAAAAATCTTTATTTGCAAGCAGCCTTCTTCAGACATAGGATAAAAGAGTGGGAAAGTTCTCCTAGGTAGAAATGAAAGTTTATATTTCACAGTGGAGTTGGAGGTATGGTGAAATCTCCATGGTGGTCACCTACTGTGCCACACTTACCTGATAAAAATAATCATCAACCAACTGCATCTTGTGCTCAAAAAAGATCAGGCTTTGAGAGAAATATCCCCAGCCCTGCACATAAAATGCACATTAAAAGTTCTTCTCCCACTTCCAGTTAAAAACGTGTGACTTTTGGACAAAGGGATATGTAAAATCTATCCAACAATATTGCTGGTGTAAGTGGATTGTGACCTGACTTATGTTGGGGATTTCTTCATGTGAATTATTGATCCCATCAGTTGTGTGGAGCATTGAAGCATGGCTGTTTCTTGATGGTCCAAGGTTCTGGGCAGTCATAAATAAGTGCTATGGCCTCTGCTTGTTCAAAAATCATTTTGATCTGGGACTTTAGTAAAGAGATCACTTGTTGGCTATAGTGCAATAGTGACTTTTCTGGTTCCGGAAATGAAAAAAAGGTACAGCAGCATAACTTTGATTACAGTGCCATTGCATGGTAATCACCGTAAATCGAACTACTTGTTCAAACACTATATTGTTTGAATTTCCAACAACAAAGCAAGAAAAAAAAGAGGTAGTAAACCATAGATTATCTCCTTGACTCCATATTTTCCTTTTTCTCTTCAGTGCTTAGAACACTTAAATATATACAGCCAATACAACATGTTTGTTTGGTACTTGAACTTTGTATTATAATCTTCAGTATTCAAGGAATGATAAGTGCTGTATTAATGCACCTTGAAAAGAAATAACCTTTGCGTTGATATACTTATATTGTAATCTTTGTGCCGTAAATGTATTCACTGCTTTCTTTGACGTTCTTTTAAATAGGTTGCTGCTATTACTTTGAAAGTTATTGCTTTTTATGGCTATTGACTATCAATTTATTTTACTTACGAAATTCTGTTTTTTATTAAGCATTAATCAAATGCATATAATTTATGAACTAGAAGAATAAAAATTCTAGAATAACCAGCTAACTTAGTGTCCTATCTAGTATTTGTCACTGTAGATTTGTCACTAATTTGTCACTGTAGATTTATCAGATGTTTGCATTGTAGAAACAAGAAAGCTTTCACTTTAAGAACCAGACTTGCTTGAAATTAAATATGCCAACTGAGAAATTTCTTTCTTAAAACATTGTAAAATTTAGTTAAGACATTTTTATTGCACAGAAACTGTGAACACTATTAAGTCAGGATTTGTGTGTTTGACATAATAGTCCATTAAAATGAATGTAAGATATAGCTCTGTACAAGTAACATAAAATCAGTCGATATCCCAAGAGAATGTCTAACACAATTTCTTGCAAACCTAATGGTTCTGGCCATCTGACTCAATCAAACCTTTATGCTATTCCACTACATTTGTGGAAACTTGATTACATAAAATTGTACACGTCAGCCGGGCTGATCACTATGGAATTTAATTAGCATGGCAGAAGAAAGGCTAAAATGGCATGTGTGTATGACAGGGGAAGGGAGTAGAGGAGATAGCAAGGGTTCTGAATGCCAAGTCATTTTATAGAAAAAAAATGATGCAAAATCTATTAGTCTAGAGCAGGGGTTCTCAAAGTTTTTATGCTGCAGTCCAACAAACCACCGCCCAGCAGTCACAGCTGACCGCAGCTGGAATTTCCAGCAAAAAGACAGGTAAGGACACCCCCGCTCTGGGTGGGGGCTGGCTGCGGCTAAATGCTGTGCTGCTGCGGGTCCTGCAGAAGGAGCCATGGCCTTTCCGCTTGGCTCGGGGGGTGGGCACAGCCACTTCCGGTCAGGCGCCCAACCATGCTGTGGACTGGCAGTCGAGCCCCCGCAGTCCAGCACCACGTTGTGGCCTAAGGATTGAGAACCCCCGATCTAGAGAGAGCAGGAAGTCATAGGCCACGTCTCAGTTGTCACTATGCAGATTTTGGGATGTCATATTGCACTCTCCTTCCACTATTTAAACCGAATTGGGAATAGCTTCAAGGATGCTCGATATTTATAATTAAAGATAAACAAAATAATCATAATTAATAACCTGAGTACTGTATGGTTGGGCAAGAAAGAGGAAAGGACTAATTAAAGAAAACAGAAAAAAACGTTCCTTCAGATTTCTTGATTTTGTTTTGTTTTGTTTTGGGGGGTTTTGTTTTGTTTGGGGTTTTTTTGGTAAAAATAAATCTAGTAAAGCTCACCAAGACTAATGCTTGGATAGAGATGTAAATGAAGCTGAAATTTAGGTTGTGGTTCTATTGTTAAATGAAGATTATAATGAGTTTTACCTTCCTCTCTGGCAACCCCACTACAACAAGCAAAGATATTAACCATTTCAGCGGTCTCTCTAGATGTGAAAACCTGTTAAGCCATAGGGATGCATTTTACAAAAGAAACAGTGACATAACAAGATAGGGCAACTCTGAAAACCTGAAGTTACATTCTAAAAATAAACTAGTTAGACTTGTGCGGCAATAAACATTGACAAATCACAAGTATATAAGGGTTCATAACCTGCTCTCAAAGATAATTCAGCAGTTGTCTGGCATAAAATGTGAGTGTCCAGAAGAGTGAATCTTGTTGAAGATCTCAGGAACTCCTGACATCTCCAGTCTGCTAGGCAAATATATTTTACCATGTCTGGATACAGTGGACATAAGCCACAAAAAGGCTTGTCGCCCTTAGTGATAGCATGTATTTTTCCAGTCAGAAATCATGGTTCTCTGGCCTGGGAAGGGAAAAAGATTAACAAAGTAACTCAAATATTAAAGTGTATCAGTGAAACAAAATTCCAAACTACGACTTAAGACGTAAAGTAAAGTAACTCATCCTGTCTGGTAACCTCAATATTCAGTTTCTTGGCCTCTGAAAATGCTCCCTGCAGTGGCACATTCAATTTAACAGCAGAAGGCAAAATGTTTGCCTAAAACCTTTTCTGAAAATATGAGCATTTACACATGTGCTCCAGGAGACATTGGGGAGAAGGGGTGCTTCAATTCGTGCAGCTCTGAGAGCGGGGCTAATTAAAAGCACCCAGAGCGTCACATGTATCAGCATCCTCACACTGAAAAATGGCAGCGGAGTGCTTTGAACTAAAGCTTGCTTACCCAGCTTTAGTTGAAAGTGCCCCCCCACCATTTTTCAGCATGGGGATGCTGATGCACATGATGCTGGAGGTTGCTGGAGTATGTTAATTTCCACAATCCAGCAGGTTTGATCAATCTGATGGATTAATCGATTAGTCTGGATTAGTCTGTATGATTAATTGATTAGTCTGTTCCAACGCACTGGAATTACGTATAGGAGCCCTATATGCCTACAATACATGGGTATCTTGCTGGAAAAACAAACAAAACAAAGAAAAAATCCTCCAGATATTTAAGAAACACCTTCTCTTCTATAAAAGTGTCATAGTCATGAGAAATATTAATATTCTAAATATTGAACTAGGTGATGAAAGCATATCTAATTAAATCTTAGATCCATAATCCATTAGCAGTAAGTTCTTATCCTGATAGTGCTCTAAGATGGAAAAAACTCAATCAAATCCAAAGTTGTTGACAATAGGAGATAACCACCCAGAACAGAGAATGACCATCTAACTACCTCAATGAAGTTTTGAACAGATCAGACAAGAATGCTTTGTTGATTAAATAAGATGAATTATTGCAAACAGGCTAGATGTCTTCATGTCCACATCTATTTCCAGGGTTTTGCTCCTCATCTAGAATAACACTTCCCACTCCTCCCCACTCATTTTTCTGTAGTGTTGACTTTCAAAATGAAACAGCTGCAGCTGAGCAGTGGCAGATCATTTTCAGTACACAGATTCATGGCTACAGCATGACTTAAACACTACTCATGAGAAACAGTGCTCCATGTGCTTTACAGAAGCACCAGGGAAACAGAGTAGAAGCTCAGCAGTCTTGTTTTGCTAAAGATGCTTAATATCCAATACAAATATGGACCTTGCCCCAGAAGCCTATAAACTAAATATTTGACATAGTGCCACAGGTAAATGAAACAAACTGATACAGTAGGTAAGAACAAACCAAAATATTTGCTGTAAAAGCAATACCGTTCATTTTCCATGTGCCTAGCAAATGCCAAAACAACAATACTCGTAGGCATCATGACAGGTAGGCTGATAGAAATGTTTTAAAAACAAATAAGGTGTCAGCTTTATGGATTAGAATTGCAGTTCTTTTAATTTAGTTATGCAAGTGTTCCTGCTGAAGTCAATGTGGGTAAAGTTTTCAAAATCAGCTCCTTGATGATGCAGCATGTATCAAGGGTAATTATATTAGGCTGCTGCTTTCTCCTCAAACTCCTGTTCCCTTAACTAAAATAGCAAATTCAAGGTGAGGGGAAAAGTCAAAGTCAAATGCTATTTTTAGTTCTAGCATAAAGAAACCCTACAGGCTAAGTGCACACAAAAACAGAGGACTATAAAAGTGGAGTGTTACTCTATTCAAATGTTAAATATTTTGTGCAGGCAGGAAATTGCCTTTATATATAATTCTATATTCCTTAATAATATTCTTCATTAAAATTCAGTTTTGTTGCAGGTATGCAAGTTAAGGGAGACAATATTATTCTTGGACTGGGGGGGGGTTGTGTTTTGGGGTTTTTTTTGAAAATCCGAGATTACTTGTAAATGCAACATTCAGGAATAGTGTCAGCAGTCTCATGGAAACAAGATAAAGGTACAATTGGAAACTGGAAGTCTGTGGTTGCTGGGTGTCACGGCGGGCTCCACCAGGGTGAGCCGTGATCCCCTGGAGGTTCTTCTCGCCACATCTAGACCAGCCCAAGGCTCCCTCAAATTCTCACCCGCCACGTCTCGATCTTAAATAAGTTTGGGAGGCTGCCTTATACGTCCTTGGGCGCGGCGTATCGGGACTTCTGTCCCCATGGCCTTCCGGACTCTACATGCGCTTCCTATTTACTGGGTGCTCCTCAGGCACCCTAGCTTTAAGGGCTATGTGTGGCTCCGACCAACCCCTGATACCACGCCCCAAGCCTTGCAGGTGTACCGGATGTTGGTGTGTCTGAAAACTGTGCCTGCTCTCTCAGGCCTTCTTTATCAACCCCCCCCCCCAGGGCTTCTTTTAGCGAGCCACCGGTCTTCTCAGCCCACCGCACAGCTACCCTCTTCTCAGGCCGGGCATACCATGCTGCTATCCCCTCTAACCGGGGACCACCGCAGCACTTGCCCTTCTGTAGGGGCCACTATGCTGCTAACCTCTATCTCCCAGGGTCCACTGCCGCATCCAGCCCCTGGCTGGGGTCTAATGCCACACTAGCCTGATGCCGGGCTCGCTTCTCAATGCTGCCCCTCTTGGGCTCCTCAAAATGGCATTCCCCTCTGGGCTTACCATGCCCTCCACAGGGTTTCTCAATTATGCTGCCCCTCACGGACTCCTTTAAATACTGACCCCTATCTGGGGCTCATCATGCCCATGCCTGGACCCTTCAAGTGCCCCTCTCTGGGCCTAGAGTCTCTGCACCCCACAAGTTGCACCATCACTGGCACTGGACTGCGCCTCCTAGGCACTAGGGCCCCACATCCCGTGGGTCCCTTTTGAGGCCTCTTCCAACCCCTTATTGCCTCACCCAAACCACTGGTGTACAAACACTAACAATAAAAACACAAGCCTCCTGGCTGTATCTCAAACATCAGGCACCTGGCCATAACAATGTAAGCCTCCTGGCTACCACTCCACATCAGCGCTCCAGCCTCTGGAGCTCTCGTGAGCTGCACTCCCATTTCTGTCTCCCAGAGCTCTTACCCCTCCAGCTGCTGGCAGGGAACTACCAGCCTGACTCTAGTTCTGGGCTTTATAGGAGCCAGACCCTGCCCCTTAGGGTCAGCTGACTCTCATTAGTTGCCCTAGTAACTCTCATCTGGGCTTGTCATCGCTGCCAGGGCTTTTCCCCAGCAGTTTCCTCCTCTCTAGGAGCGGTGTTGCGAGATGCGCCACGACACTGGGGTTTTCCAAACTGATAATGCATTTCTTTTATAGTCTGCTGACTTCTTGAAATTGTCCAGAGCGTGATCATTGTTCAACTGGGAAATAGGAACTGTATCCCATTTCTAACTCTAGCCTTTAGGTATCATATAGACAATTTCATGCATACCAGAATCATAAATTACAATTTTATACTAAAAATATGAGTGCCTTACAATTTCTGAGATTTTAAATAAATATGGTTCCTATTTTTTTCCCTGACAGCTTCTGAGTTTTTAAGATGTACTGAGTCAGACTTATTTTTATTTTTAGTTGCTTCCTCAAAACCATGAAGGTTAGTAACTTCTAAAAATAGATTTTGGATCATCTTCTAATTACATGCAAATTGGACAAAGAGCTTCAAGTCCAAATACCTTGAAAGTTGCAATACAGTTTTGCAATGGTAACGTTCAGTCTAGTATCCAAAACTAACGCTACAGTAGAGGGCTCTTTAAGAGCTTTAAAAATGTCTTAGTAAATGTTTTAAAAGATCACGAGCACAAAAGGATTCATGATGGGAATGAGAGCCTCGTGGGGAGGAGGGCAAGTTCAGAGAAGCATACAGTAAGGACTCCAAAATGCTCCGCTTTTAACTGAATTTTATTCAAGTTTAACCAGAGGTATGCAATTATTTTGGGCAGAGGGCCACTTACTGAGTTTTGGCAAGCCTTAGATGGCTACATGACAGGTAGCCAGGGGCAGATACTATTAATTATTAAATTTTTTAGCGACCCCCTAGACCAGATAAAATGGCTTGGTGGGCCACATCTGGCCTGCAGGATGCATTTTTTCCACCCCTGAGTTTGATACTGCATTTCCTACCATTCCAACACTTGTAGACCCTTTAGTTCTGCAGTTTGCTTATTGATGGCCTTGCTCCTGAGTTAGGGCTTTATATCAAAGTGGGTAAGCATTTTCCCTTATAGTGGGTGAGTTGCTGTGTATTTAAAGGCCAGCATCCACACAATAAAGTTCTTTAGACAAAGTAACTGGAAAAATACTCTTTAGTAGAATTCCTGTTTTGAAGTTGTACTATTAATATTAGTCACTGTGTACTACTGATTGTGAGGGCTTGTGTGTAGAACCTCTTATTCCCATGGTGCTCTAAAGACCTTCCCATGTTGTCTGCTTCCTTGATTGGCTCATCTATTTATGTTGATTTATCCTGATTGGCTCCTTCCTCCTTCCTTAATAGGCTCATCTATTTACCTATCTATCCCCACTTGTATCAGATAAATGGATATTTCCTTTCTGTGAAAATATTGGCATACAAACAAGTTACCAGGTAGTTTGTACTGTGCTATATGTAGCAGTATGCAATATCTAGTGAGATCCATTTGGAGGTCCTTAATTCCCTTCCTTCTCAAATGTTTAGATTTAAGAAACACTCACGATACAGCACCATAAAGTGTGTGTGTGTGTGTGTGTGTGTGTGTGTGTGTATTTCAATTATTGCTGGAGGAGTGCATGAATGATATTACAAAGAGAATTCCGTAAAAGGCATGATCAAAGCCAAGGGGGAGGAGCTTCCAACAAAGAATTGAAAAACAATACCTCTGGCAGTGCTCAGGTATGAGAAGTTGGATTGGATTTTGTAATCAGATGCCCATTTTCATCCTGCATTATGAAGGATAGTGGATATTCAGGCCATGTATTTGACTCCAGCATGGACTGAGTTTGTGACTTGCTGGAAGTCAGAACCTCTTTGTTGCACAAAATAAAGAATCAATCACAAGGCTGAAGATCCTATGTCTTAATCCCCTCTCTGACTTGGAAGATTGTGCAGAGTCAGGAGCATTGCAGAAGGCATTGGTAAATATTACTTAACATTTTATTAGTTGAATGTTTTAATTTACAGAATTTGTTTTCTCACTGTGTTGACCTCTGCCATATTGGAAAAATGTAAACTCAAAGTTTTTTCCAAGTTCTCCCCTGACCTCCGCCCACAACATGCTAAAAATTATGGTTACAGCAGAGGGTGTCTGTTCAGAGTCAGTTTTACTGTGCACATTTCTTGCTCTGCCCAAGCCCTTTGCACTTCCACGGACAAGAACCTTTTTCATTCTGGTTTTCCTGCTGGACCTTCTGCAGTGGATTTCTACTAACCTGACCTTCACACAATGTATATTCAAAATGTCAATTTTGAATATACATTCAACATTGCCTGGGCAATCACCAAAAGTCACAAGAGGACACACAGGATCATTAATTGCGTAACAGCCAGTCATCTACCCAGCTACTTTCTTTTTTTCTCAAACCAGAATTTAAAAAAGAAAACACTTTCATAGAAATGTGCTTTAGAGGAGTCACAACTAGGAGTGTGTCATATTTTATAAAAGAAATACATTTCAGAGTGTGGTAGCAGAATGAGCAGTATTTTTCTCGCTTATTTTTTTACCAGCATAGTATTTAATCAGCACAAAAATGCTCTTCTCAGTACAAAGCTTAGCAAGGCTTTTTCAATACAAAACTTGGCACTGAAGCAGTAAATAAACTATTTAGGAAATGCAAGAAAATGTAGAGAGATGGGAGCAAGGTACCAATAATGTTAACCCTAAACATGTTGATCAGTAATTGAGAAAATACATTTATTTCATTGTGAACATTTTTGCATGTCTGCAGAAGAAATTCACTGGTACTTTGGATATAAAAAGTGTTTCAATACAGCTCTAACATTACAGTACAAAACAGAGTTATCATCGTTGTTTCTAAATGTGGAGATATGCCCTTCCAGCTACGTGGAACTTTTAGTGGGATCATTCTGGTAGATAAAATCAATGTACATTTTGTTGGATATGTTTAGGTTTTGTAAATACACAAGCTGGCCTCATGGCTGATGAATGTCTTCCAATATTAAGTCTGTCTGAAGAGGTGCAGGAAGATCTTTGTATCCCGAGAATGCTGGGATCACAAGCCTAGTACTCTTACATACGATCTAAAGGATGTCCTAACAAATCCAGTCTGAAAGCAGTCCAAAAGAGCTGAAATGTTTAGTAGAATTCATATGTAAGGCTTGTGGAATGGCTTGTCACCTGTAGAGTTTACCAAGCCGAGGGGAGGTTTTGGAAATGGCATCTGTTGGTACCAATTTCACTTTATTTCTGTACAATAACCCTTCTGACTTATAATAGAATAACATTTTTCTCTGTGGAAAAGGCATCAGAAGTTGTACAGGACTCAAAAAGCTGCTAGAGCTGTGTTATCACCACTTTTACATAGTGTATGCTTAGGAATGCATGGATGGAGATTCCGAAGAGTTTTTTCAGCTACATCTGGGTAGGAAGTAACTGCACTGACTTCTTGAAAGGAAAAATTCACACCTTGACACTATTGCTCAGTTTTCCCAGGCATAGAGTATTTGGCAACTAGTGGCTTGAAAAAAAATTATAAATAATCAAAAGCATAGTATATGTTGGAGGTGCTTGCACCACCTCTGACAGCAGTCTGTTCCAGGCCTTTGGGGCTCAGACAATAAAGAAGTTCTTCCTTATGTTCAGCCTGAAACAGACTTGGAGGAGTTTGTGACCATTGTCTTCCCTTGGGGCACTCTGGTGAACAGGCATTCCCCCGGATCTTGATGTATACCCCTTCTATACTTATAGGAGCCATCAGGGCCCCCTTGCACTTTTCCAGGCTGAAGAGTCCCATAGCTCTCAGTCTCTCATCAAAGACCCTTTTTCCTGCCCTCTGATCATGTGTGTAGCTCTCCTCTGGACTCCCTCAAGCTTCTCCACCTCCTTTTTAAATTGTGGAGCCCAGAATTGGATGCAGTACTCTAGCTGCATCTGATGAAAGACTCAGTTGCAGGATGCTCACCGTTGCCTCCTGGTTACGGCACAGAGGTGAGCCCGTGGGAATTCCCTGGGGTGGAGTCGCTACTTCTGCCTCACCGTTAACTCCATCCTCCTCTTCCATCCTTCCGTGGCGGTACTTCTGGGGTGGAGTCGCTACTTCTGCCTTGCCGTGGGTAACTCCACCCTCCTTCTCTACCCTTCTATGGCGGCCCCCTTCCGTTTCGCCGCCATCTTGCGATGATGGGGGTCTTTGGCTTTCCTCTGTACCTGCAACTGTTTTGACCGTGTGCACGGCACACAATCGGGCTTCCAACTCAGTCCTTTCCCTTATAAGAGTCGTGACCGTATTGAACATTACTCGCAGCATTTTCTCCTTTTCATATGCCATGCCAGTCCCTTCAGCTACAAAGCGGCTTTCCTCCAGTTCTCCGTGGAGCTCCAGAAACTCCAGCTGTCCCAATTCCGGTAACAGCGTGTCTAAATGAATTAGCGCTGGTCCTCTACTCTCCCACACACAGCACATACAGTGAATGAACTCGCGACTGAGAACTGCATCTTCCTTGCTTGGCTTCTGTCCAGCTAAGGACTCGCTGCCCCCTTGCTCCCGGGGTTTAGACTGAACCCGCTCACTCCCCATCACACGTCCGAAGGCTCTCGGGTGGAGGCTCACTTCCCACTCTTTCTCAGGCTCCCCTTCTCCCTGGAGGAAAGGCAACCGCTCACAACTCTTCCACTCATTCCACTCACTTGATGGTAAGTGATGGACGCTTCCAACTCCACGGTGTCTAGCATGTGGCATTTTCCACCGCACCAGGGGCAACCCTCAACCAATTCCAGCTCCATCGTGTCTTCCCAGAGTACTGATCCTATTCATGATGCCATGTAGGGGCCGAGAAACACTGGTGGAATGGGGCTGCTAATGGGGTGGAATTGAGGTGCTGGAGACGCAGCAGTTGCAACAAAAAACCCTTTACTTACAGTCTGTATACACTGTAGGCACGTCTCGTGGACTTACAAAACTTAAAGAGGAAACAGGCACACTGATGCTCACACTCACGCAGGATATGGGGCATCAGATGATTCCGGAGGGGAGTCATCGTCGGTTGATCAGGCCTCCTTCGTGACTTGAAAATGTACGTGGGGATCTCTCCTCATGCGCATCCGAGCACTCTACCAATTTGGGCGGGCACCGCCCAAGCTGTTTATGTGGTCAGCGAGCCAATTGCCAACCGACACGTGTACATAATTTACCGTGAGCCAATCATAAGCATGCACTTGGTGGTGCAGCTACAAGGTTTT
>JAGPOW010000261.1:130198444-130248371 GCA_030014935.1 Caiman crocodilus
AGGGGTGTGGTAACCCAAACCCTCCAACAACAGAGCACACAGTAACAAGGGGAAAGGACTTGAAGCAACTTAACTCTGGGAAAGGGTTATGGATCTACAACAAATGATGTGAAAGGAAATTGAGTACAGCATATGTGGAATAGGATCCATAATGTCTCACTACAGATTCAGATTATGAATATTGCTGGTTTTGTGTGAATATTAACTTTTGGTCATGAAGAACAAATTTAATCTGGCCTCTGGTCATTTGGACATAGTTATTAAAGGAGAAATTGACTTACAATATAGGATTTCATGATTAGTTATTAATCAAATCCCTTCATTAGGGGTTGAGTTTGATGGCCCCATATTTTTCCAGAGTGTGGGAACTGACATCTATGAAGTGAAATGCCTTAAAACTGCAATAAAACAAACAAAATGTAACTGTGATAATAAGGCCTTGCTTACAACAAACCCTTTAATTTACAGCAGAAAGTAAATTGAAGCTGTTGAAAACCAGAAAATGTGAAGTAAAATTACTGCTTCATGTACATTTTTCTGCTCAGCCTTTTCATGTTCTGTGTCTGTGGCCCCCGAACATTAAAATTTAAGGTTCCTATAGAGATGTGGAGAGCTGGTTCCAATGAGCTGGAAATCCAGTGCACTGGAGCAGATTTGATTAATCAAGTCTGCTGGAGCATGGAAATGGATGTGCTCTGGCAGCCTTCTGCTTCAGGAGGATCAACGTCCCTGCACTGAAAAAATAGTGGTGGGATGCTTTGAACTAAAACATGTTCAATGGGCTTTAATTCAAAGTACCCCACCACCATTTTTCAGAATGGGGATGCTGATACAGGTGATGTGCAGGCACAGTTAATTAGTGTGGCTTGCTAATTAAAGTGTCCAGTGCTGTGTCCCACAGCACATGTTAAATGCCCATACTTGCTGACCTCAGGCTTGCTGTTCTCTGGGGGGGGAATTAAAAACAAGTCTGAATGGGAAATTTCGGAACAAGAAATCATCCACAAACTGGACAGTGTTAAATATGATTTAAACATGGACTATGAATTCTTATTAATTCAGTTAGCTTTTGTGACTCTCTTTGTTCCTTTCGTGTACTAACACTTACTTTTTTCTCCTAGCACTGCCCCCTCGCCCCCTTCTTCCCTCTCTCTCTATTCCCCCTCCCTTACAGTCTAATTTCTTTCTCCTTCTTATACACTGCTTTCACACTATCTAATGAAGTGAACTTGGGATCATAAAAGCTTATGCTTTCTCTATATATAACTTATTTAGTTAGTCTATAAAGGTGCTTCTGACTGACTTCACGATGAACTATCTCTTTCTGCCTTAGTGATGATGCTCTAGAAGCTGTTAGTGGTGTTGATGGAGATGTGTGAAGGCTGTGATGCTGGTGTACCTCAGAACAGGACTGGGGGTGATCTTCTTGTCTAGTAGCATCAGTGAACAGAGGAGTGGACTGTGCCTGATTTTTCTTTCATCTTGGTAAGAGTACAGAGCATAGGTGATGCTGCTGCTGCAATGATATTGGGGCTGACGGCTGGTAAAAACTGAGCAGGGAAGGAAAGACAATGGCTGGGGAATATTTGGAAAATGCAAGGTTACCTGTGATCATAGAAGACAGCAGATAGTCCTTGTAAAATGCCTTACAGACTCCAGTGCTTGATGGCCTAAACCAAATGAATTTCTGAATGCAAATGGATGCAAACTGTACCTCCTTTATCTGTGATAGCAAATATGCTGCAGAGACCTTGAGCCCTGGGGGAAGGTGGTATCAGATGCACTACTGTTCCTTTCTAGGGTATTTGCAGAAAACGCTATTTGACATTCTGGTTGGGATCCACAAAGGAACTATGTTCTGGAAATCATTGTTCGCCACAGTTAGGGACATGTATATTGTAATGTGTGGAAGCTGAAATATAAGATAAAGTTGAGAAATATAGTTGATAAAGATCAGTGTTTTGATTTCAGTGTATGATTGTATGTGATACAAGTTTCAGATGGCTACTAACTCATGAGAGAATCATGCCAGTTACTTCAAATGAGTTTCAATCACATCTTTATACCACATCTATACTGTACTTGACAAGGAGAAAAAACTTTATTTTTTAAAATTCTGAGTTTTTAAAATTCATATTAGCACTGTTTTGTATCTCGGCATTTTGACCCAGTTGATTTATTAACTAGGACTGAGTAAGGGAACTATTAAAAACCTGTGGAAAGCATGAAATACAGCAAAGCAGGTTAGTTGCATAAATATAAAGCACCTATATGTGTGGGTGTTTCTTCATGCCTGAAAAGGTTACAGATTTCTCAGGCCTAGATAGAAATTCTTCTGAGCCCTACTACAAAAGTATTTATTTCTCTTTGTCTAATAGTAGGAAACACTGGTCTGTACAATGTAGTCCCACGGGAGATTGCTTGGTAGTTTGTTGGCAGAAATCAGCAGGTAGAGTGGTAAAAGGTGCACTTACCAAAGTGAATCACCTCGACAACGTGCAATTATGTATTTACATAGAATAACTGGGGGAAAAGAAAAAAACATAACCAACAATTAAAGAGGAGAATGGATTGTATGCTACTTTGCATTGTGAAGTGGTATATATCATTGTCACGCAGTGAAACAGTAAAACTAAAACCCTGTACTCTATATAGTATTATATTTTGACATCTGTTCTGATGAAAGGGGAGCTGTAAAAGCAACATCTAGTTAAAATGGAATTAAACCTCTTAGAAAAACCTCTATTTCATTTCAAAGAGTTGTGCATTACTGTTACAGTAGACATGAATTGCAAAACATGTAACTTTCCCATTTCTGCTAATTAGATCCAAAAGAATTCTATTCCCCTTTCGTGCTACTTCTGAGATATTGCTTTGTGTTGCTGATCTTTAGGTGTTTACAAGCTGATTTTTTTGAAAGCAATGGTAATTTGACAGTGCATTCCTGTAACCATATGGGGACCTAATGAAGAAACTAATCCAACACAGTTAAATGAACTATTTAAACTCTTATGCTGGTTCTGCATAAACACTTACATGAGCCAACATAGTAAGTAGACTGTAATAGTGCTAAGTCTCACCAAGACACAGTGAGTGACAATCAACAAGAAAGCAATAGTTGTGACCTGGGAACAATGATGGGATAATTGGATTAAACATGTGCAGAAACAGAGATACGAAATGGCTGCCTGAGAATTTTTAACAGACATTTTTTCACAAGATTAATTTTGGGTTCAGAAAAAAATGAAGAAAGCAATGCTAATAGTTACCTCTATAAAGCAGGTTAGTCATTTTGTTCATGTGAACTAAGTCTGAAAAAACCCATATTGTTTTCTCTATTAAAAGATAATAGTCCAGCAAGAATTAGCATAGATGTTACAAATTCTAAAGAGATTTTTCCTTTTTATTGATTCTATTTAAATGCAAAATAAAATGAGAAAAATATATCAGCTATATATTGGGTGTGTCTACACATGCACTTTAATGCACAGGAGCCTATTTTACTGCACATTAAGCATCACTTAAACTGTGCATGTTTGGTATTGTGCATTAAGACAGCCTAATGTGCATTCCTTTAGTATCTCACATTCGAGGTATTATATTTAATTTGCATTAGAAAAAGCACCTTAATGCCCATGTAGACACACCCATTAACTATAAACTGTGTACATACATGTATGTTACAAATAATAAAAGGTGAAAGAGAAAAAAAGAGGAGGGCAGGAGGGACAGAAGAAGAAATAAGTGTGTGAGGACTAATATTTTAATTACCAAAATTTTCTAGAACTCATCACAATGGTTTTCAAAACAGTTAAGTCTGCAAAACATGATTCTATCCATAGATGCCAGCTGTGCCATTTATCATACCAGATTTCAACCTTAGGAGATGCTAACTCTAATTATAATTCTTTCCAAAAAGAATCAATAATAGGGCATGACTAGAACATGTTCCCAAGCATTGCTTGCAATGTATCGTATTTCCAGCATGTATCTACTGGATGTGTATTTCACTTAAGTTTAGAGGGAGCCCCGTACAGAAGAAAAATGGTCTTTTGTTGTATAAGACATCCAGAAGCAGGACATGTCACACACATATGTGACTTATATATGTATGTATCTCAAAAGGCATGAGGACAATTCACAGACACACATGCACACACACACACACACACACACACACACATTAATATATGTATATATATTAATATGTGCACATGTGTATGTGTGTGGACTGTCCTCATGCCTTTTGATAATAAAAATGAACTACTTGGGGTCAAGAAACAAGCTTCCTTACTGCTGATCCTTCCATGACGGTTAACTACAGACCCTCGCTACAGTAACTGGCTTTTGTTAGATCAAGATGTGCTTTTTGCTTCATTCTGCATGAAGTCTTCTACCTTTTCTTTTTAATAAGTGTCCTTCTATGCAAAATCTGAACATTTCACTATTCCCTTCTCTACATTATAAAGTGTATCAACTTGTCCTTAGGCTTACTATTTAATAAGGGGAGTGAAAATCAGACCATATTTGATTCAAATGTGGATTCGGCCCAATTTGGGGGACAGTGATTCAATTTGTTGATTCAGATCACTGTCCCAATTCAATTCAGCTGAATCCAAATCTGAAGATTCAATGTAGATTCAGAGAACAAGTGATTTGGCCTTAGACACAGCTGTAAATGTTTTTTGTACATAACTCAAGGTACCAGGCGCGGCTCATGAACACTGAGATGCTGGAGTAGATGGAGTGTCTGATAGAAGGAGGGAAAGGGGCAAGGGGGACTGCATGCTTGGTGGTGGTCACAAGACCAGACCGGAAGTACTTCCAGAGCACTCCTGGGTCTGTGGCCAAGCACAAGGGGGACACCCCCCTCCCCACGTTCAGTGATCCACACAGATCCAGGAGGCACCAGTCGCTGAGCCAGGGGAGTGGGGGGGTCCACTGCCAAGTGTGCTGGGACCCTCCCGTGTTCCTGTGGGATGCTCCATCTGTGTCAGCATTCACTGGCCACTTGATACCTTGACGTAGGTAGGAAAAATAAATAACTATAACTGTGTCTATGACCGAATCATCAAATCTTTCCAACATGATTCGGAGGGTTCCAATTCAATTCAGAAAGATTAAAAGATCTCTTGATTCTATTTGGATTCAGAGATTCAGCTGCTGAATTGGGCCAAATCTCTGCTGAATTGAATCAGTGAGCAAAGCTTTGCACAGCCCTACTGCTTAAGTCAGAACAATTCACCTCATAAAGGAAAGCGACTAGTCCAAGTTCACTGTGCTCTCCTATCTCAGCTGTGTCACCAGAACACCTTTGTGATGTGCCCCTTAAAGGAAAACACTTCCATAAAGTATTTAATGTTCATAAAGTAGAGTGGAGACCTATGCATTGTTTGAACTTTGCTCAGAAAGCAACCTCTTGTAGCATGATTAGCGCTAGTTAAAACTTTTAAGAGTTTATAGCCCATCTAAGGAATATACAATCACATAAGTAAACAAGTAGTATTGTGACATTGAAAAGGCCTTCCCTTTTTAGACAGAGATTTGAAAGGGAAGATACTTAAAGAATTTGTATATGAATCCAAATTTTGAATTTGGCCCTTTGGACTTTTTACCAAGCTGGAGATGATCTTGGATCCAGACATTTGGATTTTTTAAAAACCTTTCACTAAACATGGCTCTTGAATTCATCTATAAGATATTCACTATTTTCAGGACTTTTTTTCACTTCTATCCTATTTTTCACTTGGTCAGCTACCATCAACATTCAATGAAAAGCAACCACATTTTATTTGTATGTATATCCCAAACTTCCACCTGAAAATTTGAATTTATTTTCTCCCTAACTCTTGCCCTTATTTTTATATATTGTTCCACTGAGAAATCTTACCGTTTCACAGTTCAGTATTTCAGTAGCCAAACATCTCTCAAATTATACTTGTTATAGGATACTTCAGTGGCTTCACATGGTTATGAAAGCATATTGGAGACACTGAATCATGACATTGCTATTTACCTAAAGCTGCTTGCAGTGGGACATTTTTTAGTTACTTAAACACATTGTATTTAAGTTGTAACATATGGGGAAGCAGCTGTATTAGTGAAATATTCACCTGTGGGAGTAGTGGCCCATCATTCCCCACCCGCTTTAATGCACTAAAGATGATGGAATGCATTATCTTTTACAGCCAACTTTATCAATTTATGATCCCTAAATTACTGTACAAACTAATGGTTTAAATAATTAGTAATGGGTGTAGAACACTGTGCCCTGACTGCCCCTGGAGAACTGCTGCCATGGTTATGTATTTTACTTGGAAATGCAAGAGGGACTTTATGGTGGGAGGGATGGAAAAGAATGATTTTTTTTTTCGTTGCCTTATTCTATGGTTTGTACAAGGTGATAAGTGACATAAATATTGCAGCGAGATTAGGGAAAGAAGCATACATTTAATTGATTCTTTTGCTATTTGATGATGAAGTTTGAATGCGAAACCAAGATATTTACTAATATTAAATCTAATATGTGACTATTTGCAGATCAAAATTTGTAGCAGTAAGAGTTGATGCTTCTCTTGGAAAACCAATGTTTGGCATTATTTTCATGCATATATGCATGACCACACTTGGTGACCCAAGTGTGGGTTCTCTTTCTTTATTCTGTACCTGATTCACCTGAATAGAGAAAGAAGGGCTTGTTTTTAGGATATAGGCATGTAGTATGAAGAAGTCTCTTCTTTGTCTGCTATTTCTTTGGGCTTCCCCCCCCTGCTTACTAGGTCAGTGGATTGGTTTCTGCACTGTGAATAATGGTGATGCTGCTGTATCAAATGTGAATGTAGGTGATTGTTCACTGTATGATTGATATTGATTGACAATAAGTTTAGATGATTGGTTGGTGAGAGAGGTCTGATATTGGTTCTTATATACCCACATTTAGGTGCCTAAGAGTTGTTTGAGCATGGTTGTGGCATGTGTGAGTGTAGGGTAGCTGAGAAGTGGTTCATGCATTTTAGCTTTGTGGATTTGTGAGCTTTATGTCTGTGCATGAGTTGGTTTGTTTTTATATAGGTTTGGTTTGTGAGTACCCCTAGTATTTTGGTGAGTATTATTTAGTGTAGGTTGATGCTTTCTTTGTGTACCTAGTGTGACTGTGATTTGTATTTTGTGACTGGGACCCATGAATAGAGAGCATTCTCCCCTCATGGAGAGGAAGGAGTTGCTTCAAAAACTCAGTTTTTGGTTCTTGGAGACTTCTGTACTTTCACTTCCCAGATTCATGGCTAATGGACCTGTTCATTGGATTTCACTCTTGGTTTGCATCTGTTCATCTTCTCACCTGTTAACATCCTGTTCAACCATGACAGTGTCTGTTTGTCTACATCAGCAGTGTTTGGTAATATATTTTGTGTATTTGCTATGCTTTGATGACCTTCGAATTGTTATCCTTTCCCCTTTTATTGTTCTAGTCCTTAATCAATACATTTCCCTTGTTCTGAACTTTAATAGAATCCAGGCCAGGTGCCTCTGGTCAGCTTAGTTATTAACTATAATCCTTTGTGCTGCCAAGATAAAATTTATCTGTAGATCATAGAAAATGGGATGAATTCCCAAAATGTTATCCTGCTACAAAGGTATTCATGGAATATGGTCAACAGAGACCCTACATCTGCACTGCTCCCATTTATTTACAGCTATGATAACTTTTCACAGATGAGCCTATGAACTTCACTTCATCAACCTCCTGGATACAGAAATGCATGAACTCAATGTAGACACTGGAATTATGACACACTGCAACCTGCTGGACATCTGACTCCTCAGGTACATCTCCATTTTTACCTGCTACATCCACCTTCCCTTCCCAGCCCAGCCTGTTCTTCCACCCCAATGCCTCCATTTCCATTTTCACTGACTAGTTTTCTTGCCTGCGTTGCATGCCAGCCTCCGGCTTCTTTACTATTCCTTCCATCCAGGAAGAGCACACACACAAAATCCAGAAGCTTCCTCAGCCTGAAATTGAGTTTTTCAAGCCAAAATCTTGCTAAGACATGTTTCTCCAAATATTCAGTTTGTCTACTAAAAAAAATCAGATTGACCCAAAGAACCTGGTCTGCCTGCTGTGCGACTCCACAGCTCTATACCTCCCCTATACTGTGGCCCATGTCTTGTAGATGGCATTCCAGGCAGCTAAGGTGAGCTCACATGGAACCTCACAACTCCAATGCAAATAGCAAGCCTCGGGCCTCTCAAAGATCTTAGGGGTCTAAGATTTTTCCAGCCAGGATTGTCTGTGCATGTGGTGGCTGGAGGTTATAAGATGACTCCTACCCACCTTTCCCAGGAAGGTCCTCAGTCCTGGCATTTCCTGGGGGCTGCTGCACCAGGCCTCCCAAACCTAGCAAGGTGCAGTTTTAGGTCATGCCCAGGACCCAGGACATCCACCTCCCCTATAGCCCTGGTCCATGCCTCCAAGTTTGTCCTGGTGGGGCATTAAATGGTTGTCAAACCAAATTAAAAAAGCAAATAGGTGCTGAGTGAGGACGGTGGCACTCGCTTCATCTGCAGGTGCAAATTGGGGAACCCCAGCTGTGGGAGGTTCACCTTCAGGAGCACCAGCTGCTCCACCAAACCAGGATCCAAAGAAGTATGGTGGGGAGTCATAACATCACCAGCAATGCTGAACACCCTCTTGCTTGGCACACTGGTCGGTGGACAGAACAAGTGTTTCTGGGCAACAGTGGACAGATCCTGCCACATATGGCTGTGGCTTGCCCAGTAGGCCAAGGCACAGCAGCAGCTCTACGTCTTTGGTGAGACAGGCAGCCACCAAAGCCTGAACACTACCTAGCTGATGGTGGGGTCTGGTGCCTCTGGGCCCCCACCACAGAAGCCATGCCCATGGCCCATATTGGCAGTGCCTGTGGTGGAGGAGGAGACTGGCTGGGGGATGGCATGCTAGCACAGGACAGTGGAAACACCTCTTCCATGTCCCCCCACCTGTGCCCTTCTGCCTCCCAGACTTTGTTCACAAGGACCTCTATCCACTGATATAGGGTTTAACTGCTGCTTATGCTCCCCTTCACCATTGGCTTGCACATAGCTACCAGCAGGTGGACCACATTGGGCCACAATGGATCCAGCCATTTCTTGATGCCCTCCTTCAGCTGCTTCACCAGTGCCTGCACCTCTGGTGATAGCATCTTGCCCCAGCCAGTAACATTGATCCCTTGGAACTTGTGCATTTCATTTTCAAGTTCCCTCACTACAGGGATCTCCTAGGTCAGGAGGGCATTGCTGCTCCTGAGGCTCTCAGTGGCCTCAAGGAAGGACTTGAGGACTGCCAAGATCTGGAAGACAGTATCCCACTTCACTTTGTTAAGCAGGCCACTGATCCCAATCTCCCCATGCAAGGCCATCTTAAGGATGGCCTTTTGTTGCTCAAGCAGCTTTTTGGGCATCAGGTATGTGGAGTTCCTCTGAGTCTCCACATTCTGCATGATTTTCTGCTTCAGGTTCATAGATTTCATAGACATTAGGGCTGGAAGAGACCTTGGAAGATCATCGAGTCCAGCCCCCTGCCCAAAGGGCAGGAAGTCAGCTGGGGTCATAGGATCCCAGCAAGATAAGCATCCAGATTGCTCTTGAAGGTGTTCAGTGTAGGTGCTTGAACCACCTCTGGCAGCTGGCTGTTCCAGACCTTGGGGGCTCAGACAGTAAAGAAATTCTTCCTTATGTCCAGCCTGAAACGGTCTTGTAGGAGTCAATGACCGTTCAACCTATTAGTCATCACTTTGGGCGCTCTGGTGAACAAACCTTCCCCCAGATACTGGTGGTCACCCCTGATAAACTTATAGTTGGCCATCAGATCACCCCTGAGCCTATGCTTTTCCAGGCTAAAGAGCCCCATAGCTCTCAGCCTGTCATCATAGGGTCTGCTTCCCTGACCTCTGATCATGCACATGGTTCTTCTCTGGACTCTCTCAAGCTTCTCCATATCCTTTTTGAATGGTGGAGCCCAAAACTGGATGCAGTACTCCAGCTGCAGCCTCACCAAGGCCGAGTACAAGGGGAGAATAACTTCCCAGGATTTGCTTCAGAAGCATCTGAAGCCAGTGTTTTGGT
Organism: Caiman crocodilus; assembly: GCA_030014935.1. Taxonomy (NCBI): domain Eukaryota; kingdom Metazoa; phylum Chordata; order Crocodylia; family Alligatoridae; genus Caiman; species Caiman crocodilus. The sequence goes on from JAGPOW010000261.1 coordinate 130,208,570, forward strand.
CGCTTTACTAGCCGCAGCATTGCATTGCAGGCTCGTGTTCATCTTGTGGTCTCTTTCTTTCATAGTGCTAGCCAGCAACAGAGGTTGCTCAGCTCTGTCTGTTTGTCCTGCAGCATCTTGCCCACCTTGATGCTGTTGTGGAAGTAGCCCACCACCACTTCCTTGTATTTCAAAATCAGGTGACTGGTTGTGATGACACCCTCACCAGCAGCCTTGTCCCTCTCCAAGGCATCCCTCACTGTGAGTTGCAGCTTGTGTACCACACAGTGGATGCCAACAACGTTGGCATCACGGACAGCATTAACCATATTGGCCCCATTCTCAGTGACCACGGACCTGCGGATGAGCTTGCCCTGCCAAATGAGTGACCCCTGCACTATGAGGTTCATGGCCCCCATGATCTCCCTTGCCATGAGGGACTCATTCATCACATCCACTTGAAAGAGAGTCCACCAGCAGCCTGACTGATTACAGTAGTGCCTTGTGAGGGAGAGGTAGGCATGATCTCCACCCCCAGCTGCTCCAGATGTCCAAGGTGAAGTGTAAGGCCACATGCAAACCTTCCTTGCATAGCTCCTTTCTAAAGTACTCCCTGCATGCCTCATACAGGGAGGGGCACCACTGTCCTGCTGAAGGTGGTGTGTGCAGGCACTTTGTACAAGGGGGCCATGAGCCACCTGAACCATGGCCACTCAACAAAGAAGAAGGACTGGCTATCCACAGCAAGCATATTCCCAGTGCTCTGGGTGACCTCACTCGCCTTGAGAATGTGAACCCCCTGTATGCCCTCCTTTCCCCCACTGTTCCAGTGTGGCCTGTCTTTGCTTTAGGGGGCGGGGACTTTCAAGCAAGAAGGGGACTTCTTTTTGGGCATGCTCCCACTGATGCCAGGTTGTGAAGCAAGAGCAAGGGGGAGGTGCCTGCATCAGCATCCCCGTGGTTTCATAGATTTCATAGACATTAGGGCTGGAAGGGACCTCGGAAGATCATCAAGTCCAGCCCCCTGCTCCGGGGCAAGAAGTCAGCTGGGGTCATAGGATCCCAGCAAGATAAATATCCAAATTTCTCTTGAAGGTGTTCGAAGCAGGTACTTGAACTGCCTCCGGTGGCAGGCTATTCCAGACCTTGGAGGCTTGGACAGTAAAGAAGTATTTCCTTATGTCCAGCCTGAAATGGTCTTGGATGAGTTACAACCATTCAACTTTGTCATGCATTTGGAGCACTCTGGTGAACAAACATTCCCCCAGATCCTGGTGAACACCCCTTATAAACTCACAAGTGGCCATCAGATCACCACTGAACCTGTGCTTTTCCAGGCTGAAAAGTCCCATAGCTCTCAGCCTCTCATCATAAGATCTGTTTTCCTGACCTCTAATCATGAATGTGGTTCTTCTCTGGACTCTCTCAAGCTTCTCCATACCCTTTTTGAATTGTAGAGCCCAAAACTGGGGTAGTACTCCAGCTGCGGCCCCACCAAGGCTGAGTACAACGGGAGAATGAGATCCTGGGATTTGCTAGAGAAGCATCTATAGATGCAAGTTCTCATCTGCCCATTTCCTAAGCCTGTCAAGGTCAGCCTGGATCTCCCTCCTGTTCTCAGGTGTGGATGCTTTACCATAAAGTTTGGTATCATCACGAACTTGGCCAGTCCACTTCTGATACCAATGTCTACATCGTTAATGAAGATGTTGAACAAATTAGGTTGAAGGACAGAGCCTTGAGAGACCCCACTGGTTACAGGGCACAATGATGATTGACTTCCATCAATCACCACCCTCTGGGTCCGACCCTGGAGCTAATTCCCCAGCTAGCAGATCGTGGTGGACCCAAAGCTGAAGTTAGCCAGTTTTGCCAAGAGGTGATCATGGGGTACCAGATCGAAGTTCTTTTTTGAAGTCAAAATATATGACATCAATTTCATAGTTGGTAGGGTTGGAAGGGACCTAAGCAGATCATCAAGTCCAACCACCTGCCATGAGAAGGAAAGGATGCTGGAGTCAAATGACCCTAGCTAGGTGTCTATCTAGCCTCTTTTTAAAGACCCCCCATGGTAAGAGCAAGCACCACTTCCCTTGGAAATTGGTTCTAGCTTCTAGCAACCCTGACTGTAAATTAGTGCATCCTGATGTCGAGCCTGACTCTACTTTCAGTCAACTTATGGCCATTATTCCTTGTTACTTCTGCTAGTGCTCAGGGGAACAGGGACTCTCCCATTGCCTGCTGACCCCACTTGGCAAGTTTATAGATGGCCACCAGATCCCCTCTTGGCCTTCTCTTGTGGAGGCTGAACAGGTTCGGGTCCTGTAACCTCTCCTTGTAGGGCCTGTCCTGCTGCCCTGATCATGCAAGTGGCACTTCTCTGGACCATCTGGATGCTATCCACATCCCTCCTGAAGTGCAGAGCCCATAACTGGATGCAGTACTCCAGCTGTAGCCTAACCAATATTGCATAGAAGGGAAGGATCACCTCCTTGGACCTGCTTGTGATACATCTGTGGATGCATGCCAAGGTGCAGTTAGCCTTCCTGACAACATCCCCACATTGACAGCTCATGTTCATCTTGGAATCAGTAGTGACTCAAAGATCCTTTTCTGCCTCTGTGCTGATGAGAAGGGAGTTCCCCAACCTGCAGGTATGCTGCTAGTTCTTCCTCCCCTGGTGCAATACCTTGCACTTATCAGTGTTAAAAAACATCTTATTCTCATCCGCCCACCTCTGTAACCTGTCCAGATCTAGTTGTAGCCTGTCGCTCTCTTCTAGCATGCCCACTTCTCCCCACATCTTAGTTGAGTTGGTGTCACATCACCTGAACAATCTCTTCCCCCTTGTCCAGGTGGTAGGCCACCTGGTCATAAAAGGAAACGATTGGTCAAGCAAGACCTACCCACAACAAACCCATGCTGGCTATCCCTCAGGATGTTTTCATCAGTTAGTCTGTTAATAATGGCCTCTTTGATAATCTTTTCTAAGAACTTCCCCAGGATAGAGATCAGGCTGATGGACCTGTAGTCTGTCAGATCCACTTTCCTCCCTCTCTTGAAGATAGGCACCACATTGGCCTTCTTCCAGTCTTTGGGCACTTCACCAGAGCACCAGGGACTTCTCAAAGATCCATTCCAGGGACTGAGCTATGATGCTAGCCAAGTCTTTGAGTACCCTGGGGTGTAGACTTTCAGGGCTGGCTGACTTGAAGGTGTCTAGCCTCTCAAAGTTTTTCTTCTTGAGGTCAACATTGATGGAGGGCAAGGAATCTCCCTCACCTGGGCCTCCCTGTCCCATAATAGGCAGGGGTATCCCATGGGACTGGTGAAAGACACATTTAGTAGGTTGGCTTTTTCCTGGGCAGCGGTCATCAGTTTTCCCATCTGGTTCAGCAGGGGTCCAAAGTTGCCCTTCCTTTTCCTCTGGCTCCCCACATACCTAAAAAAGGACTTTTAAAATGATCCTTGATACTAGTAGCCAGTTGGAGTTCCGTCACTTGTGTTTTGCTCCCTTGCCCCAGCTGGTTTTAGCTCAGCCATGCGGGCAGGTAGCATATGTGGAATCATCTGCCGGCTCAAAATGACCCCAGACTTCTTACTTCTGGTGTGTGGGTGCATGTGTGGATGCTGGCTTTTCCCCCTCCTCAGCAGGCAGAGGAACAGCGCCAGGAGGAGCGGACTCAGCTGAGCCACTTGCCTCCACAACCTCTACCTCAGCCTCCTCTAAAGTGCCTTTAGGGAAGGAGACCTGACTCTAGGGAAAACTTAAGGAAACCAAACTCAGCTGATCCCTGCTCCTTCCCCAGAATTCCCTTGCTATGGCACTCCGATCCCGATCCAGCTCTATCTCTTCCTCTGGCGCTCAGCTCAGGCTGAGAACTGAAATTGGTATGGAGGAGACTGTCATACTGGTGCTGCTCGTTGTTGTCATGGTGGTAGTGCTCAGGGTTGCTGTTTTTATGACAACTGATAGTGGAGAGTCTGCAGACACTGCTCCCATCTCCTTGGTGCCACTGGCAGCAGAAGTGGCATGGCTGTTAGTTGTTGGAAAGAGGCTGTGTCTAAGTTTGTTTGGGGGTTTTTTGGAAGGGGGGGGGACTTGGAGCTCTCCCTCTGCCCCCTCCTCTGGCCTTACCACAAGAGCAGCCACCTGCCTTTCCATCGTGCTTCATATTTGGTGTGCTGGAAAAAGCTGTCTGTGCTTCTATAATGTAATGTATGTATTTATGTAATATATAAATATAAGTTCTGTAATGTATGTTTTGCTTTCCTGCACAGTCAATGCTGACTGTCAGGGAAAACACAAATTCCTTTTATGTGGAGAAAGAATTACAGAGAATAATAGAAACAAAAAGAGGAATAAATTGAAAGCAATGGATTAGGAAAGGGTACTAGGGTATTTGGGAAAGGATTGGATACCACTTGCTAGGACCAGACTAGAAAGTAGGAAGTGAAAGCCTTTCTGATACTCCTAATGCTGCCTGAGGACACAGCTCAGTAAGCTGACAAAGGCACAGCTGACAAAGATCATGGCCGCGCTCATCTGGACGTGGCCAGAAAGTTGTATGCCACAGAAGGTAAAGAGAAACTCAACTTTTAATGCATGAGCTGAACAGTGCCATGGCACAAAACATACTGTATGAACTTTTCTTGGACCTTATTATGGGATTCTAAGACTCTTCTAGCCCACTAAGGATCTTCAGCCAGCAACCTTTGCTTAGGTTTCCAAATAGCTTTGTTTTTGTGCCATAATTAGTTATTACTTTCATATGTTTTGGGTATTAGATGTGCCTGGAATTGCTTTAAACTCATTGGATGTGAGTGTTGCACCACTAAAAAAAGTCTATACTAAAATCATTGTTTCTGTTTCAAATATTAAAGCTTCTCAAAGACTTTAAGTGAAGACTTTAAAAATAATAGTAAGAGTAAAGTGTCAAAGCACAGCAGGAAATATTATGCAGTTCAAAATTGTGCTAGTCAAAATATTAGCTCAGTTTATTTAACTTACCTATAACCTGACAGCAAACTAATTCCCTAGCTAAAGTCAAAATGATGGGTGAACCTTGAAAATGAACAGCAAACCGGTGAATTACATACGGTAATTTGAGTGTTTGAGTGGACCATTTTAAGTTGTGACGGATAGTTTTTAATGTTGACCAGTTGTTAGCTTTGCTGTGAATTCCTGTGTGATGTGTTCCAGAAACTAAAGAGGAAAACCATTTTTCATAAAGAACAGAAAAATGAATCTCATGGTGGGTGAGTCTTTGGGGGGAGAGGGGCTATAATTTGAAATTCTGAATTAACATCATAGTCATAATAACATCTGATTTAATGTGACTAACCCGAAAGGCTATCAAGCTTAATGGGGTAAAGGTGTTCCTAAGAGCATGAGCACAAGGGAATCTATTCATCAGTTAGTACAAACCTAACTGATAAAGTAAAAGAATTAATTAATGAATAATTATGATGTGTTATCTTCCTGTAAAGATTTCCCCATGTACAAAGTCACATACTTATTACTACTGAGATTAGTAGATATCTCAGTATTTAAATATTATCATATTTTGGAAATAGTGAATCATGAGGTATGTCATACCGATTAATTTGTAACTGAAGACATGAAAATATTGACTGTATACTGTGCTTAAAAATTATAAATAATACAGTAGTCTGTAGTGCACACTTAAAAATAAGTACAATCAAAGCTAGTACATTGTGGAACAATGGCGTGTTGTACTTTCTTTGGAAGGCTGCGCTGATATAAACACATTCGTGTGTTTCAAAATCCATCAGCTGAATTTCTGAACTGCTGCAAATTTTTTTAAAGACCTCAGGGAAAAAAAAGTTACTATATTTTTGCTGATTCCACATATAGTCAGACCTTTGTTCCAAGCTTCCTCAACTTGTAGTGACAACATCAGATGTCTGCCTTACCAGTGTGCAAGATAATGTTGCTCACAAATTATATGCCATTATGACCGCCAGTGTGGCAAAGAAAAAAACAAACAAAGCTGGAGAGAACTGTGGCAGGAGGAGAGATGATGCTATTTCTTTTTAAAAACTTCAGTCTAATCTATTCATGGCTGGGAATGCATAAGCCAAATATTACCAAAGTTATTCAGATAATGTCACATTTGCATAAGCCATTTCCTGTTTGTTGGATTTCTTATGGCTTTGTGTTTTATACTCTTACTGGGCGTTTTATCTTGACTGAGAGTGGGTAATCACTATGGATATGTCTTTGTTGGAGATTTCAGCAGTGTAGCAATAACTGAGTTAGCTTTAAACAAGCTATTTGCACCAGTTTAACTGCAGCAACACAGAACTAAGGCTAATTCACCCTCCTCTTTGGTAAGATCATTTTAGCTCCCTGAGTCTTACAGTGAATTGTGGCTTTTCTCTGAACCATCTCCAATTTATTTTGAATCTTTTTTGAATTTTTGGAGACCAGAACTAGATTTATTACTCCAAAAGCAGTCGTTTGGGGCTATACAAGGTACTTAATGCACTTAATGTGCAGTAGAATAATTATAGTGTGCATTAGCATGTACAGCAAAGAATGTGCTAATATGCTAATAGCAGTATTATTTGTCTTCTGTACATTAAGTGTTACACAAAAAGCATGCGCTCAGACTAATCCACAGCATGGCAGCCTACTGCAAATTTATGTAGTGCATGATTATACAAGTACTAACTTTTAATGTGCATTAGCAGTGCAAATTAATGAACTTGTAGACGCACTTCTAGTGGCAAATGCTTAGGTAACAGCCTTCCCACTTCAGTTCCTACCTTCAAGATTTCTTTTAATCCTTGACTGGTGACATCTACATGGCATAAAGTGGTATTACAGCTCTGCTGCATTCAGCTGTCTCTTGGGTTAGGAAATTTGGGACAAAATCCCCTCTTCTTGTGTGTCAGTTCTACAGGTAGTAAACACTTCTTAGTCTCTTACGTTTGCCATTATTTCTTTGCACGAATGGTAATTCACATCAGCTGTTTCCAAGTTCAATAGTGCCATAGCCATGTTTCTGGGTTTCAATGTGATGAGTGAGAGGGGGTAACCAGTATGTCAATTTGCTATCCAGAGGATCAGGAGTCATACAGCCCACCTTCCAGGACTGTGCTAATTCAGGTCACCTGCATCACAGATCTAGTTTCCTTCAGGAGGCCCATTTCCATTGAAGTGTCCAGCAGTCACAACTCATCTTTCTCCTGATAGTCTTTCTGTGCTGTGAAAGGGAGGGCAGAAGCTTGCCTTCTTTTTTTTTTGAAAATGCTCTTGCTTGGCTAGAAGAGAAAATAGCCTTGCCCTAGTAGGCTTTACAAAGCTCTTGGGCACTTTCTTCAAAAGAAATAATAGAATGGGTTTTCCTCAAACTCAAATATTCCCTTTTTCAACATCTTTCTCTGCCATTCCCTAAACCCTCAAGTACGTCATCCCTCTGAATCATTAAAGGGTCCATGCTGTGGTACAGAGTAGAAGATGGCCATAAACCTTTGTATGTAAAGACCATCATGAGCTCCATATTCCTTCTCAGAGTCAGTACTTCCCATGAGAGAGCAGCTCCATCCTGAAAGTTGATGCGTATTCTTTGTTACTAGTTATAGTCTTTGTTACCAGTTATAGGGGCCTAATATATGTCTGCATTGAAAATCATATTGCTTGCTTATATTCAGTTCATCAAGCAAACCAGATGGCTTTGAGTTACCTATTCTCTTGACTCAGTACTCCTATGTCTTCTGGAGACTTTACCAGTGACAATTTTTGCAGGTGATTGTTTAACTGGTATGAGACCAAGACCAGTTCTTGCAGGATATCACTAGAAACCACATACACCTGATGATGATTCTCGATCTACAGTTACATACTAGCATCTGGCAGCTAGCCTTTTAATCCATTTGATGTATGATATGTTGATTTTCCTTTGTACTCTTCTAGCTTCTTAATCAAAGTGTCATGTACAAGCAAGTCGATGCCTTCCAGAAGTCCAAGTATATAAAATTAATGCTATTATCCTTATCAACCAAACTTGTAATCTCATTAAAAAAATGACAGGCTCTATTTTCCATACTCATGCTGATAGACATTAATTAAATTTCCCTCCTTCAATTCTTTACTGAAAGTCTCGTATCACTATTTCATTATTTTGCCTGGGATCGATGTCAAGCTAACAAACTGTAATTACCTGGGTTGTCTCATTTACCCTTTCAAAATATTGGCAAACACATACTTCCTTACCATCTTCTGGAATTTCTTCCATATTGCAAGAGCTAATGAAAATGAAAATTAACATTGAACCCTTTAGATGCAAATGAATTTGGATCTACTGATTGTTAAAATGTTCAACTTTTAACATTCTGCTTCAATCTTGTTACTGTTGGAAGGAAAACTATTTAGTAATCATTATGTGATATGATAACAAAAACTGGCTCGCTCCTAAATTTAGGACAGAAATATGTACTGGATAATTCATCCTTTTGTCTAGCAACAAATCAGTGTCATTGTTAGGCTTCCTATTATTCTAAATTTTACTAAAACAAACACTCAGCCCATTCTTAGTTCTGAGAACTTGAGATTTTTTATGCCATTTTGTTCCCCGTACTAATTTTCTACAAGTTATACTACTTCTTTGTATTTCTTACTATCAGTTATCCTTTTCCATATGTTTCCTCTCTTCCCTTTCTAGAACAGCCTTCTCTTTTCCCCACAGAAGGTAGTAGTGTTATGGTTGTTCCCTCCCCTCCCCTAAAATATAGCCTTCTTTCTCAAAGTAGGATCTTGTTGTCTTGGGTGTCTGAGGGCATTTTCTTAATCAGTTCCCAATTATCATCCACATTTTTCTGATTAAATCTCATTCCCTAGCTGATGTTACTAATAATTTTTTTGGCTTTGTGAAATTGTCCTTGTTAAAAACCCGAGGAATATAAGTTTATGGATTTTATTGTATTTGTTCTGTTTGCACACAAGAATTGCAAAAATGAAAACAAAGACTAAAGTGCTTGTAAAACACCAAGGTTGTGTTACTATAGGTGAGAAGAAAAACATTGTATATTATTTTATCTTCCACCCCCTCTCTTCCACCCCTATCCCCTGATCCCAAATTTTTCCTAATGAAAAAAAAAATCCCAGATTTACTAAAGGGTGCTTCTTTTTTAAACATTCAGTTTTATTTGCAGATTAAATCCATCTTTCTGAGGCTTAAGAATTCATGATCAAATGAGCAAAAAAGAATTTATTCAAAAATACCAAAAGACACCCACATAAGAACAACTTCTGAAGCTAAAAGCTTCTGAAGCAATCTATTTGTCTGCTGAAACAAAACCTTTTAGGTGTCACTTTCTCCAAGAACAAATACAAGGAAAATTCTTCACATATGCAAAAACTAGTGGTGTGATCCCTGTTGCTTAACAGTGGGCACTTCTAATACATAATGTATATTTATAAGACTTGTCTTTATAGCAGGCATTGAGAAGCTTTACATGGCTAGCCATTCATGGCAGTTTGGAGTATGGATAGTGCGGGTTGGCTCTTGCATGTGTACATCATCTCTAGAATAAGGTGGTCACAATGAAAGACTTTCTGGACTTTCAGTTCAAATAGCAAAGATGTTCCCAGTGAATAACTCTGCCTCAGTAATTGATTTTAATAGCAGGGGATTAAGGCAGGGAGTGCACAATGAAGCCTTATTCCTTGTCACAGGTTTCACAAAATATTGCAACAGAATACCCTACAACACAGCACTTTCTTCAGATTAAAAATATGCTTATATTTTAAGAGAACCTTCCAGGCAATCTGTAATAGCATCATATGCAATGTGATGAATTAGTTATATGAAACTATTAATCATATACCTTTCTCTACGTGATCTCCCATTAATCAAGTCCTGCCAGGATTTTAACATTACAAATCTGGAAGTCGTTCAAACTGGGGCCATTATTTTTAAATTAGCCTGCTACAAAAATTTTACCTTGACTTTGAGGTGAAAAGTTCATCCTGAGACCCAGAAGATCCTCGGTAGGTGTGTCTACACATGCAATTAGCACGTAGCAATAAACTCCGGTGCAATTTGTGCCCAATTTTATTGCTCCTGGGCTCAACGTTTACACATACACCTGAAAGCACAGCACAATGAGCTGGGATGGAGCAGTCCTGGCTGGCAACTGGCCCAAGAGTTCAGCCCACTCCAACTTAACATGATTGCTTGTATTTGGACTCCCCTATAGATGACCTTGCCACCATCAGGGCACAGAGAAGTGTCAGGCCTCACTTACCAAAGGTGGCATGTAGCATAGCATCATGTTTTCTTTCGAGTCACATGTTGCATGGGTGCAGGCATCAAATAGCACTAGAAGCATCAGTGCACCCCCCTTGGTCAGTCTGCGGTCTTCTCGAACACTGGATTCACGTTGCTGTGCCTCCCAGGGGCAAGTCTCTTGACTGGGCTGAGTCCTTCTCTGTCCCTGCTGTGCTGTCATCCCTCATCCACCTCAAACCTCCCTCATCAATACAGTGAACACACACCCCGACATCTGCTCCCCCAATTTATAGTCTTTCAGTGGGGCAAGTCCCCCCTTCCCCTCCCTGCCCAGCAGCCTTGTTTTGGTGTGGAAAAAAACCCAGACACTGGTGCTGGGTTGGAGAATAGTGAGAAAAGAAAGCAGAAAAGTCTGCAAAGTCCCTGGGTTTGTGTGCAAGCAAAGCAAGTCTTAAACCCCATGCTGTCTCCCACCCATAGCCTTGTTTTATTGTTCCAAAACAAAGGAGACAGAAGCTTGTACCTGGCTGGAAAAGAGCGCAAAATGAATCTTGAAAAAGTGCATTTTCAAAGCTTCTGTCTAGGGAAAATGCAAGGGCTGTGAAAGGTGAGTCGAAAAGCCTGGGAAGGCATAACGCCTCATGGGTGACTTGTCAAAGTGGCTGGTGGCTTGCAAAAAAGCTGCGGGGGGTGGGGTGATACACCATTTCCTTTCTCCCACCTAAGGGAGGTGAAATCAGAAGCACCAAGTAAGTATAGCCTCAAAAGTGACTTTGCAATATGGGTGCTGCCTTTGCCAGATGCTGGTGTTCAAGCCAGCACTAGTGTGTTGCAACCAACCCAGGCAGTCCCTTGTTTACCTCTGGAGCCCTCTGTGTACCTGTGCAAGAGAGATTGCCAACCCCTTCCCACAGCCCGATGCAGTAAGGAGCAGGAAAAATGAACAGACAAATGACCCAAAACAATGAATGAAATCCACCTTCACAACAAAGCAGTGTATGGGTGGGTATAGAGGCAGACTCAGGAAGGCGAGAAACCATGAGGTGTTATTGTTTGCTAGCCACTATTATAAGCAGTGACTTGTGCTGCTTTGTCTTCATCCCACCATAAGTCTGAATTGCCCCTGTCTACCTGAAATGCAGTGGCACTTTCCTGGCCCTGCTGGCAGTTGCATGGCTCTCCCGTGCCCCCACTGAGTTGTGGAGAACAGGCTCAGCTGTAATTCTCCATCTGGGTTTTTCCTGCCCAGAGTCAAGCCATGCAGACCAACTTTTCCCTTTTGGTCATGGTACCCATTTTGTTTTTAAAGGTAATTCTGCACATTCTGAAAGGCATCACTGAAATTGTCCTGTGATCTCTGCAATTCAACATGGGACTCAATAACCATGTCTTTCAAATTCCACGTGGTGTCTCGCTGGGCATCTGTGTGTCGCTCTTGCTAGTGAGGACTCTGCCAAAACCTCAGGCAAAGTTTTGCGGGCCCATCTCTGCTTGCTGTGAAAATCTCTGCAGTGCTTTGCTGTAGTGTGAAGGAGGGGGGTGTTCTGAGCAGCCATGGGTTGCGTTGGCTGATAAACAAGGAAAAAAACCATGTTTGCCATCCTCCCAAGAGAAAGAATATACACACCCCTGCCCCCAACCCCACTCACACCATGCAGTGTACAAAATGCCAGCAGGCACAGAAACAGACCTCACTACGTTGGGGTACCACTTGTGCTGCCCAACTTACAAGTACCTGCTTCAGAAACAGGTCCACAGCTGCTACTGCCCATGCTAGCTGCAATAACTTAATTAAAGCAAATAATTAGTTTGGTGTCTGTTACGTTACAAGCTATTGAACCCATCATGCACCACCACCAAAAGAATATGGTGACCCACCTACAGGAACACATGAATTTCTCCCCCAGATCCCAAAACCCTACCAGCATGAACCCAGGAGTTGCCTGGCAGTGGCAAGGGGCACATTACAAGGGACTTACAAGCATGTTCTTGCGTCTCAGGAGCACATAGCAGTAAATTATGTATCAGCCACATGAGTTTCTTCCTGACGCTCCACCTCCACTGCTCCATCATCTGTGCTGGTCCACAGAATGGAGGGACTATGTGGCACTAAGTGTATGGTGACTGATGGTTCTTCCTACCAGGCATGGTCATCAGGAAGCAGGGAGCGGTCTGCATACAACTGAGACATGCTTATGGTTTCACCCTCAGGAGGGGCTGCTGCCCCCTCCTCCTCCTCCTCCTGTCCAAACCCGGTGGTGAAAGTCTCCATACCTGGGGTTGTCACTCACATCCTTGAAGAGGATGATGGACAGCTTGTCATTGTTGCACTTTTTTCTAACTTAGTGCAAGGCGATGATGAGCTGGCTGGGTTGATTACACGTTTTGGTTACGAAGAAAGGTACTTACTCTGCCATTGATTTAAGCAGTGTGTAGTTTATTGTGAGAAGCAAGTACAAAACCGCTGAGTCAGTGATGTTGCGTATGGGCGAGGCACCGAAGACCGCTCGAGGGCCCTTGGTGTGAGACAAGGGGGTGACTGGTTTGTCACCCGAGGAGTTTCTTCCCCCGTTCCGCAATGCGTCACCTTTATATATTGGGTTACACATAAGCGGCATTGTATAATACTGCGTCAATTTTTGACCAATTGTGGCTTTCAAAGCACTGTGGCATTTCTTGCCCAACTGCAACTTGCAAAGCACTGCGGCACCTCTTGTCCAATTGAAGGACCACAGCCTACTTCTTCTTTTGCGGCTGTGTTCGGTTCGTGGCTTGAGCATTGCTAAAGCTTTATTAATTAGAAATATCTCGAGCTGTTTTTAGAACTGTGTCTGGGGACTGTGTCACGAGCATTCATATACTTGTGTCTGACAGTCATAGAAAGAGAAATTGTGTGATCTGCCCCAGAATGAGAGTTCACACCTTTGGTTCTGTAAATCATTGATCTCAGAGACTTGAGCTTACACTGAACCTGGGTCCAGTCAAGATTGTGCCCTCTTACCTGCATGCCTTTTGTGATCTCAGCATAAACAGGCTTATTCCTCCTAATTTACAGCCTGTAACCAAACGTTGGTTAAGTCCTCCAGTTCTTCCTGGGTTTTTTTGGGTTCAGGGGTGTTGGAGATATCAGCCTCCTGGGCCATTGGTTCCATACTGCTGGCCTTGGCTTTCTGAGACATGGCAATGAAGTTTGTGGTCAACAGCATAACAGATTGGTGAGAGGGGGCTGGCAAAATTTAGGGTGGGAGGGTGCCTTTATACTTAGATGTGCTTGCGTGAGGGTCTGGGAAAATTCCAAGAATTGTGAAGACCTGGTGATGGGGTAAATAAGGTCATTGTACTTTGGGATGACTGCTCAATGGCTCACAATGTTGCAAAAATTGATGCCTGCCTGTCTGCTTGTGCAAAATAATTTTAATGCAGAAGCACAGCCTGAAGTGGCAAAAGTTTTGAGTAGCCTAACAGGAGAGGTGTAGGCAAGACATTTTTTGTGTACAAGCTTGATTAGGTCAGAACACCAGTGGCTGTGGTGTGCAAAAGCCCCAATGTCCCAGGGTACTGGGGTCAAGTGTTCAAAAATCAGTTACACCAAGCTCCAGACCACAGAATACCCTATAGTCCCTGCCCCCCACTTGGGGCAAATGGGTGAGAAGCCACTGCTGATAGAGAGGGGCAAAATGGAGAATGAGAATGAAATGCTTGATGATGATGAACGATGCAGTGAAGAGTCCTCTGACATGAAGAATATGGAGGATATGGGTGAGTAGGAGGAGGAAGAGGAGGTGGCAGGTAGTACTGCTTCTGCAAATGCTGTTTACCTGGTAATTACTGCTGTAACACTTGAGAAGAATAGGAACTGTGTTAGAGTATTCACTTGCAAGTTGTGTTCCTGATTTAACAGCATTAATGAAAGTAAGTAGAAGATACAGGTACCCAGAGGACTTATCTTGTACTGATAAGGCTAACTGGATGGGCTAACACTAGAAAGGAATGGCTTTAGAGGCTTCAGAAATTATATTTGTAATTTACTGGTTTAGCTAGGCAGGTCACCAAGACCAGTGTGATGACCTTAAATGTAATACAAGTTTGTAGGTCTTAAATGTAGCAATAAATATTTCATGACATAGTTATTATTAATGTAAGAACCAAATTCTATAAATTAGTGTAAAATATGGAAGAGCAGGCAATAACATCCTTTAACTTCCCTTGCATGATTACCAATAGCATGTCTATGAAAACAAGTGCGTGGACCGAATGGAGTTGATTATAGAAAATAAATAATAGGGTAGAGAGGTAGATGGCTCTCTCAATGACCCTTTGTTACCTTTAGCCACTATCTTGGGAAATGGAGATAGGATATAGGATGCTGCTCGCTAAAATGAGAATGTGGTGTTTTATTTGTTGGTTGGTTTGTTTTTCTATGAGAATAGGTTATAAAGCAAATACACCAAATAAATTGGTGTTCCTTGAGGTATGAAACACCTTGTTTCCTATATTTTAGGAATCTCTGAATAAGGGACTCTGCTAAGTTCTAAAGACAGTGCAAATGTACTTACAAGCAACCCTGATGTAAAAGGTAACCATTATCACCCTGCCAGATTTGATTAGATTTTGGATTGGGGCTTGATGCCAATTTAAAAATTCTGGTCTCTTTTATTTCAGTATGTCATTGCTGTCAAACCACCAAGCTGACTGTCAGTAAAAGCTCTTGCTGTCATGTGCTTTGAATGAAAAAATATGACAGCGAGCTACAGGAGACTGATAGACCATATAACAGCAATAAGAACAGACTGTGATGCTCAGGAAAACTGAGCAGCAGTAAAGCACTGCAAACAATGAAAAATGCAGGTTTTAAGTAAGAGTTCTTTCTCCCTGCATGTATATCCATAACTTGAAAATATGACTTTTTAATATAAAAAGTACCGCAGGACTTTTTTTTTGCTTGAAAGAAATCTTGCAAATATATGCAGTAAAAGTCTTTGAACTGCAGCTGCTTATGATCTCTTATCACAAATAGTGGGACATCATGCTGATAATAGTTAACTTTGCCAAAAAATAAATATGAGAATAACTGCAGCAGCAGGGCTCCATAGGGATCTATCAATGAAATAGAGGTATTTTAATTGTTCGTTGATTAGATTTCATTACTTTGCAAGGACTCAAAAGCAACAGTTAGTGAAGATGATGTAGTTATTGTTCATTTGGTAAGCTTTATTCATTAAGTAAATTAGAAGCTGAATTGACTTTTGATGACACATAATTGGTTTATCTAAATTACTTACTGAAAAATGAACCAATGGTAAGTGTCCTGGAACTGTCTTGGCAACATTATTGGATTCCAGGAACTGTTTTTCCCAGGACAACTTTCTAATTTTATCACTGGTTTTCTAAACATTCCTTAGATATGTGGGTTTTTTAAGCAGTAACCTGGTACTTAATACCTGCCGACTGAAAATTCAGTTCTAGATAAAGTCTCGTGTTACCGACGAAATTACAAACATGACTTCACAGACAAATGCACTCAGTGCTTATATATATATATTCAGGATTAATGTAGCAATGTTGTAGAGTTGGTTTAATATAAAATATTATCTCATAAATCTTGCTTCTTTCATAGTCAAGACTTGGATGGTTAGTCAGGATCATTCGTTCCTGTTTTTCTTTCTGTATTTTCAGTTTTCCCCTCTATTGTTTCCACATTCCAAGAAGTTTGATGTTGTTTATTCTCCATAAGACTACAAGCATTCATAACATTAATTACATTTGAGATCCACAAGTGAAAAAAAACCATAATATAAAAAAGTGGTTTACAGAGACAAGCAGAAGTCTAACCAGGAGTCTCGGCACCCTGGAAAACAGTGGATGTCAAGAGCCGTAGTGCATGGTTAAGCCTTGCTTCCTCACATTACCTCCCCATTCTGGTGCCTCTCCTAAACTGGTACCCAGAGTTGGAGCTCTGCTTTCACATCCCTTGTTATGCTACTTTTGGCTACAAATGTCCAACTTGGGATCTTTAAAATTCTAGGTTATTAGGCGGATTGAAACACTGTAATCATAAACCTTGGGGCTGGTCCCCACACACACACACACATGCACACACATGCACACACACAGTAGCAGGCTACAGAGCCAGGTACACCTATCCAACAAGTGCTGGAGTCTGTCATTGAGGCTTCTTTCAGCTTGGTGTTATCTTCCAGAAGGGGGTCGCTGGCTGGTCCTTCCAGCTGGACAGGTCTGGTTGAGTTGGAGATCAAGAGGGCGCCACTGAGGGTCACTTTTTACTGCCTTTTATCTGTCCTTGGCACACTTTGGTGACTCCCCAGTTTTCAGGTTTGCCCAATCCAGGGGTCGTTGATCCTCATGGGACTTCCTCCTCAGTGGCTACTGGACGGCATCTGTCAGCCCCAGGGATCATCTGCATGTACTTGCAGATTTGGGAGTCCATTGATTAATTTAGAATAGGGCTTTGGGAGCAGTTGATCTGGAGATACTCAGCCCAAAAGTTGGTCCCCGGCATTGATTAACTCAGGCCAGAGCTTCTAGTCCTTGATCAGTGATGTTTAGAGATTTCCCGGTCGTTACATTGTCTTCTATTGGGTTCTTCCTTTGGTTGATCTGGGCTTCCCAGGTGTTAATTGCTGTGTGCTGCTACAGGGTTACACATTCAATCACTGCTTCGCTCCCTCTTTCAGGGGCCAGCCTGATACAGAGAAGGACAGTTTGATTCCTGCCTTTGTTAACATTGTTACAATGTATAACTTACTAAAACACAGTTGAAAGGTGAGGAGTATAAAATATAAGCTACAAATGCCAGGAACGCAAATAGATAAAAATACCAAACTACAAGGGGAGATACAAAGTGCACACATACCAGTTTTAAAATGCAATTCCTTATCTTAAAGTGAAAGAGAGAGGAAGGAAGAAAAGATAGAAAAAGAGAAACATATCCAAAGACAGGAGAGCAAATGCAGGCAAGAGGAAAAGGGGGCTTTCTGCTACACTACTGGAGCCATTTATTACTATCTCACTTTTTACAGTTAGGGAGACTGAGGCACATGGAGGTTTTTATTTGAGATCACACAGTGAATTAGTGGCAAACCTGAAAGTAGAACCCAGCTCTTTTGAATCCCTGCTCTATGCCTTTTCGATTCATTTATCTTCCTTATGTAGAACTTGGATGTGCTGCTGCAAAGCTGAAATTATCTGGCATACTTTCTTGTACATGCCTGTGGGCCTGGAAACTGAAGCAAGATATATTTAGGAAATAGACTTTGTCTCTTGAGTTGAACTCACTTGATTTATAAGTAATAGATATGATGACTACCTAAGAACGCTGCAAGATCCTTGTATTTTTTTGGCTAGATAATCTTAAACTAAGTGATAAGGGATAATGAAGTATTTATTTTTAAAACATTGTGCATCTGAGTCTTTACAAATATATAGAATTATGTAAGTGGCTTTATGGTAGTCAATAACATGTAGATGAAGCATTGGGTGGAAAGTTTAGATTTGGGTTTGCCTAATTCTGCTGCTAACTTTCTCTGTAATTCGAGCAAATCTGTTAATGTGGGAGTGGAATGCTGCATTTGTAATATGGAGATAATGCTAATTATACTTTTCTTGGATAACTACAGATGAAAACACTGTACATTGTTATCAGGTCTTGTATATGTAAAACTTGATGATAAAAACCAGTAATGATACAACTCCATTATTTGCTATTACATCAACAAAAATGGGTAAACCTATTCATCAGGTATTTCTGCTAAAATGATCACTAGAGAAATGGAAAATAATTGATTTAAATGGGATTACCTGCAAAGGCAGGTGTCTGCTATGTGAAACAGCTTGCAGGATCAATTTAATAAGCTGTTGTTCCTAGTTGAGCTTTGAAATGAAAGCACTAGTTTACTGGGAATGGGAAAAAAAGTTTTATGCCAAAGTTGTTTTATATTGATAACTCATTTTGCAATGGCTTGTTTGTCAATCTTGTTTCTGCTTTCTTAGCTAAGTCTTTTAATCTAGTTTTATTGTCATTTCCTCTCTCTCTTTTTTTCACGTAAATTGAGGTGTTGCAATAAAAACATGAAGAATTAAGAAGAAGGATGTGAGGAGAGATCTTAAGGTAGTTATGGGGAATGAAGATATCTGAGGGAAAGGTGGTGATCTGGGAGAAGAAAAGAGACATCAGGCCAAGAACGGATTTTATTGTTAGAATAGGAGTATCTTTTAACAGGGATATGATGGATAAGTAAATGGAACCATCATGGATCAACTAAATAGCCTTCTAGGAAAGCATTTGTGAATTCTTAGCCTTTCAAATCGCTTAAAAGCATAGTTTTAGACAGTCTATCATATTAGTTCAGGATGGTTTCAGTGGCCTTCAGAGACCTAAGTTCTCTAGCTACTATCAGGTTTTAACTACAACCCCCCCATCCTTGCCCCTGGTTCTTTTATTGAATGAGTTATTTAATGGTCCCTTCACACTCAAAACTCATGTCCTTAATCATCAGGAATAGGAGCACGTTTGCAATACGATTCAAGTCAGTGGGACTATTTGTGGAGTTGAAAACATTGTCTAATATGAGCAATGGTGATGGTTCCTATGTTCATAATGATTGCTACTTTTTTTTACATGTTCTTCAGATCCCAGAATAATTGCACTTAAATAGTAGTTATAATCTGTAAAATAAATTTAATATTTGGGAGGCAACCTCTGCTTTCTCATTGATTCTCCTTGAAAAGTGCCTGGTGGATAAGACTTTCTTTCCATCTCAAACTAATGAACAAACTTAATCTTGCAAACTTTACCTTGATCTGAAATCTGTGTTCTTTGTTTCAAGCATCAGTAATAAACATTCTGAAGTCACACCTTAGTTGATATATTTACTATTGCTATTCAAGAAGGAAGAGGATCTAGCTCCCATTTTCTATGGCTGCAGTAGTTACCACTTGCCTAGAAAGCAAGTAAAGGAGTCCATGAACAACAGAATCGAGTTTTCAGTGTAATGTCAAGCAGTGCAGGTGAACATGTATACGTATTCCAGATAGCAGTCTAAACACTTCTGTGACCTTCTGTGTTTGCCTTTCTAAAAGCATTTCTGTAAGCTGTGTTTTTATTAACAAAAAATGTTTAGGGGATGAATATGAAGGTAGGTAATTGCAAGAGAAAGGACAACCTCCCTTACCCAGGACAAAATTGCTGGCTCCATTATCCAGCTGGAGCAATTAAATCAGGGAGCAAAAACAATAATGTTGGATTTGGATCACCTATTTCTAACCAACAAAGAATGGTCAAAGAGAGCAAGTGAAAGGAATGCTAATTCATAGGGGGTAAAGGATTCAAATAACTACAGACAAATAATAAATGTGTAAAATATTCCTCTTGGTCTTCTCGGGATCTGACCCTCACCTGCTCAGCTTGCATTTTGTTTATTTCTATTTAATAAGAAATATTCTTACTTCAGGCCATGGCTCAAAAAATATACACACATTTAAATTGTGTTTAAATTTTAAGTGCAACTAACACACTTTGGTAGGTGTCTTATATTTTCCAAATGACATACCTATGGAAAGTTATTAGTTATAGCTTTGACGTGTCTGTTTTAGGGGTCCAAGGTTATAATCAGGGTATTGCAGTATAAATACATATCAAAGTTGGAAATTAAACCCAAAGTCTGTCCAAAAGCCTTCTGATCATGTTTAATCAGCTGCATAAGGGCAGTCTACTCCCTTGAGTGTTCCAGTTAGCTAAATGTTATTGCTTAGATAAACATTATACCTATTCTGATTAGATTCATGTTTATTCATAGCATCAAATAAATTAAAGACGGAAAGACCTCATAGGTCATCCAGTCCAACTCCTTATCAATGCAGGCCTGTCCCAATAGGATACTATTTTTTACAATCTAGCTTAAAACAACTGAAGCAATGGGGCTTATGTTACATCCTGTTTGAGATTATTACGCAGTTTAATAGACTTCACTCTTAAGAACATTTTCTTTATGACACAGTTTGCAGTTTCCTTTGCTGTTTCATACCATAATATAGACTAGCCCAAAGAACGACCTAACTTCCATGTGAGTGGTAATACCTTGTGGGAACATCTGCAGGAGATGCTTACTGTGCATTAGGCTAATAACACTGCACAATAGCATGGCAGTTAAATACTGTGTTGATAGCCTGCTCACAGTGTTATTAGGTTAATGCACAGTAAACATCACAAAATAACTATGCTGGTGCTACTGTTCAGTAAGTCTAGTTACTGTGCATTTAGCATTTCATTAAGCAACTACTATACTAAATGAACAGTAACTTAGGAATGTTAATGACATTAGGAAACACTACTTCACAGTTAGGGTGGCTAGGACGTGTTACCAGCTTCCTAGGGAAGTGGTTCTTGCTCCTACCTTGGGCATCTTTAAGAGTAGATTGGATAGGTACTTGGCTGGGGTCCTGTGATCCTGGCATTCGTTCCTGCCATTGGCAGGGGGTCAGACTAGATGGCCTGCTCCAGGCCCCTTCTGACCCTAGATACTATGATACTATGAACGTGTAGATGTACCCTGTAAGACCTTGTTGAGTGTTATCAGATAAAATAAGTGAGGGGGGAGGGCATGGATTTAATGATTTATGTATATTCCCTTTTAATTTTTTTTTTCTTATAAACAATGTCAAACTTTTTCCTTTTTTATAATTTGGTAGCAAAAATTATTTATGACATTATGATAATAACCAGTATGATGCCACAGTTAAAACTGCTTCTTAAATGGATTTAAATTAAGCCATATATTCACTCTTTTTGCCCTGGACAACTGTATATTTTTTTGCTTAGATATTTAATACAGAGTTAGTTTCTTACACATCTAAAATATGTATTGTTTAGTTACTCCTTAAACATGTAATGCACACACTTGCCAATTGGTCTCTAGATATTTGTTCTTAGTAGCCTGATCCTTCATTTTTGATGGTTATCATTTTTAGAAAATGCCATCTGTACAAAGTTGCTAGAAATATGTACCTTGAGTAGGTCTATTCATATGTATACCTTTCCTGATTTTTTTTCTGGTTGGTTTTGGCTGGTAACTTTCATATATATGGGAGATGTAATCTGACGAAAAATAGTGGCTGCTGATAGAGTTTTAATCAATCAGTTGCACAAAATAAATTAAAAACTGACAGATGTTTAATCTGCCCACAGCTATGGGTGTAGGTGTATATGGGACATATGGCCCCCGGGACTTAGAAGTTGGACAGCTCTGGGTTAGGTCATATACCACCATGCCACAATACAGCTTAGCTTCATCCCAGAGGCTTTTCCTGCTTACTGTGTCTAACTTCTGGGATCTGTCTATACACTGGTTGGCCCTATAGCTCAAGACCAGAAAGGAACTAATTTTACATGTTAAATATTAAAAGAGAGGCAAGGATAACTTAGGGTGATGTTTTTTATTGGACTAACTGCACAGTCAGTATAGAGTTAGACATGCTTTCAATTTCAAGACATTCTTCAGGTCTGAGGAGAAAAGCCACCATAGAAATAGTAAAAAACCCAAAAAACTGGAAAATCTTGGGTGGGGGAGACCGATTTCCAGAACATCATATTTGCAACCAAATATCAATAAGAATGTGGAGCACTTCGATTTGCAATAAAATGTTGCAAAAATTGTCTATTTCATCGTCACACACAATACCTTCACTTACCAATCAACACTTCTTCCAAACTGAGTACAGCAATGGCTACCAAGCTAGCTCCTTAATATGCCAACCCCTTCATGAGCCACCTGGAGGAAAAAATGTTAGGAAAACTGTACTGTCAAAGCTCCACCATGCCTGTGTTATGCAGACAATATTTTCATCATTGGGACTGAACACTTGGCTTCACTGACTTCTGTGTCAGGTTTAACAACTATCACCCCTTGATCAAACTTTATCTGGAATAATTCTGCACTAACATAAAACTTTCTAGATCCACAGTCCACATCCAGGATGGTACCCTACAAACCACCGTATAGAAAAAAACTCACAGACCTCCATACTTATGTTCACAAGATGAGCAATTATCCCAAGAACACCAAAAATGCTGTAATCTATAGTTAGGCTGAGAGGACATTTGCAACGTCTACCTGGCCAGGCTAGAATCTTCCTTTATTGAACAAGATGCTCCAGTAGAGAAACATACCGCACAGTAACCTGCTATGAAATAGGCCTGTTTGAATCAGCCAGTATTTGATTCAGATTTGACCTATTTGGGGGGACAGTGATTCAATTTGGTGATTCAGATCACTGTCACAGATTGGTTCAGTGAATTGGATTTGAAAGATTCGGTGCTGATTCGGTGTGATTCGGTGATTCAGCCATGGACTATAATGGGGAATCACTAAAATGCTAATAACTGTCATTTTTTTGTAGAATTGAATGAAAATGGCAGGGATGTTAGCCCCTTCCAAGGGCATGAAGTCTACTAGGTTTCAAGGAGATAGGTGCAGGAGTTTCTGTGATCATGCACCATAAACCATTGAAAGCAGAAATTGTGTCTCTTGCATGTGTTAACTGAGTTTCTGGTTGTAGCCGTGTTAGTCTAAGGAACAGGCAGGTAAGGTTCTTTGAGTAGATATGATATCTTTCATTAGACCAACCAAATGGTTAGAGAAATATATCTTGGTAAGCTTTCGGGTTTAAAAACCCTTTGTCAGGCTGAGGAAGCATCTGCAGTTAGTGTGTGTGCTTTTCTGAATCTTTTCCAAACTGATTTGGATGTTTCAAATCAACTTGGAACTTCTAATAGGTCTTCCAGGTCTATTCAGATTCAATGATCTGGCCAACAAATTGGGCTGAATCTTCTCCGAATCGAATCGGCAGCCAAAGCTTTGCATATCCTACTATGAAACAAAAAGAAACCCCACTGTGATTGCACCCTCTCCCCCTGGCAGTGATTGCTTCTTAAATATATATTTTTTTATGCATTGTAGAGGCATTTTCAGGAAAACAGAATATTTTGTTTTCTTGTCTGGTGATGATGAATCATAAACTCTATTAATAATTCTTGTTTTCATAGGATGAGGGCTCAAGACTAAGGAAATGTTGCCTAAATATTCATTTTAAGTTACATGAGTTATCTTAAAGTACATGAAAATTTTTATGGATTATCGTTCTCTAATTCCATTAAATGCCTAACCATAAATTAATTTTAAGTAAACAGTGAAGTACTTTTTTTTCTGAAATGGCACTGAAGAAAGAGAGAGAAAGTTGGAAAGTAATATGATCTGTATGCAGTTACACATCAGGGAAAAGTAGATGGCTTTTCTTAGATATTAATTTTCATTGTCTACTATAAATATTTTCCCTGGAAGCAGGGTTTAATTTGTGCCTTTTAAATAAGGAGTCCAGGTGAGGTCCAGTGGTGAAGGAGCAGTTCCTATGGATGTGAGATTCTGGGATAATTCTTCTCTTCAGGTGCTAAACTACTTTTGAAATATTTGACTTAAGAATGAAGGACTTGCACAACAATATGGATATATTCTGTGCACTTAGGCTTATCTATCTTTTTTATATTGGTTTTCTTATATCCTGATATCAGTTTCACTATATGCCGTTTACTTCTGTGTAGCATAATAGAATGAAAGCTCGTATATTCATCTTGAACTTTAAGGACAGACAGGCCAAATTACAACACGAAAAATGCAGCAGGAATCCAGTTGAGGAATTATGACAGACAAAGAGGTAGCAGATTGAAATGCTTAAAGTAACAAGGAACATTATAGCTTCAGCTGTGCAACTCTTAGGTTGCTGAACATTTCACAACAAGTCACGTGAGCAACTGGTCACTAATAAGGCATAGGTGGCATAAATAAACAATAAAAGAGGAAACTAGTATTAAAATCCCCCCAAAGTCAAGGGAGCTCATTTTGAGCCAAGATTAATATATAAAAATATAATTGATGTAAGAATGTATTACCAAGTGCAGAACACAGTTTCTAACAAGGAAGGAAGAAATATTGTATGCAGTTGTAAATAAGAGACAGAAAACAAGAAAAGAAAAACTCAGCAATATGTTTCCCTAGAAGATAAGGAGAATTAACTAGCAATAAATTCTGAAAGAAGTAGCATAGCTTTGTAGAGCTTTCAAATGAAAAAAAGTCCTTTTAATGAAATTGTAACCTCAAGAAAATAAAACTGAAGAGAGATGAAAAAAAATATATGTATTCATACTAGAAGAGGTGATTTAGACAGCAGTAAGAATAGGAAGACATCCTGCTCATTCAGCCGTTGCTGATATAAGAACAAGGCATCTGATGATTAAATAGGGCAGGGTGAATACTGAAAATAAGATTATAACTAATTAGAGATGGAGTATGTTAACTTCAGTTTCCAAGGGGGAAAAAGTCAGGCCTCTTGCTGTTGCTGTCAGTACTTGGGCATGTTGCTACCATGCAAAAATGTAGGAAATAACAGTAAACCAGTGATGTGAATTGGAGAAAAAGTGGATATACTGCTGGGCTATGAAAAAAAGTTCTTTTTAAAAATGTTTTTCAGACATGAGACATCACAGACCTATCTGCATAGTCTGACAGAGAACTGAAGGGAGAGAGATGGGATGAATAAAAATAACATCTCCTTTCCTTACTTACGGCGCAGATAACGAAAATGGAGAGTGAGGAAAAACGTTGAATGCTTAAAGACTGGTACTTGGGCAGTTATCAGCATTTCACCTGCTGTCAGTTTTTATTGTATTCCTACACAGGTTGGACCACATGCAGCAAACAGAGTGCATAAAGAAAAAATAGATATATATAGTGAAAGCATAAACATTTCTAAGCATAATTGCATAGAATGCAAATAAATGTCTTCTTATAGTAACACTCCTTCGGCTCATGCTGCTTGCCAAAAAAAGATATAAGATTAAGAAGTTTGGTACGTGTTACAGTGTGCACATGCCAACTCTGGAGAATGTCGTGCAGCATTAAAGTAAGAATGTGAAATGTGTAGCTTCATGTTAACATGTAATACCATATCTGACCTGAAGCCCTGACCTGCTGCTAGAGGACTGGTGAGTACGGGGTGGCTAGGTGGTAGGGTTTTATCCCTGCTCTGGGAAGGTGCAGGTGTTAAAGCAGGAAAGCTTCCCATATTTCCATAGGAATATGCAATGAGTATCCTTGTGGCTACTCCAAAGGAAGTGTATTTAAAAAGCTTGAAATGTGTGTCCTGGTCCAAATTTCCATGGGATCTAAGGTAGTTGAGGAGCATCACCTATCTTCGTCCAAGTTTGAAGTCACATACACCAACACGGAGGAGTTGGGAGAGATGGTTTCACTTCCTTTTTTAAAAGAAAACAAATTGTTACAACTTGCAGTTCCCTCTTTCAGAGCCATGTCCTGCAGTGTCTGTCCACAGGTTAGGATAATGAAGTCACCTGGTTTTGTTCTGAGGCTGACCTTCATAACTGACTGCTGTCATGTCGTTTATGTGATGGGAGAGATGACAGCTGTCCAATCTGGTTTGAAGAAGAGGGATCTGGGCTGCTTCTGTCTGCAAGCACTAGGAATTGAGCTACCTGTGCTGTCTGAATGGTTGTATCATTGCTATATGGTCCAGGAGATTGTAGTACAAGGAACACAGGAAGCTCCGTGTTCCTGGCTGGCCCCACTGCCACCTGCCAGCTATGCAGGCGACTCACCCACGGTCCCAGTTGCTAACCCTGCCACCCCCCCATCCCACTCCGTGCTTGAGAGGAAACCAGATGGGCATGGAGCAAGGAGTCTTTGAGAAAGGAAGAAGCAAACTCCTTGTTCCTGCTATATAAACTTTCCTCCTCATGGCTCTAAGCTCACATTTCCACTACAAGTGCAGAGCTGCAACTGCTAGGATGGGAGTTTGCACAGTGGGAGAATGGAGCTTGCTTCTCCCTCTTCTGGTGACTCCATGCAGGTCCAACATGCCCTACCAGTATATAGGTGCAGCCACCAGCTCATATGGAGGGAGCATGGAGCTACCAGGAAGGAGAGCATAAAGCATACTGTATGTTCTTGCCATGGATGAGTCTGGCTTTCCTGTGAGTGTGGAGCCACAGATGCCTGAAGTGAGGGTTGGTGCAGCAGGAACATGAAGTGTTGGGGGCAGCCCTCTTGCCATCTGCCTGCTCAGCATAGGACTGCTGTGTTATATAGGAGGCCTGGATGTAGCAACCCTGGCACTAGCAGGGGTCTGCTTGCCCCTGGGCAGTAGCAGCCTCTGAGCAGCAGTGTCTTAGAGGATTGATAGAGCAGCCACAGAGTGGGATTTTGGGTGGTGTGGTAGCAGGCTGGGAGTGTTGCTTCCTGGGAGGACTGCCAATTGCTTGTTTTACCTTCAAATTGCTTGTTTTATCTTCACAGACCAGACCGATGTTAGTGCAGCATGTGCTGCATAACACCAGCTGGAACTAGATAATGCTCCTTGTCCAAAGTGGCATAACTTTGAGATGTTCTAAGAACACTTGGCACATGTTTTCCTGCTTTAGCATGTGGATGTTTGAGCTTTAAGTGCATTTAACATGTGTCAAGGGTAATATAATAAGACCCTAAGAGTGAAAGTCCATTTACTTGCCTTTGGATGGAACAGTCCTGAATTCTGATCCCTACTCCCAGGATGTTTTATGTCTTGCCATTAAGCATGTGAATGGATGAAAAACAGAATTTTGTGCCCAATCTTAATGAGCAGGCCTTGAAATCTAGGACTCCACCCATCCGAAGTGACTGCCCTAGCCACTAAGTTTCTCATTCATTGTCTCTCTACTTCAGCCTAAGAATCAAGCATTCCTTTCAGGACAGTACCAGCGTTAATGGGTTGGGTGAAGAGTGCTCCTACGCAGCCTACCAGATTTTCTTGTGATCACAGCAGTCTCATCGAAGGTAGAGATGTGAGTTTGCATTGCTTCATTGTGAAGTCCTGGAACCCAAGTGTCCCACTTGGGCAAGTTCTCACATTTCTAAGGCAATTCTCACACGGGGTAAGTTCTCACACTTCTAGGGTATTACATGAAAGGTGGCCTGCTCTTTCTTTCCTCCAGCCATGTTTTAAAAGAACACTTTTTCACTCATTGTAGGCAGCTTCACTTAGGAGACGATTCTGGAATGAGCAGATCTAAAATTTTGAAAAAGTGGTATAGACGGTATGGTGCATCATTACATATAAAACAATATATATTTTTCTCCAGTTAAAAATAATGTATTAGCTTTACTAATAAGCTAGGGGCCTAGTGATGTGTTATGTAGCTGAAGATGGAAGCAAAAACTAATATAACTTGAATGGAATGAGTTAAAAATAAACTATTTGGCTGTGAAACAGGAGCTTCATTGCCAGGAGCAGCTAACAGACAACAGACTTACAGAAAAAAAGGCTAGCTTTATTAGTGGAACATCAAGAACATTAAAAGAAGAGAGGATAATTAACGCCTGTGAAATGAAGAGTTTAGAGGGGATCAGGTATATTATAGTGAGCCATGAAGTCAATTGATTCCTTTAGCACTGCCTGACGGGAAATGCTGCTGCTTCTGCCAGGCAGTTGGTTTTCAACTTTGAATGAGCAGAAATCAAAGCGGGGTACAAGTACACCAGTGGTACCTACCCCCTGTATGCACCCCTGGATTCTAGACTCTGAATCCACAGTGCTTGTTGCCTTCACTAAGGTTCCTAAAACATAGAGGAGTAAGAGAAACACCCCTGTACTTAGCATTACCTATTTGCTAACTCAAACACTTCCAATTTAAGACTGTTCTTGGCTTTTTCTGCTGCTTTCAGTGGAGCTGATCCTCATTTATATTAGTTGTAGGCAAGTGAATGGTTCCTTGATGTTATGTAGTACACTTGTTCTTTGTAGTCACATTTAATCCTCGTTCCTACAGTATAACCTTTTTTTTTCTTAAGTGCTTACTAAAGTGCAAATGGAAACGCTATTTAACCCATTTAAGTAGTTGCTGTTAGCAAAACTCAGTCTGGTATTCTTTTTGTATGAAAAGTGTTTCTCTTATCTTTTGGGAGTCAGTAACTGGTATTTTCTTTTATATATCTATAGCAGATAATCTGTTAATAGAGTCCCCTTATGGAGTCAAAACAATATAGTTTAACCCTCCTTAGCTTACACTCATGTAGGTCATTTTTCAGTCATATTAAATGAAGCAAGCAAACACTTACTACTAAATTTGGCTTAAAATATTCAAAATGTCAACCCCCAAGATGTGGAAGAGTACCATTAGAACATTTATTAATAAATATTTGCAGTACTTGACTAGATCACCAGAGTCATGCCATTAGCATAGGAAGAATAGGAATCGCTGGTCTACATAACCTTTGTGAGGGGGGTTTTATAAAAGATACTTGGCTCTCCTGCGTGTTCTTTTCTTGTTAGGCCAACGTTGACCATCACCCTAATCTGCAGACACACCCTGCACCAAACGTGTTACTGCCTTCTGTGGTCTTTTCATCCTTTAATCTATTTTAAGAGGAATAGACTTCACCAGAAATAATTTCCTTCATTTTTCCTGTCAGCACAAATGTTTCAAAATAAACATACAACTAAACAGATCATATGGAAATAAAAAAAAAAAATCTAGGAAAACTAAATAACCAAATCATTATTTGTTTGTCATTAAAAACTCAACAAAAACCATTACATCTTGGTTTTTTTTTCAGCACTCACTATTTTTATCTTTCCAAATTTGTAGTAGATAGTAGATTTTCACAGGAAAAAAAACCACATATGTGTGTGTGTGTATGTGTGTGTGTGTAACTAAGGTTTTTCTTTTCCCAGAAGTATATTTTCTTGCACTAGAAATCAGGCAACTCTTACGATATGGTGAGCTTTCCAAGATTATCCTGAAATTCCAGACTTTTCAATGTGTCCTAGACAGGAAACCAGGGCACATGTTGCGGTCATACAGTCCCTATTTATATTCATTGAGGTCAATGAGATTACTGATGCTCTATAATTAAGCATATGCTTAAATGCTCTGGAAGAAATTCAAAATACATACTTCCCATGTTCATCTGCCTTGTTTTCTTCAGCAGCTATCCCCTGTCAAAGCTAATGACTCCTTCCTTTGATGATGACCTTTTCTCTTGATGACTTCTTTCTGTAGGAGAAAACCTTTTGTGATGTAAAGCCCTGGTTAATTTTTGTCTTTATTACTTAAAAGAGACTGTTTCAAAGTGGATTTAGAGACTATAGTGCTTTTCTCTTTAAAATAAACCTTGTAATGCTGAGAGAAATGATAGACAATGGGAATGTAAAAAAAAAGGGGGAGAAAGTGTATGTGACAGGAGGGGATTTTGGGGACCAGAACAAGGAAAGAGAAGATCTTTTCCTAAGCAAACTGCAATATTTGAGATCCTTTTCTATTCTTTAAGTATCATATAATCTGTAATATTTTTGTATATAGTTCAAGATCAAAGAATGGAAAATTACTAAAACCTTACCACGTTTACTCAAATCTAAGACAACCCCAGATTTAAAATGCCCCACCAATAATTAGATTCTGTACGTGGGAAATTTATAAATTTCTTATCATTTTCTAGGTATAGAATCTAAATATTGGAGGCTTGTCTTGAATTCAAATCCCCTGCCTCCCATTGCTACAGCAGGGAAAGCAGTGACTGGGGGTGTCAGGTGGCTGGGAGGGCCAGGGAACCTCCTGCCGTCTGACTCCATCTCTTCTTCCTCTGACAGACTTCTTCTTGCCCTTCCACCTGTAGCTCTCTATCCCCAGCTCTCCACAGCCTCTGAACCTCCACCGCACTCATCCCAGGCTCCCCCACTTCCCCCCGTCTCTTCCTCTTCTCCCCACTTATTGTCAGATGCTATTTAGGCTATATTTCCTCCACAGTGCACAGCATATGGAAGCACAACCCTTGCCAGGCCACGCAGCAGTGCTGGCATGTGTTCGGTACCCAGGAGGAAATACAACACAAGCTGCAGTTGAGCAGTGCCTTACAGTAACGTTTGGGGGGAAGGGACAGAGAGGGGGCAGAAGCTGCAGATGGCAAATGGAGGAGGGGGACAGGAGGCTGCTGTGGAACCGGGGGGGGCTGGTGCCTCCTGAGTCTGGGGGGGGCACAAGTATAAGTTGGTGGCAGCATTGGCAGTGGGAATGGGGCTGGTGAGTACCCACAGAAGCTGGCAACAGCATCAGCAGTGGGGACAGGGTTGGCAAAGACCTGCAGAAGCCACTGGCAATCTTCGCGGTGACGATGGGGCTGGCAAGCACCCACTGAAGCTGCCTGTGATGTTGGCAGCAGGGATAGGGCTGGCAAGCACTCGTAGGGGACTTCAGCAGCATTAGTGGTCAGGATAGCCCTGTCAGGGGGACATGTGCCCCCCCCGCATTTTTCCCTACCAGTCGCCTACATGTAGGACTAACTCTGGTCCTGATCCAGGCTCAGAGTCAGAGTTTCAGCAGCCACCCTCCCCCGCCACTTTGTACATGAACTTAAGACAAGGGGATTCTTTCATCATGAATGGGGAGGCATGTCTTAGATTTGAGTAAATGTGGTAAATTTTGCTATTTTACTTATATATGGAATAGTTTGGTAAATAATTATTTAACAATAAAAAAAAAGAGATTCCAGACAAAGGTTGAGGTAGGACACTATTACCTAACATCATCAACATAATATATATAATGTATATATACATATTACATTTGTATCTTCAATAACAATACATTTGTGTATATACATATAAAATAAATATATATGTATGCATTTATATGTCATACTCATACACATAATTCAGAATTAACTATGCAACATCACAATCTGTCCATTTTTATCCTTCAGCTCCACAATGTGTATAATTTTCCAGTTATGTAAAAGTTATCTCATAATTAATAATTGGGATATTTGACCTATCCCATAGATGAGTTGTCAGTGAAATCACTACGGGAGGATTTTAAGAACAGGTCACACAGATGTTAATTGATTAAGCCTCAGTGCAAGTGATTGGAATATATGTTTTCTTGAGGTTCCTTCCAGCCCTACATTTCTATGACTCAGTGGTCCAGGAAGCTCCAAAGAACTTGATAATACGAAAGAGCCTTGGGGAGCATCTGGTCCAATTTATTAAGCATAAAGCTGAAAGCTACTTGCTCATGACTTTTATTGTTGCCTTTGTCACTGGTCAGTGTTCAGGTGTTATACCACTTTAGAAAATCAAACATCATAACACTCCAATAAAGCAGATAGTTAAACTGAAGCATATTGAGATATTATGTTCCAAGGTCATAAAAGGGAATTTAGAAGCTAGGACTTCTTGCTTTATTCTTGACATTGTCATTAAAGAATATGCACCCTGTACCTGACACCTCTCTCAATTACAAAACTTAAACTTATCACCTCAGTTTTGTTCAGCTTTTTTGGATGTGGGAAAGCCACTTTTCATTATGCCTGGTTTTATCTTCAGTAGATGTTAAACCAGATTAAAAACATGCTAACTTTTTTTTCTTTTTGCGAAAAAAATATATTTGTGGAAACCTTTAATTCAAATCTTACTTTTCCCTTTTTCCCTGGAATCTTTCCTGTATGGACAGATAAAGGGATAGCATATTTCTGTCAATGTTTTTTTGGTGTTGTTTTCTTCTTTTCCATAATAAAGATGAGTTACAATGAGCAGTCATCAGTATCTGCTGTTCCTAAAACTATTCTTGAAGTAATTTGTCTTCTGTGGCTTGTGACTAACTGCTGAAACATGACAACAATCACAAGTATGTATTTCCATCTTACAGTTTTATAAGGGAACTAAATCTGTTCTATGTAAACTAAGAAAAATGAAATCCACGTTTATGATCCATGTATAAAACTGAACAGATAAAAAATAAAAACCAGTGACATTGGCTTAGAGCCAAAGTGTATAACTGGAAACTAGTATACTTCTGATACTCAGTTTTACCCCTAAAAGGTGCACTGAATCCCAGGAGACAGTTTTAGAAGTGTCTTCTTATCTCAGATAACATTTCTACAATGACCTTTTCCCCCTCTAAGAAAACTATTCTAAATCCATGTTTAAAAATCTATTCTTTTAAATACTTGTTTAGTTTCCTAATATAATCATTTTCACATTAGAGTTTGCATAGCTTTAGAATTTGAATAGAGAAAGGGCACTCTAATTATTCCAAGTAATAATACTGAGAGTACTGTTAGACTAAGATCTGGGATGAACTATTAATAGCCTATTGCTGCCTATTGCTGTACCTCTTCCAAACAGACAAAAAGTATTAAAGGAAATGGTATGTAACCAATACCTGAGGAATTGAGGTCAAGATTAACATTATAAGATAGCTAGAACTATCGCATAATTAAATATTGTATGAAACAACAAACTTTAGATTATTCACATAATTTCTTTTTGGTAACTTCAACTTATCTTTGTAACCGATTAATTTTACAGTATATGTGTCTATCATGTAGACCTCAAAACATCCATAACTGAAAAACTTCCATGTTGAGGAGGGACTTTTTTATGTGGTCTTGAACTTTCTTACAGACAGTGTGTTATGAGTCTTTTAAAATATTGTGTTAGTTAAAGAAGTCATACATTTCATATGATGTCATGGGAAAGTAGCTTGTGTCAATATTCCTAACAAAACAAGTGCATCTCATTTTTTAACTTGTTTTGTTAGGAAACCAGGTTTCTTTCCCAGAATAATAAACAATCTGAGATCTCAACAGGATATTCGCCATCCTATCTCTCTAAATGAGTATAATTAATAGAAGATCCTTGAACCTGAACAAACAGACTGGAATAAGAAGGCCCTAATGAATAGAAAAAAGCCTTGATATACCTACTAATATCCCCAAGGTTTTCCTACTACATTATCCAAAAAGATTTATTAAAATTCTCAACACACGGTAAATTTTAGCCTGTATTTATTTTGTGGTTCTGTGCCGAAAAGTGAAGAATAAGACAGCAAAGTCTGACTTCTGAAAATCTAAAGGAAGGTTCTGCTTTGCTGGAGCTCAAAGTACCTGGACTCAAGATGGACATCAAGCTTGATTTATTGTATTTCCACGGAAAAAAACATTAGCGTATAGCACTAATACAAAACTGAATTAAAAGAATAAAATATTTTTAATTAATTTTGCCAAAACAAGCACTCAAAATAAGAAAATGACATTATTAAAGTGGCCTATACCATCTTAATGAATCCCATTTTGTTTATGCATTATGATACAGTCTTTAAGCACATGGGTTTTTTTACTATATATCAGTAGAGCCCTTGCCCCAGGAAGAACTCAGAAAGGGGGGAAAAGGGGTTTCTGAAGTATTAAACAGCAATTCTATATATATCTATATCTATAGATAGATATTTCTCTATAGATATAGGTATGTATCTGTAGATGCATATATCTATAGATATTTATATCTATAAATATCTATAAATACAAATCTATATCTGTATCTATCTAGGGATAGATAGATGGATAACTAGATCTATATCAATGTTGATATCTATAATCCTTATTGTTTAGTGTGTAGCCTCAAGATCTTACTGCATATGCTACTGTTATTTTCATCATGCACTTTTGCATAGTGCATATCACTACAATAGCTGAATGTTTTACAGATATGAATGCACTGATTTTCATAGCATTTTTTTCAGTGAGAAGGTTGTATGATCCCTCTCGAACAGAAATGAGGTAAGGCACAGAGAGATTAATGTCATGACTTTTCACTCACGTTGATTGCCAAATTGGAGTTACATAGGACCTGATTTTTTTTTCTGAATTATTAATGATATATAGCATTTTGTGAGTTCAATTGCAGAACAAATTGATTCCATTGTAGCTGCAAATGCTCGGTGTCATTTTGTGATTCAGGCTTTAGCGTCTCACATAGTCACTTGGGATGTCAGTGATGTGTATGAAAATGTTGGTTTAAGTGATTTGCCTTTGGTATCAGGTAAGAACTTCAAGGATTAGAATTTAATTCCAGAGCAACTTTTTAACTGATTTAAGCATGAGGTTCCCCCTCTCACTACCCCCTGTCTCAGTGTAAAGATTTTTGAAGCAAATGTGGCAGAATTCATTTGTGCAGTACCAGACTGCTGATGACCCATACAAATATCAAAGCTGGAACCATTTGTTCCGCTACACCGACTTGTGCTAATGAGGTAAATGATAAAAATAGCAGGTTGTTATTCTGTGTGTGGACTGGCAGTAGAGGGGAATCAGACACCTTACCAGTGGGTTTTACCAGTGTGTGTTAACACCAGAGGACTAGTGATATTTAAGGAGTTTGGGTTCTATTCCAGCTGTTGGAGCCAACTGTGCTGTTATATTCTTTTCCATATATTTTCCACTCCCAAGCTTACCTTCTTCTGCCCTATATCCTTTAATTGCTCTCTTCCTCACTCTATGTCCTCGTCTCAGCTCAATTTCTTGCTTTCCTGGTGCCAACCTCATGCTTGGGCTTCTTACAAAAACCAATTCTCCTATTTCAGCTACCTTTCCAGGCTTTCTCTTTGAGTCTCAGTGGATGTGTCTACACATGTATTAATGTGATTTTACAAATGTGCATTAAATTGAGTACCTCCACTATAAAGTACTAAATAAATGCACATTAGCCTGTGGTAATGTGCAGTAGCAAACACACGCTTGTTAGGTGACACTTAATGCAGAGTAGCCTGTTCTATGGTGCATGATTTTTATGCATCTCTTTAATGGGCAGTAGAATAGGCTACTGTGCATTAAAGTGTATGTGCAGATGCACTCAATATGTCCCATTCCCATCCAACAGCCAGTTCCGGTTTTGTTCCCTGAATATTCTCATTTGCTCTTTCCTCCCAACTGTTTTTCTCTAGTGCTCAGTTAGTCACTTTGATCAGCCAGCCTCAGCTCCCCCTCTTCAGAGCTCCTCATCTGACCTCAGTGTTTTTTACAGTGAGCAGTCATTTGCTGCTCTTTCTTTCCTCTGATTTCCCTCACCAGGTCTCTGTCAAAGTCTGTACAACGTATTTGCCTTGCCTTGCCCTGCCTTGCCTGATCCATTTAGTTCCATTCCAATTTATTCACAGTTTACTCCTTCATCCTAATTTAGTCCTTACCCTCTCACAAGTTATGGCTTTTCACCCTTCTGCATTTGAATTTGGAAATTTCCTTTCCCATGTTGCATGGGTCCTAGACAGGGAGTTATTGAGAACAGGAGAGAGAGAAAGAGAAGCTCCCTGTTTTTGACCCTGAAAACTCTTGCTTAACTCTAGCTTGGTGCAGCTGGGCAAGACCATTAGAGAGAAAGCTTAGTATCACCCTGGATTATAGTGTGATCTCTGAGAATGGGTGTTAGGAAGACTAGCAGTTTACTGCTAGAGGTCTCTAGTGAGAAGTTTTTGTTTTTTTTTCTCTGAAGGGATGTAATAAAGCTAGATTTGGATAGCCATTTATAGGAATAGCAAATAGAAAGTTTTGCACAGCCAGCCCTTGACAAACTTCAAGTTCCGGTTCCAACTGTCCAGACCTGGAAAAAGGTCTGCCTTAGACCTAGAAAATGTTGCCAGAATTAAACATATATTTTCCCTAGGCAGGATCTGAGAAAGTGTGTAATTATTTCCTCTCAAATATTCCAAAATAATCCATCTTGTGGCTGATGCAGAGCAAAATAAGTGTAAAGGGCACTTCATCTAACATCATTCCCAACTAGAGAGTTGATCCATTAAAAGCAAAACAAACCAAAAAAGTCCTTACTTCTCACCTATTTCCTGGACCATCATAACTACAGCAGCACTCCAAACCTACCGTCTCCATTCTTTACAGTCTGGCAAAGTGAAAACAACAGAAAGTGATCTTACAAGGAAAGACCACTAATAAAAGGTGTTACTACCAATCATGTCTTCATTGTGCTTTACCTATTTTATCTGTTTGAACCCAGTAATGATACGATCCAAGGGTTTCTTTCCTTTAACAATACAAAGTTTTGGGGCATGTAATCTGGACACTACTGTGTCAGAATAAGGGCATTCTGTGTCTCAAAGCTTACCTTACACTTCTTCCAATTTATACTTATATTTTGGTATGATAAAAGATATTACCAAATAATATTGCTTCTTGCATATGCCTTGAACCTTTGTGTCTATACCGACAATACCCTTGAATACAGTCATTGTAATATAATCAAGTAAAAGTAAAAATCAAAGTCTGGTTCTTTGAACTGAAATTGTTTGTTAAAACATTTGGCACATGGTAAAGTTTTATTTTTCTTAGACTTCTGCTAAAGTTGTGGTATCCATGATTCTCTAAACTGCATAGTTAATAGCAAATTGACATAAAGTATACTTGTTTCAGTTTTTTTCAAAGCTAACACACAAGCTGCTCTTTTAATATAATCTAACTAGAAAGTACAGCACTTGATCCAATCTTATTCTTGAAGTTCTTTGTTTGACTCTTGATAAAGGTGATGTACCTTTTAAAGATAGCAGAGAACTGAAGGGGAATGTATCCTGTACCCTACACACAGGAAACTAGTGCTTAATGATCTTGAGTAAACTATCTTTCTGGAGCATAATATACTTTTTTCCCTATTATTAGTAGAGATCAGCAGTAAAATAAAAAAGGTTAGAGGTGCTGTATCTCCACATTTTTATGGGAGAA
Organism: Caiman crocodilus; assembly: GCA_030014935.1. NCBI lineage: Eukaryota > Metazoa > Chordata > Crocodylia > Alligatoridae > Caiman > Caiman crocodilus. The sequence continues at coordinate 130,245,426 of JAGPOW010000261.1, forward strand.
ATGCAATATTATATAAAATGTGACCGCAAAGTTACTGGAATATGGAGTGAGAGCAGCAATAGAATTAGTATGGCAAGTTGGTTTGTTTTTTTTAATTTAGTGGGAGGAGATTATGAATTTTCTGGTTTTGATTATTCCTGAATGGAAGACTGGTGGATAAAACTGCATCTGTTCTTTCTATGGTGCTCATTACCTCACTATCTGAATATCTCACAATCTCTAATTACTTTATCTTCACAACGTCCCGACTAGAGAGAGAATTATTCTTGCCTTCATTTTATAACACAGGCAAAAATAAGGTGCAGAGTGTCTGAACCAGCGTCTATGGACGTTATGAGAAAATATCATATTGTCTTCAGAATTAGAATATTTTTGGGGGTGGTTGAGGGTGAATGAAGGTAGTTTTTAATGACATGAAGAACCCAAAAATCCAGCTGAAGAAAATGCCACCTATGTATAACCATCCACACTGCAAAGTCATACCTGAGCCATTGCATCAGCCTTAGAGGTGGAATGGAATGAATTTATCATCTTGCAGAAGTCTGAGAATGTTCTTGTTCCATATCAGGATGAAATAAAAGCATTTCAAAGACTGTGATGAGAACTCTCCTCTGGTGCTTAGTGCACTCACTTGAGATCTGGGAGGTTTGATTTTACAAGCTTCTTATCTGAATTGGGTACAGGAGAGACTTACCTTATTTTGGGTTTTTGGTATTTTTCTAGAGTCATAGAGAAATAAAGCACTAAGGGACTTCCAGAGATCATCTAGTCCAATCCTCTGCCTGAGGCAGGATCATCACTATCCAAACCATCCTGTACAACCATCCTCTAAACTCTGTGCAAGACTACCCACAATCCTGACACAACGAAGCTCTAACATCCTAAGTAAAGCAGGAGATCTATGGTAACCAATGTCCTGCTTGTATAAAAATGTGTTAAATATACACTCAGGAAATCCTGGGTAAAGGGCGGCATCCTCCACTATAGAGGAAAGCAAAAACCCCCACAGATCATACCAATCTGATTAGGGGGAAAAATTCCTTTCTGACCCCAGATATGGCAATTGGTCTCACTCTTAGTGAAGGAGAAAGACCCTCTAACTAGGAACCCCTAGCTTTGCTCGTAGTAAGAGAATCATCACACCCAAGTTGAAGTTCCCAGGCTTAACTGTACTTAACACCCAGTGCCTCTGGGGAGGCTTAAAAAGACCCTGACACACATAGCAGAAGAAAGGGTGTGGGGAGAACCACCAAATCCCAGAAGCATGGAAAATAACTATGGTAGAAAATAGGCACAGCTATGCCTAAATCATCCCCAACCAGTGGCTATCCAGCCTCTTCTTGAATACCTCCAGTGATGGAGAGTCCACAACTTCCCTAGGCAGTATATTTCACTGCCTCATTATTCTAACAATGAAGAAGTTTTACCAGATATGTAATTTAAATTTACTTTGTTGCAACTCCAAGCCATTAATCCATGTGCTCCTCTCTGTAGGAAGAGAGAAAAGATGTTTTCCCTCTTCTTTATGGCAGCCATTCATGTATTTGAAGATGGCTATCATGTCCCATCTTAAGCACATTTAGCAAACTAAACATTCCTAGTTCCTTCAGCCTTTCTTTGTATGACTTGCCTTCCTTGATAATCTTTGTTGCCCACCTCTGGACTGACTTGAACTTTTCCATGTCCTTTTAAAAATGTGAAGCCCATAGATGCATACAGTACTTCATATGAAGCCTAACCAGTGCCAGGTAGAGAGGCACTATCACTTCACATGTCTTGTACCTAATGCTTCTATTGAAGCAGTGGAAACCCACATTCACCTTTTGTGCAGCTGCATCACACAGCAGACTCATATTGAATCTGTGGTCTACCAAGACTTCCAAGTCCTTTTCCATATAGGTGCCATCCAACCAGGTCTCCCCACTTGTGTATTTGTATGTTTTTTAATATTGCTTCCGAGTTTCATAGATTTCATAGACATAAAAACTGGAAGGGATTCTGTGAAATCATTGGGTCCAGCTCGCTGCCCAAAGGGCAGAAAGTCATCTGGGGTCAAATGACCCCACCAAGGTAATCATCCAAACAGTTCTTGAATATGGCCGAAGTAGGTGCTTGCACCACTTCTGAGGGATTCTATTCCAGGTTCTGGAGACTCGGACAGTAAATAAGTTTTTCCTTATGCCCAGTCTAACACAGGCTTTCAGTAGTCTGTGACCATTAGAACTTGTCTCCCCTTGGAGTGCCCTGGTGAACAGACCTTCTCCCAGTTCCTGATGCACACTCCTTATATACATACAGGCTGCCACCAAGTCTTTCCTGAGCCTTCTCTTCTCCAGGCTGAAGAGTCCAAAGCCTCTCAGCTTCTTCTCATAAGGCCTGCTTTCTTGACCTCTAATCTTGTGCATTGCTCTCCTCTGGACAAGTTGTAGCACGTTGCATTTGTCTGCATTGAACTTCAAGGTGAGGTAGAAAGAACCAGGAGGAGATTGTCCTGTGGTTTTCAACAGAAATTCTACCCTGTATCTGAAAGACCTTTCCTTGAAGAAAAATAAATAAATAAATAAAATGATATACTGAAAGAGATTTTGGCCTGACACTGGTTACATTATGAGCTGATAAGTTTCTCAGTTTACACTGAATTAAGCAGGGAATCCGTTACTCAGTCTAGTTCTTTAAGCTGTTCACTCCATCTTGCTTTCTTTCACTTTTTTCCTGACATAAAGACAACTTTTCTCCTGCACCAATGTGATAAAACAAATTAATAATACATCTATGAGAATCTCAGATGAAAAGTACAAGAGATGCACAAAAGGTTTGGTATGGAATTATTTCTCAGATTGTGGCATTATGTATTAGATATTATGCTATCCATTTTACAAATAGGTAAATTGAAAACCAGCAAGTGAAATCAACAATCACTTGTCAAATCAGCAACAGAAGCAAGAA
>JAGPOW010000261.1:130278078-130291817 GCA_030014935.1 Caiman crocodilus
TTTTTGCCTCTGACTCTAAAATTATATTGAAGAAGATGGTGTTTTGCCTTAAGATCCTCTGAGATGACTGGCTATTATTTGAGAATTTCTCCTTAATTGTCTCTAGGGCTGTTTTGCACAGTGGGTGTGGCCAATAGGAATGTGCAACACAAGCCAGGACCAAGGATGTTGACTTTTGCTTTAGGTGAACGTAAGAAAGAGAAAGCAGTCTCTTGTGAAGAAGAAAATAAACTTTTTAACATTTTTCTTTTAGCCTGTAGGCTTATGTTAGGTAACTTTCATGGGAAAACAGGCCTGGGAACTAATTAGCTGTTTCTACATCTTAACACAGCTTGAAAAATCATGCTTTCTAATTACCCAGAGATATCTTCTTAAGCATATAAAGCTGACCTTTTGTGGCAAGTCTATTTTTTTAGCTTACAGTACAATTTTGATATGTTGTAAAAGGTGATGAGTAAAAAGAATCAGGAAGTGACCTGTGAACTAAAAACAAAGATTTTAGTTTGAAAAGACCTAGGTTGAAAGGTGTTTCAGTGAAGCCAAGCTAGCAAAGTATATTCCTTTAGGAAGAATCTCTTTTAAACCCTCAAAAAGCAGAAATAAAAGTGAAACAGTTAAGAGGTACAAACAGTCATCCCTTACAGTTCTATGTTATTTACCCAGCCAGTTTGCATCACTAATTTAGCATTAGTTTTGTCCCTTTATTCCTGTGAAATGAAAATATGACATTAGATATGTATGATTAAGTTTTAAGTATTCTCTAACAAGAAATCCAAAAGGAATCTGGTTCAAGAGGATGTTTGGCTCTCTTAGCTCTGTTTTTTTTTTTTTTTTCCTGAATGGACAAACTCTGGTTGAGGTCAATGGTATCATATTCCCTGGATAGGTCCATTTCAATTAACTTAAGTAAAAGTAAGAAAGAGGATCTGGGTTAGTGGGATGTATGGGAGAACCAGAACCCTGTACTTAATCAGTGTTTATAAGATGATCATAGGTTGCTGTCCATTATATGATGGTATATGGAGGTCATTTTTGCAAGTTTAGCTACCAAGTATGATGCAGTTATTTTCTGGACTGAGTAGCACTGTAGTGTTTATATATACTGTGGTTTATGGGAAAAGACCACTAACAATGGCAAATCACCGAGGTATCTTAGTGCACATTTCCAGGCTTCCTAGAAAGGGTTATTTTGAGGTGTATATTTAACATAAGTTATAATGTGGGAAGTCTATATTCCAAGCACACAGGCACACTTTTAACTCTAATGATTTATAATCACTTTTCATTTGTGAATTTTCCCATTTGGAGGGCATCCACTGTAAAAGGTTCAGACTGCATTTCAGCATACTGCTTCGGAAGCTCGACTGCAGTAATTTGCATAGTTCCATTGATTATGCCAGTCCATGCCAATGAGGACCTGGCCCAGGACTGACAGGACAGCATTCCTACTCTGACAAATTTTATAATAAAATCCCAGACCTTATCACATAGATAAGAGGGTTATGATGCCTTTAAGTTCTTCCTCCCTTAAGCTGTGAACAAATCAAATCATTTTTTTCAGCAGTCTTTCATGGGGTCAGACAATTATGATAAAAATGGAAGCTAAGGTGTGTGTGTGTGTATTTTCCTATGATATGCACCCACAGTGTTTTCATAGATTCATTCATAGATTGGTAGGGGATGAAAGGGACCTTGCAGATCATCGGGTTCAGCCCCCTCACTCTAGGCAGGAAGACAACTGGAATTAGGTGACCCCCATGAAGTGGCTTTCCAGTCTCCTCTTGAAAACCTCCAGGGTAGATGACTGTACCATATCTGGAGGGAGTTTATTCCACAGTCTGGACACTCTGACTTTAAAGGAGTTTTTCCTGGTTTTAAGCCTGAAGCAGCCTTCCACAAGGTTTTATCCATTGGTCCTGGTCTTCCCCAGGGGTGCCCTAGTAAACAGTTGTTCACTGAGCTCCTGATGAATTCCTCTGATATAGCAATAAGCTGCTATCAAGTTCCCTCTCAACCTTCTCTTCTTTAGGGTAAAGAGGCCCAGGTCCCTCAGCCTTTCCTTGTATGGCTTGCCTTGCAAATCCCTGGTCATACAAGTGGCTCTTTTCTGGACCCTATCAAATTTTTCCACATCCTTATTGAAGTGCAGCACACAGAATTGGATGCAGTACTCCCACTGTGATCTCACTAGCGCTGAGTACAGCAGGAGTATCACTTCCTTAGTTTTACACGAGATCCATGCCAGCAAGTTATTTGCCCTGCTGGGCACTGCCTCCCACTGGTGGTTCATATCCGTGTGATGGCCAGTCATTATCCCTAGGTCCCTTTCAGCTGTGGCACAAGTCAAGCTGTCACCACCAAGCCTGTATGGATATTGGGGGTGGTTTGCCCAACAATGTAAGAGCACCTTACATTTGGAAGTGTTAAACTTCATCTGTTTCTGGTCTGTCCAACTCTTGAGCCTGTCCAGTTCTGCCTGTATCTGCAACCTGTCTTCCAACATGATTACACTGCCCCATAACTTATTGTCATCCATGAACTTGGCCAGCAAGCTTTTCACTCTCCCATCCCAATCATTGATAAAGATGTTGAAAAGCATCGATCCAAGCATGGACCCTTGAGGGACACCACTGGCCACTTCGCACCAGGACAACACAGGTCCATTCGTGAGAACTCCTTGGTTCTTACCCTGTAGCCAGTTACCACCCACTGAGCAACTGAGACCACAATCTTTCAGTTTTCCTACAAGGATGTCATGGGGTACTAGATCAAAAGCCTTTTGGAAGTCTTGGTATATAATGTCTACCTCATGTCCCATGTCCAGGTGGCGAGAGACCTGGTTTTGGAAAGAGATGAAATTGGTAAGACACCACGACAAAGCCATGCTTGCAATCATTCAGAATCTTGCCTTCCACAAGCATATTGCACATAGATTCTTTAATGAGCTTTTCCAGAATTTTCCCTTGGATAGAGGTTAGGCTGATTAGCCTATAGTTGCTCGGGTTTTCTGGATATATTTCCTATCAGAGCTCTTAAAAGAGATACAAATGATTAATCTATGATAGTGTCCAAATGTACTATATTTAGGCTCACATGGACCTGAGTTCACAGTCCCACTCCTTGAACAATCTACTGTGCCTTATAGTTGATGCTGTAAAGCCTGTGATTCCAACTAAGGGATCTTCCTTATGAAGGTTTCCCAGTACCCTGTGTGGGCAACTCTGTGCCTTTCATGTTATAGGAATCTGATTTTGAATCAGATTGCTCCAATGTCAAAAATTGCAGAGGTAGATTTCCAGTAGCTTAAAATAGTCTAGAAATAGAATAGTAGTTATTTTATATAGAATAGAAAATTTAGACATGACTGAAATAGCAATTGTAATAACATAAAAAACTGAAATCTGAGTGGTGTCACTGATTTCTAATGCACACTCTTATTCATATTTATACCTAAGTACTATAAGTAATGAAAGTATATCTCACACCGTGTTGTTAAGATAAAGCTGTACTGGTTATTGAATATCTGAAGTTTTGCTTTTTTTTATTTTATAACGTAGGATTAATTATGAACCGTAGGGGCAATAGCAATCTGTGAAAAGGTGTTGGACAACATTGTCTAGAGAGAGGACACAGCACTGGAAACTGAAAACTCTCAAATTTTAATCTTGGCTCTGACTTTGATTCCCCCCTCATTCTTTTTGTAAATCACTTTACATTTTTTCTGTGTCCAACTCCCTCTCTTTTCCCTCCTTCCAACTCCCCAATCTATCAACTGTGGCATATACTGATGCTTATGACTCTCACCAAGTTGTTGTCAGGATTAGTTAGTAAATGTTTGGAAAATTCTTTGAAGATAAAAAGTGCTGTGTAAGTGCTACCTAGTATTATTATTCTATTGGAGTCCCAGTAATGTCAAAGAAAATGTTAGCTTCAAAGGCTATCAGAGTTCTCACAAGCTAGATGAAGGTTACTTCTGTTAAACTATGTCTTGGAATTATCATAGGCCAATTGGTTTCCTCTCCCAATAGCTCTTGAATGAATATATTTAATACATTTTAACTTAAAATGATCATTAGTTTCACAAAATTGCTGGTCTGATTGATTAGGAATCAGGACATACCTACTACAATGAAAGCACCAAACAATTTCTGCTCAAGAGTTAATGAAAGCCCATTTGAAAAAAAGAACAGGATCTCAGAGGAGAAGCAGAGAATGGAAAAGTAACAGAGAGAAATAGGGATGGAGATGAACTAGGTCAATATACTGATTCTGAAATTATTCTCAAACAAAAATGTTAGGGACTGTTAGGATCTGAGCTTCTGAGCCAACACATTATAACAATCTGGAACAATGACAGATGCATACCTGCTATTGTTTGCAAATCCTGGAACCATATCATCAACCCCAGCCTTATTTGGAAGGTCACCTTTCATGTGCATCCCAAAGTTAATTTGTTCATAGAGAAACAATGTCCCTTCATTCTTATAATTTTGAAATCTATCTGTCAAATAATGAATCATCTAACAGAGGTATGTAGATAGAGGAATGTATTGTTGCCTTTCCTCTTAAGGAGTGCATCCTGAGGTATTTTAATGCCTTTACAGAAATTATTTGTTAAACCCCTTTTCTGAAGTCTCTGTCACACAATATTTTCCACTTTTGATTTCTGGCAGGTTGAGGACTCTCTCTGAAACTGTGACCCAACAGGTTCTTAAATACACATCAAGATCAAGAATGGATTATCTGAGGTCTGGCTTTCCAAAGTTAGGGTGAAGTTATACATTATATTTACACCATAATAAATCTGTGGCATGTTAGGCAGTGTTAAAATTAGACTGTACTGTGAGCAGTCGCACGTTAGAAGGTTAATACCATTTCTTGTCTGCTCTACTGACTTTCCACTACAGCACCAGTAAGCAGGGACATGGCTAGGAACTAGATCACCTGGGTTATATCCCTGCTCCAGGTGGAGATGCAAGGGGGCATTTGCAGCAGTGGGAACATGGAACTGGGAGGCAGAGAGGTATGAGGGCTGTGGCTTCTGTCTGCAGGTTCTTTAGTGTTCTTGTTTGGGTATGGGGTGTGGAAGGAGACGGTTGTCCATGACTCAATATCAGCCCCCCCTGGCTGGTGAGTACCTCTCACCTGAAGCCACAGGGGGCACTGAGTTTGGGTCAGAGGGGCCTGGGATCAGGTCAGCAGGTGTTGGTGGAGAGTTCCATGTAGCACAGCCCTCTCCCGCTTCCCCCCATCCCAGGGTAGGTTCCTGCAGAAGAAAGTCACAGTGCCCATTCCTTCATGTCTCTCTCTCTCCCAACTCCATGTTTTGACCTATGAACGCCCCCTTTTTAGCACTGGCAGGGCCTTGCCTGTTCCTGGGCAGTAGAGTAGGAGGGTGGAAAGTTTGTTCACAGAGCAGGAATGAGGGTGGTGGAGCAGGAGAGTGGTGCCGCAGATGCTCATGATTTAAGTGCCTTCAGTATGATGTAAGCTTAATATGTATTTTCACCCGTAGAGAGAATGAAAGAAAGAATTGTAAAGGTTAAATTATTGACATTGTTTTATTCATTCAGTTTCCAACTATATGGCTTTACTTTTTTAATGAGACTTTTTTGTGTCTTGTCTTATTGTTGAAAAATTGTTCCTGATTTTTCAGTTTACTTTGTTAGCATCTAGTATATTTTTTGTTTTGCACATTATGGTAGATTGATTCTAAGGGATCCTAAGTGTATCCTTAGATACAGCTCTTACATGCATGGCTGAGAGTATCCTTTGGATACACCGCACATTTCTCACTGAATTCTGTAGGAGTTGGGAGGTTCAGCACATCAAAAGGAATGTTATTAAACTGGGAGAAAAGCTTGTAATTAGTCATTGGTACAGGGTACAGTACTTTTTGCAGACATCCCTGGGAATGAATGCATGCAATGTCAGCTTAATATAGACCCTCCAGAGCAAAACTACTGATCTTGCTGTACTTGTATTACCATATGCAGGAAAATAAAGGCTTTTAGTTGATATGTTATAGGACAGTGAATTTCACAGTAGCTAAAGGGTATGCTGTGTATGGTGCAGAAAAAAGATAGAAACAGTGAGAACAGAAGAGTGTTGTCACCAGCTGGAATTGCAGGCAACATAGTGACATTTTCAAAGAAATTTGCAGCTCAGTGAGAGACCTGACACTGGAAAAGTAACGAGAAGTAAATCAGCTACATACCAGACCTGTCTCTATATTACAGGCTGTGGACATGATTCCCCACCATGCTCAGTTCATACATAGATTAAACATGGGTAAAGTAAGGCTTCCACATTAGAATTTAGTTTTCATTTTGACCAGAGGTAACCTTTCAAAGGCAATCTTTAGGGTGTAAATGTCAATGGACAAAGAGTCAAGAAAATGCTTCCAAGTCATTTAGTAAATTAAAATCCTTCTTCTTCGTACCACTGACACAGTTATAGATTGTGAGTTTAAAGATATTCCAGACTAGTTTGGCTTTGTGTCTGGAAGCTTGCAAGTATTTGACAGAACTGTCAGAGGTATCCTGTATTCCTGGCAATATAAATCCATGTTTCCTGACCTATCCTATGACATTAGTAAAAGCATGCATCATGAAAGGCTCCTTCTCAAGCATTTGGTAGGCATATGTCTTGTGAGAGATCTGCCACCTTTTAGATGTGATAGGCAAGTTACCCATAGTCCTTTAGCTCAGTTAATGCCTATTGCTGCTATGAAGGATTCAGTGAATGAATCCCCCATTACTACACCTTGTTCACATCTCACCCACAAAACTCTATTTCCTGGAATTACCTTCTCGATGGAGGAAAGATGATAGGCTTCCTCTTACCTCTTAGAATCTGGTTCCTTTCTAAGAGGTCCCACCTCTCCATCCCACCTATCCTGTGCTTTTAAACTGAATGCTCAGGGCAGCTATTTCTAATCTTTACCTTTACATTATGGCAAATGTGGTGTGTCTGCCTGTCATTGCTTATTTAAGTCAGTGACACTGACCTTGTGATTTAATACTCAATTCTGAGGGCTATGAACAGCCTGCATCAGATCCATATAAGCAATACTTGATACAAACTAAATAGTTGTGCCTTCTCAGCTTTTTATTAACCTGAATAAATGCACTCGGACAAACCCACTGTTGGTATTCTGTGCCCATAAGCAGCTCATAGTTTTATCTTGTTCTTTGTGCTATGATATACATTCTATCTTTATCATTGAACTGGAATCTAATTTTAACTGATTTATTACATTTTGTTTACATTCATTCACTCATCACTAATTAATGAGGCTACTGGTCCTACCTCAGTTCAAGCTCCTCTGCCTTCATTCTGTCTTCAGCTCTTCTCTACTTGAGCGAGACTTATCTCTAGGGCCTTATTTTTCAGATGTGCTGTGACCCATAACTTCAATTAAAGTCAAGGGGAACTGTGAATGATTATCAGCTCTGAAAATGAAGCCCTGCTTGACTTTGTTAGAACATTGGTACAGTGCTGGATATTAACCCTATTGTTCCCTTGCTTCAAAAATCTTTAAAAAAGAGAAAGAAAAGGTTGCTTCAGAATAAGTTTTATAATTCACACGGTGTCACAGATACAGAATGAGCCTGCTTTTGTTGCTCTTCAATGGATGTCTCAGGGTTCCTGAACCTCACTCTGGCTTCCTGAACTTTACACGCATTGAAACCAGGCCATCCAGCTCCTGCTAGAGTGTATCTCTAGCTTCCTGCTGTTTCCTGACTGTGTCAAACTGACACAAGTTTCACTGACTTTGACTGATGTATGTCTTTTCTTCTAAGAGTCTAAGTCTATGACAGGATGCGATTGCAGTGATATGAACTATGTCATCATAACAAAGCATTATTTATTCATGCACCCAAAGGACAAAGCAAAAGCAGCAAAGAGCACAAGCAATAAAAGTTTTACACACATTATTCCTTATCTGCACCTTCATTTTTCTTGGAAAGTGTTTTAGGTTCCTCTTAACCCAGCTACAACCCATCTCTAGATGTGGGGTTGGAGGGGGGAGGCATGGAAACAGCTCAGCTTGCATTATGCCCTTTGGATTTGGGGGTCCATCTATGTAGCACTGTGCAGAGATTAGATTCAGATACCAGAACTAATGATGCTGTAGTAGTTTGGTGCCTAAGCCAGGATAATTAACGCTGCTGAACCACAGAACATCAGAACCTGAGGGGAATGCCTCAGTAATACAGCTTTTGGTACCTGAGATAGGTTGGTCAAATTTAGCTCCACTATATGGCAACAAACAGGCTCTGACCATTCCTCTGACCCTACTCCTTTCCAGGTCTACTTTCCTTTAATATTTGTTATCCGCCTTTTCATCCTAGACTTAGCTATGGAAAGATTTCTTGGACCAGGGAGCATTTTTCTCTAAACTGTTTCCACATAGTTTCTCAAGGACTTTTACCTGTGAGATGGTTTTATTTTCCTGTTTGTTTCTTTTAAATAACCCCTTTTGACCTACATATTCAAGCATGAGAGTATCAAGCAATTAACCTGAAGTGCTTTTTTTTTTCTTTCTTTAAATACTTGACATACTCTGTGCCCATGCTTTTTCAGCTAGGCATCTAAGCATTTCTGAAGCTAAGACAAAATATATCATTAAAATGATGTCGTTTCACATTTAATTAACTGGTAAAGCAGTTCTTAATTATCTTCGGAGTTGTAGAATGTCTGATAATAGCAATTATTGTTTATTTTAGGGTAGTTATAACATTTGTTATTTGGGTACTAAAATAAGACAGGAGGCTTAATTAACAGTTGCTGTAAGGGGATTTTTTGAACTCAAGGTAGTGCAAAGATTGCTCGTTAGAAAAAATTGCCTGTTCAGAACTCACATTGTAATTTACTTTGTTGCACACCGAGTAAACTCATAATTTTAAGTATTTGTTTCTGCATTTCAAACAGCAGCTCTTACTATACAGATGAACTAGTCACCAGCTAATTTTACATTTTAGCGATATAAGATCTTATCACAATATCCAAAAGGCACATAGTGTGCTACCATCTGCTTATTTTTCTTATCATACTACACAAGCGACCAAACTTTTTAAAGGATACTTTTTTGTTTAAAATATTTGACAATGTTATGTGTGTGGTAAACATGAATTGAATTTGGGTGTGCAAAAATGTTTTTGATAAATATCAAAATCATATTTTTCATGTTTAAGGCCTATGTCCTTAATCTTCAAACACAAGCTGTTTAGCACACTTACAAGGTTGCAATTGTTTTCAAATTAATGCATTAACAATTTACTAAAAATAATACGTATTCATAAAGGAGAAACCATTTAACAAATGGCAAAAATAGGATAAAACAATTACTATAATAAAGGGGGGAAGAGAGAAAATATTTTATGCTTAAAAGTAACACCTGTATATATTATGAAACTTCTGTTAGAGAAAAGGCTTGAGTAGTCTTTAAACATGTGCAATCACATATGTACCTTTACCCACATTTCAAGTATAAAGGTATTATCAGTGGGCACATCTACACATGCATATTAATACACTTGAATAAACTCCAGTGCTTATTGGTCACAGACACACATTTACACGTGCACCCAGGAGTGCAGCATGTTAAACTGGGGCAGAGCAGCCCTGGCTTGCAGAGGGCCTGGGGGAGTCAGCCTGCCAGCCCCGGGCTGTTCCCCCCCCAGCTCTATATGCTGGGGAAGGGTTGGCTTGGGCAGGAGGGCGCGTCAGTGGACAGCTAACCAGGAGGCAGGAAATGCACTACAGCTCCCTTGTGCCCCAGCCAGCAGAGTAAATTAGTTTGTTCCAGTCTACTAGGGGCACACGTGTAGATATGTGGTATTTACTGCACAGGTAATTAGTCTACTGTACAGTAAATGTCTTTGTGTAAAAGCACTCAGCATGTCCATGATTTATCCACAGGTTATACCTAGAGAGACCACTACATCATTTTTATTTTTTTTTTGGAGCTGTTTTTAACCTTCCCAAGCTTTCAACAGCTTCAGAGGCAATTTTCATTTCATAAAATAAATAAATAAAAATAATCCTCTTCCAAATCTAGAATTCCCTCTTGAACTTTAAATTATACTGGCTCTGCCCTTACATGGAAGTAGTTTACAGTCTTATGGGCCCACATATCAAACTATGGATCTATTTTCATCCCCTTTATCCCCGTATAAGGCATTAGTTTCTGGCACAGTAGTTACAGGGATGTTTGTCCTCAGTGTCGATTCCCTGACTTATTGAAAATCTAGTTTGGATGGTTTTACATGCTAATGGAGACAAGAACTGACCTTTTAAAAATAAGTTTACTTTTATTGCTTTTGTTTAAAATATGCCATAGCATGATGCTGCAATACACAAACACTGTCAACGCAATTCCTGATACCTTATATCATGCATTCCTGACTTCACCTCAGATTGGCAATGTTCAGTATAAATTTCTCAAAACACTTTATATGTAAAGGCAGATGGGTATTATTGCAGTATAATTAAGATAACTTTTGAAGTTCTGATGCAGAATTTTGTTACTGGTAATATATTACTTACCAACCACCTGGCAAGTGCAGAATAAAAGTATATGATAGAATTTTATTACAATGCTGAGTTAGTCACTAAGGATTGACAGAAGTCATAGCAAGTTCAAACTTTAAGAAATGAAAACATGACCCTGCCAAAGTTCATAACCTCTCTCTCAAATAATAACCTAAAGTGAGATTTTGAGAAGCATTTGTTTTTGGTCAAACTCTATTCCATGGTTCTAAATGGGATAAACACAGGGAAGAGAGAGGTATTATCTGTATTTTCTCCATTGTGTTATTCAGTATCATTCCTAGTGGGATTTTCTACGTTTTCACTTTCCACTGAATATATCTCTGTCAGCTAAAACTAGCTAAAAATAGAGTTATGTTATATACAGAAAGTAGTTTAGTCTGTGGCTTTGGAAACTTTTTTTTTTCTTTTCTTATTGTTTAACAACAGGAAAAGCAGGATATGTTCCCTTGTTGTAAAAGTAACTGAGAATATAATATGTTCAGATTGAGGATGGACCCTTACTCAGCCATGTATGATCCAACTTGTGTTCCTCATTAACCTCCATCTCTGAGTTTGGTGCCACAAACTGTCATATTAAATTACACACAGCAGTGTCATGGTCAGCCCTTTTAGCTCCACTGGGTACTCTGATTATTCTCAAACTGCTGCTTTTAAAACTATTCTCCAGGGAATCATAATTCTAAAGAAATAATGTGATGTCCTTGATCACTGTATTAACAAGATTATATGAAAGAAAAATCGGGATGTGTGTTACACAGGAAAAAGAAAATGTATCTCAAGGGCTAAGTTTATTGGAGGTGAGGTCTTTTCAAAGCTGGAGGAAGGGCAGGTGTCCCTGGCTTCTACCACTTCTTGGCACCTCTCTAAGTTTTCCCCACTTTGGAGGCTTAAGCATAGCTTTAAAATGCATAGCTTCCAAAGTCAAAGAAGGTCTAAAGGACCTTTCCTTAGACTAAATCCCTCCATTTTATGCTAAGCAACTTTGAAAAGCCTCATCTCTCCTAAATCCTGATGTAGGGACACCAATTCTGCCTGCTGCCAAGTCCATCCTCTTTCCTAAAGCCAAAGACAGTTTTTTCACCTTTATATCCAATAGTTTAAGAAGTCACAAAACATTTTTCAAATTGCTTTCCTTATTGAATTTGTACGTATTCCCTACAAGTGAGAAGGCAACATATGGCATTTAGGAAGAAATTGCTCCTTAGGCACCATGCTCAGCATGATCTCCCATCCAAGGCCTAGGTGATTTGGAACCATAAAATCACCGAATGTTCCCTTGTATTTTAGTTGTATTAAATAGCAGAGTTCTATTATGAAATTAATTCCCTCCGCCTTTAGGAAAATAGATACATATGAATCCTAAGGGAGTGGAATTAGAGAGAAATGTTTTTATTTGAGTGTGAAGTCTGGGCTATAGAGTCAAAAAGTTTATTTTAACTTCTACCTTTATACTACTGACATATTGATGCATCTAGTAGCTCTCTCTCCCTTTCCTCCTCCATGCATCTTCTGAGAAAGCAAAAAAAACCTAACATAACACTTTCATATTATGTACTTACAATATTTTTTTTAGTTGTGGCTTTTAGAGGGAAGAAATCTCCTACCACTTATCTAAAAAAGTAATTGAACCATGGGGTGTGATGAAATCTTAAAAGTTCAATCCCTGCACTGAAGCAGGATCAAGTATAAGTAGACCATTCCCAAAAGATATTTTTTCTAACCTTTGTTCAAAACCTCAATTTAAGGAAGCTATACAATATTCCTATTCCTAGATGCCATGTTTCAGTATTTCATATTTCCAACTGAAATCATTTTTGCTGCTAATTAAGTTGATGTCTTCTTGTCCTTCACCAAGTAGACATGAAAGATTATGGATTACTTTCCCTTTATTTATTAGAAAAATATTTTTCTAGCCTTTAGTCATCTATCTTGTAGGCTAAAACCCCAGTTCCTTCAACCTTGTGGCTATATTATCTCAACCTTATAGTATTTTTGTGGCTCTCATGTGTATATTTTGTCTATATTTTTCTGAAATGCTAGACTCCTCACCCATGCCAAGTAGAATGGAAAAATAATATCTTGTCTTACAAATGGTAACCATGTTATTATACACCAGGTCAGGACTTTTTTCTTGCATTATCATGTTTTGTTCATAATATATTTTTGCTACCTCATTGTGCATGTGACTGTCTATCTCAAATAGAACATTGGCATTTGTCTTTATTGAATTTCTTCCTTTTGATTTCTGATTACTCCCCCTACTTGTCAAGGTCATTATAGCTTCTTGTCCTATCCTCGGTCCCCTTATAACTCCATCACATTATTAATGAAAACATTAATGAAAACATTAAATAGAACAATATGCAGGACACTTCTAGCAGAAGAGGGCAACCAGCAAAGTAAAAAGCATAGGAAATATCCATAACAGACTATAGATATTACTATGCCTAAGTCATCCCCACCCAATGGCTGTCCAACCTCTTCTTGAACCCCTCCAGTGATGGAGAGTCCACAGCTTCTCTAGGCAGTCTCTTTTCCTGCCTCACTATTCTAACAGTGAAGAAGTATTTGTTTTGGGTTTTTTTTTTCCCACCAGATATCCAATCTAAGCTTATGTTGTTACAACTTCAAGCTATTGGTCCACATCCTACTTTCCAGTGAAAAGAGAAAAGGTGCTTTCCCTCTTATTTATAGCAGACCTTCAAGTATTTGAAACAACTATCAATACCATCTCAAGTGCCTTTTCTACAAGGTGAACATGCTTGGCAGTGCTTCCCTCACTTATAGGCGTGGCAGTGATATGCTTCCTAGCACCACAGCCGAAAGGGACTTGAAGGTCATGACTGACCACAAGATGAACATACGCCACCAATGCAATGCCGCAGCTGGTAAAACAAACAAAACTCTGGCTTGCATTCATAGATGCTTTTCAAGCAAATCTCAGGTGTCATCCTCCAACTATACTCAGCCTTGGATGCGCCTCAAAGAAGGAGTATTCTGCACTGGTCCAGAATTGCAGGGAGTGAACCAGAAAAGCCAAGGATGTGACTGAACTCCAAATGGCAACACTTATCAAGGAAAATAAAAAGTCTTTTTTTGGATATGTGGGGAGCTGGAGCAAAAGCAAGGGGAACATTGGACCCCTGTTAAACCATATGGGACAACTGACGACCAGAAAA
>JAGPOW010000261.1:130317667-130345897 GCA_030014935.1 Caiman crocodilus
TGAGAAGGGAGTTCCCCAGCCTGAAGGTATGCTGCTGGTTCTTCCTCCCCAGCTGCAGCACCTTGTACTTGTCAGTATTGACACCCATCTTGTTTTCATCCGCTCACCCCTGTAACCTTTCCAGATCTGATTGCAGCCTGTCCCTCTCTTCTAGTGCCCAATAGAGATTCAGAGATTTGGTCCCTGAATTGGGCTAAATCTTCTCTGAATCAAATTAGCTACTGAAGCTGTGCACAGCCCTACTGGTTAGTTCTCATGTCAGCTTGCCACCCCTGCTTTTGAGGAGAGATCCTTTTAGCTTGGTGTGAGGAAGCAGGGAAAAAGGAAACCTTTGAGGCCAAGGAACAGTAACAGGCCAGCTTCTAGGTGAGTTCAGTAGGGAAAGCATGCCTGGAAGAATGGCAGTAAGAGAGAAGAGGCAGAGTAAGAGACCCAGAGGAATGTTTGGAAGATGTTGCCACTGCCACTGCTCACACCTGTGAGGTTTCTGTTCGGGCAGGACCACTCACAACTGAGGCTTCTACCCGCATCCAGGTTTGGTGCTGTGGGGACTGCAGGTTTCAGGTTTCTTTACATGATGGCCAGATTGGGGAGTGCCTGCAGTGTGAGAAATGCCTGTTGGTGTCTCTCAGGGAACAGGAAAGAGAGATACCAGAGGAGGCAGTGAGGCTCTGAATCATCCTCCACCATGAGGAGTTCTTTGATTCAATGCTGAAGAAGACCTCCAGGACTGTGGATGAAGTACTGCCATAGGCAGCTCTTAAGAAGGGAGAAGACATGGACTCCCAGGAAGGTGGACCTGCAAGCTTGTGACCTTTGGCAGAAAGCAGAAATCTCCATTTCCACCTGTAGCAATTTGTCTGTAGAATAGATATGGAGCCCTAGCAACAGAGAATGAGGAGAAAATTCCATTGGTGGAGGAGGAAAAGACATGCCTTCTCAAGGTTGAAAGGATCAAGAACACTACCACCAAGAAGAAGCAATGGGTGTTGATGTTTGAAGACCCCCTTCTGTAAGGGACAAAGTGATCCACCAGCTGACCTGACTTGTTGTCTCCGGAAGCCTACTGTTAGTCTGGATCCCATATCCAAGATGTCATGGAAGGATTACCAAGATTCATCTGACCCTCGGACTAGTGCCTCATCCTGCTCATCCATGTGGACACCAGTGATACTTCCAGGAGAGACCCAGAGGAGATAAAAAGTGATTACAGCACTCTGAGTGTAAGGGTGAAGGGAATGCAGGTTCAGGTGGTGTTTGCAGTCAAGGGAAAGGGCCCGGGCAGGAGCCAGGTGCATCCTTCAGATCAATGCATGACTGTGCAGGTGGTTTCACCAGCAGGGCTTTGGCTTCTTTGACCAGGGAATGATGTTCAAAGAAGAAGAATTGCTAGGAACATCCCTTCCAGCCCCTAACATCTATGATACTATGAAATGATGAAGAGATAGAATCCACATGATGAAGAGAGGGAAGAGCATCTTCACAGAATGGCTCACAAACCCAGCAAAGAAGGCTTTAAACAAGATTTTTCATACAATGGAGACCGAAGCCTTGCTGTAAGTGGGTAAGTGCGAGATCTGGAAAAAGAACAAGCAGGTTTAGACAACAGAGGTCGTGTTCTCATTCTTCCTGAGAAATTCTTGTCAATAGGCTAGTTACCTCAGGTGCCTGTGCATGAATGCATGAAGCTTGAGAAACAAACTGGAAGAACTGGAAGTCCTTGTACAGTCATGGAACTATGACATAATTCAAATAACAGAGACTTGGTGGGAGAGCTCCCATGACTGGAGCACTGTTATAGATGGGTACAAATTGTTCAGGAAGGACAGGCAGGGGAGAAGAGGAGGAGGAGTTACACTTTATGTAAAATAGCTATATGATTGCTCAGAGCTCCAGTATGAAACTGGAGATAAGTCTATTAAAAGTCTCTAGGTTAGGGTCAGAGGTGACAGCAACAGGGGTGATGTCATGGCAGGGGGTTGTGGTAGACTATTGCATCAGGAGGAAGTAGTGGATGAGGTTTTCATCAAACAGCTAGAAGAAATTTCCTGATCACAGGTCTGGATTCTCATGAGGGACTTCAGTCACCCTAACATCTACTGAGAGGGCAATACAGCACTGTTCAGGGAATACAGGAAGTTTTTGGAGCGTGTTGGGGATTTCTCCTTGGTGCAGGTGCTGAAGTGGCCATCTAGAGACCATGCTTTTATAGTTTCATAGTTTTATAATTGTTAGGATTGGAAGAGACCTCAATAGATCATCAAGTCCAACCCCCTGCCCTGGGCAGGAAAGAGCACTGGGGTCATATGACTCTAGCCGGTTGCTTTTGCAATCTCCTCTTAAAGACCCTCAAGGTAGGGGAGAGCACCACCTCCCTTGAAAGCCCATTCCAGATTCTGGCAACCCTTAAACGTAAATAAGCTATTCCTGGTGTCCAACCTAAATCTGCCTTCTGTCAGTTTGTGGCCATTGTTCCTGGTTATTCCAAGGGGTGCCCTGGTAAACATAGAATCTCCTATTTTATGCTGCCCTCCACCCCGATGAATTTGTAAATGGTCACAAGATCCCCTCTCAGACTTGTCTAGCATAGGCTGAAAAGATCCAGGTCCCTCCGTCTCTTCTTATAGGGCCTTACCTGCAGGCCCCTAACCATATGAGTAGTCTTCCTCTGGACCCTCTCAAAGTTATCCACATCTCTCTTAAAGTGCGGCGCCCAGAAGTGGACACAGTACTCCAACTGCAGCCTGACCAATGCTGCACAGAGAGGAAGCATCACCTTCCTGGACCTGTTTCTGATGCACCTGCTAATGCATGATAGAGTACGGTTAGCTTTACTTATTACTTTGTCACATTGATGTTACCAGATTTGCCTGTCACTTGAGGTGCACTCATTTATTAAGGGTACATTTCTTGGGTCTCTGTAATTCTATCAATGCGCTGCTGTGTTACTTGTGTTTCTATATGGAGCTGTATTTCTCCCTTCTGCAAGTCCTCACCCCCAATTGAGCTATCTTGCAGGATTCAGTTTCAATGAGACTGGGTTCTTCCAACCACCGAATCAAACACATATGCACATACACACACAGATTAACAGAGCATGCCTGAGCCAGGCCAGGTTATTCAGCATTGACGGGTAATTACCCTCATATGCCTTGAACACAGTTCATCCCTTATTTCAGAAGGACAATAATAAATGCAATTAGACACACATACACACATGCTAACAGAGTATGTCTGAGCAGGCTGGATATGATCAGCACTTTCAGCTGGTACCGTCATGCACCTCAAAACTCAGCACGTCCCAATCTCTTATCACAGTGGTCCTAGTAGTAAGTCCCTTCATGAGCAGACCCCACAGTACTTACAGGGATCTTTGGCTTAGGTAAAAGAAGTGTTGCTGCAGAGCAAATGGGGAGATCAAGGGGAAGAAAGAGTAAATGAGGTTGAGAGAGAGAAAGTATAGCAACCAAATTAACCATAACAATTATTTATTGCCAGGTGTATACACTTATGGTGATACCAGTAGTAATATCCACGCAAGAGAAACAAATAAAACAGTTACATACTACACTACATAGTTTATGTTAGGTATTTGGGGAAGTCTAGCTCAAGTGTGATCAGAAAAAGTCAGGTTTAGAAAGTTGTGCCTGGGGTAAGAAAGGAAAAGTTGGGTTCCTGGAGTCAGAGAGAGAGAGAGACACAGAGAGTTGGGGGAGGGGAGGAGGGAGTCTCACCACTCAGCAGAGCTTGAACCAGTCGAGGTTCCCAGGTGTTTGTTGGAGTTTGCAGACAGGCAGAGCCAGATGGGATGCACCCAAGTGTGCTGAGGGAGGCGGCTGATATGATTCCAGAGCTGCTGGACATCATGTTTGAAAACATTTGGTGACTGGGAGAGGTCCTGGATGATTAAAAAGGGGCAAACTTAGTGCCCATGTTTAAGGAAGGGAAGAAGGAGGATCCAGGGAACTATAGACTGGTCAGCCTCACCTCAGTCACTACAGTCACTAGAAAAATCATGAAGCAGATCCTCAAGGAATCCATTACTAAGCACTTGGAGGAGAAGAAGGTTATTAGCGACAGTCAACGTGGATTCACCAACAGCAAGTCATACCTGACCAACCTGATTGCCGCTATGATGAGATGGCTGGCTCTATGAATGCAGGGAGACCAGTGGATGTGATAAACCTTGATTTTAGTAAGGTTTTTATACGGTTTCCCACAAAATTCTCACAGGTAAGCTAAGGATGAATGGACCATAAGGTGGATAGAAAACTGGCTGGAACATCAGACTCAGAAGATAGTAATCAATGGCTCAATTTCTAGTTGGCAGCTGGGATCAAGTGGAATGCCCCAGGGGTCAGTCTAGGAACCATCTTTTTTCAAATCTTCATCAACAACCAAGAAGATGGCATAGAGTACACCCTCAGCAAGTTTGCAGATGACACCAAGTTGCAGGGGGTAGTAGATATGTTGGAGGGTAGGGATAAGATTCAGAGAGATCTAGACAAATTGGAAGATTGAATCAAAATTATCTTATGAGGTTCAATAAGGACAAGTGCAAAGTCCTGAATTTAGGACGAAGCAATCCCACACACCAGTACAAGCTGGGGGATGACTGGTTGGGTATCAGCTCTGCAGAAAAGAACCTGGGGGTTACAGTGGACAGTAAGCTGAATATGAGTCAACAGTGTGCCCTTGTTGAAAGGAGCCTAACAGCATACTAGGCTGTATTGGTAGGCGTGTTGCCAGAAGATCAGTGGAAGTGATTATTCCCCTCTATTCAGCACTGGTAAGATCATATTTAGAGTACTGTATCCAGGTTTGGGCCCCCCACTACAGAAACAATGTGGAAAAATTAGAGAGAGTCTAGCAGAGGGCAATGGAGATGGTGAGGGGGCTGTGCATGAATGCATATGATTTATGAGGAGAGGCTGAGGGAACTGGGCTTATGCGGTCTGGAGAAGGGAAGACTGAGGCAGGATTTAATAGCAGCCTTCAAACACCTGGACGGGGGTTCAAAGGAGGATAGAGCTAGACTGTTTTCAGAGGTGGCAGATGACAGAACTGTCATGACTGAGTCCTCGAAAGAGTTAAGTGCCCACAGCACAATAGACTATGGAGCAAATAGCCCCACCCTGAGATGCCTCCAAATATGGGGAGTGATTACGTCACCATCCGGGAAGCTATTTAGTGGACAGTAATTGGTTGAGTCTTCCTATAAAAGATTATGTAATTTCCACCCAAGTCAGAGAACTCTGAGGAGAACTCTGAGGAGAGATCCGTGCACACGTCAGAGATCTCTGAGAGTACCTCTGAGACTACTGGCGACCTGATCACCCTCCAATATCTCCCCATCGTTGTCTTTCCTGATGTACCCTGTATCTTTCTAGCTCATTGCATCTACAATTTTCGACTCATCACATTACATCCCATTATCCATTACGTTACCTGTTACCTGTTTCATTACCTGTCATCTGTTACTTGTACCTGTAACCAAGCAATCATTCACCTCCTGCGTCAGTGTCATCAGATGCATAAGTAAAATCTCTTTTGCAACTGATACACCGTCTCGCATCTCCATCCACTCGCCTGCCTGGACAATTTGATTTCATTAGCTAAACCGCTTTCTGAAATCAGCTGGACCAATTTTCAGGACAAGAACAAGGAGCAATGTTCTCAAGTTGCAACAAGGGAAGCTTAGGTTAGATATTAAAAGGAACTTTCTCATTAGGAGGGTAGTAAAACAGTGGAACAGGTTACACAGAGATGTTGTGGAATCTCTGTCCTTGGAGGTTTTTAAAACTCAGCTACACAAAGCCTTGG
Source organism: Caiman crocodilus (assembly GCA_030014935.1). NCBI lineage: Eukaryota > Metazoa > Chordata > Crocodylia > Alligatoridae > Caiman > Caiman crocodilus. The sequence goes on from JAGPOW010000261.1 coordinate 130,323,491, forward strand.
CTGGGATAATTTAGTTGGAGATGGTCCTGCTTTGAGCAGGGGGTTGGACTAGATGACCTCCTGAGGTCCCTTCCAACCATTATCTTCTATTATTCTATGGTTCTCCTATGAAGTCCTTTATGACATTGTGGAGAGAGAGACACAATCTTGTGATTTCAATGCCAAAGCCAGAAGGGATTCAATCCTTTAGAACAGAACCATGGACAAGGAAGAAACAAGAAAGGTCACCTCCAAAAGCATCCTCTGTTTGGCCAAAGGCACAGAACATGGACTTACCATTACCAACATCCTGTTCTGACAGAAAACAGGTACAAGGAATGATAGCACCTTCCACAGTCTAAGTATTGGCATTTAATTGATTATGTTATTGTTTGTGCCTGAGATCGCTAAAATATCTGTGTCAACTGAGCTATGCTAGGAGCTTATAATTGCTGGACCAGTCACCAATTCATTTGATTGGTTACATCGCTCAGTCTGGCTCCCAAATACTTTCTTCAGCAGAAGCAACATTAACAGAAGATCAATGATGGAAGAACTCAAGCAAGATCTCTTTCACTAGTGTCTCAGTGAAAAACTGGTGACTTTCAGTTAACAGCAATGGGGAAATATTGGCAGTGCTTGGGATGCATTCAAGCCCATCATCATTAGCACCTGTGAAGAGACGCTTGAATTTTCTACGAGCAAACAACAAGACTGATTTGATGAGAATGACTGGGAAATCCAAGAGTTGTGTTGGCTGATTAATCACAAGCACAAGGCCTTTTGTGCCAGGCAGAATGACATTAACTCCAAACAAAAGAAATTGAATTACCAACAAGCCAAGGCAGAGATTCAAAGGAGAACCTGAAATATGAATCATAGAATGAAGAACAGATTGTGCAAAAACAAGGTAAAAGAAGATCTCCCTGATATCTACAATATGCACTTTTTTTTTTCAATGTCAGCAAGGCCAGCTATGGTTCAAACACTCAGGGATCAACCCCCTTGAGACCTAAAGAAGGAGGAGACCTGATCAAGGAAGGGGGAGCCATCAATGCCCATTGTAAGGAACTCTTTGAGACTGTTGCTGACAAGAGTGTTATCAACTCCACCCCACACACAAGTCAGCAACGGTCTTAGAATCCCTCAAACCCTTGATAAGCTAAGAAAAGCCATCAAGTAGATGAAGAACAACAAGGCATCTGGACCTAATGGAATCCCACCAGAATTATCAGGCATGGGGGGAGTGGAGCTCACATCACAGCTCCATGCCCTAATCTTAAGCACTTGGAATGATGAGAAAGTCCCAGATGACCTCAGGGATGCCATGATTGAGACAAATACAATTGTGGAAATTGCAGAGGAAAAATCACTGTGAGAACTCTCCTGAACCATCTCCTTCCACTGGCTGAAGAGCTCATCCCAGAATCTCAGTGTGAGTTTAGGGCATCAAAAGGAGCAACTGACATGATCTTCACAGCTCTCCAACTTCAGGAAAAATGCAAGGAACAACATGAACCTCTCTACATGGCTTTCTTTGACCTCACAGAAGCCTTCAACTCTGTCAAATGAGAAGTACTGGGGAGGATCCTTCTGAAGTATGGATGCCTGCCAAAATTCATCACCATCCTTTCTTTGCTCCATGACAATATGTAAATGATGGTTGTCAGTAACAGATGCATCACAGATCCCTTTGAGGTTTAGATGGGGTTAAGCAAGGCTGCATCATCACTCCAACATGCTTCTTTAAATTCCTTCTGCATCTGACCATCAACAAGCTTCCAGCTGCAGTGGAACTAAACTACTGAATGGATGATAATCTCACCCAACTCTCTCACCACCAAAAAAACGAGACCATTCTGATCTCAATGATTGAGCTCCAGTATGCTGATGATGCTTTAGTCTATGCTCACTTGGAAACAGATTGACTTTAGGCAATCATCAATGTCTTTACCAAGGCATACAAGAATATGAGACTGACACAGCATTCAGAACACTAAGGTCCTCCATAACAAGACCTTAAGGAGCAGTTCCCAGCTCTAGTAATTCAAATTTACGGTGAGACTCTGAAGAATGTTTGAGTATTTCCCATGTCTTGGGAGACATCTCTCAGAAGGCTGACATTGACAATGAAATCCTGCCTCACCTTAAATGTGAAAGTGCAGCCTTCAGATGCTGTAGGAAATGGGTATCTGAAGATCCTGACACCAGATCTGAAACCAAGCTCATGGTTTATCGAGCAGTTGTGATCCCTACCTTATTCTATGAGCTGAGATGCAGACAACATACAGGAGACACCTCAAGCTGCTGGAGAAGTACCATCAACACTGCCCATGAAAGACCTTTGGTTCCAGTGGGAAGATAGATGCACCAAAATTAACATCCTCTTGCAAGCAAACACTATGACCACTCAGCTGATCATCCAACATCAGCTTCTCTGATCTGGCCACATCATCCAGATGTCTGAGTCCAGACTCCCAAAACATGTTTTTTTTTTACCTCCTAGCTCAATCAAGAGGAGGGCAGAGCATCCCAAAACTGAATTTATTTTCCTTCCTATCTGTATCATGTGTCCTGTACATTTTACCTTTGTAATGGGTTTGTTTACAGAGGAGATTTAAATAATAAGAAACATGTTTGCAAAGATATCTTATTATAGTTTTATTTATGTCTTGTGGTGGGGGAAAAGAATGATGTCTTTCTCCTAGTGTGTCATTTATCAGCATGCACAGTGGCTCAGAGCAATTTTGTTCTCTTCTTACATCCCAAGTGTCCTGATATAGATTTTTACTTGTGCAAGCTGGAATGAACCTTGAAACTCAGCTTGATGCTTCTTGATGAGCTATATTTTATTGCCTAAATATTCGTTCATTTACTATGGGGGTGGAGAATGAGAGCCATTCTCCAAAGTGACCCTTTCAATCTTCTGTTTCTCTGAATATGTATTCCTACTTAGCTAAACTCTTGCAAAGGCAGGTATGAAAAGTTTCTTGAGCATCAGCATTAAATTACCAGTGGTAGATTTCAGGAGATTAGGGCTCAATCCTGCAAGGACTAAAAGCAATGAAATACAATGAATAAAGTTGATTTTGCAGACTTTGCAGTTGATAATATAGTTAATAGGAGATGAGGACATGCAGCAACATTATTAGAATAGATCCTTAATCTACGTTGGCCAGACAAAGAAAGTCTGTGAGGTGCTTATCTACAGGTATTTATGATTTACAACTGGCAGCAATTACTAAAATATGATTTGCAATCCTTCAAGGAGACTCATAGCCATCAAACCAGTTTCATGATTATGTTAAGTGAAGAATGAAACCAGAATACTTTCTGTGCATCATGAAATTTCATAAATCAATATTTTGTCTTTTTTTTTTTTTAGCCCTTCTGGTATGTGTAGATATTGGAAGGAACATGAATGTGCTCAGTATAAAACAGATGTTTAGCTCGTTGTATAGCTATAAACATAAGGTACATTAAGACAAGAATAAAACAATGTTTTCTTAATCTATTTTGTAGACTTCTTTCTTTGTCAAAATGCTACTACTCCAGCACAGTAGTCTGAAAGCCTGTTAAGTATTGCTGTTCTACCTATCTTGTTATGTTTTCATAGAATAGTTGATTTAAGTATGTAATAATACTATATTGATAGTGTAACAGAGAGCCTTGGGCTCCTATTTCTTTAAAGGGGAAAACTGCAGCAGAAAGAGCCCCAGACAGCTGAATTTAGGTTACCTACAGGAGGGAAGGCAGCCAGGGAACAAATGCAGCCTAGGCAGTAAGCTCTCCATTAAGGCAATGGGACACAGCTGCAGCCAGTCAAGAGCACACCTGAGCAGAAGGGTGAGGAGCCCAGGGATATAAACCTGGCTTTCAGAGACTGAGAGGTAGTGTACTTGTGACCTTTGTTGAAAGAGAAGCTTCTGACTGGTCAGACTGGTGAGGAGTGTAAACTGTGGGCAAGCTAGGTACTCTCAGACTCAGAGCATGGGAGGGTGGCCTGGGAGTGGTGTGATGACACAGAGCAAGGAATTTTGAGTTAAAGTTGTTACTTGTATTATTTTTTGTTTTAAGTTTAGACTGGTTGATCCAATGTGGCTAGTGCAAGGATCTGCCAGGGTCAAAGACCTAGTGGGCTGCAAGTGGCAGGAATCTGAGCCCTGTACAAGGGCCATAGGCAGATATGCAAGGAGAGGAACCTCACTGTGAGTCAGATACTGGGGTGGAGGGGGTGCTGGGAAGAGTCTACAGCAGTCTCACCATAAGCCCAGGTCACCAGGGGGGCTAAGCAAAGCTCTGATCAACCTGGAGAAGGGATGCCAGGTATGTGAGCAGAGCTGAAAGCACCCTTGCTTTGGATCAGGGAATGTCATGGGGCTGAGCTGAAGCAAGAGTAACCTAGCTCTGGTCAGGGATGTTAGGGGATTGGGCTGAAGATAGAGCAACCTTGCCCTGGGTCAGGGATGCCAGAGAACACACATGGCTGAACCTGAGAGAGGTGGGTCCAACCTAATGGACAGGGCTGGAGGTCAGCAGCCACAAGAAGGGAAAACTGAAACTAATAGGGCTGAGGCCTCTACAAGAGACTGTACAATGTACATCAAATCATCTGTGAGGCATAGCCATGCCTGTAGGGGCAGAAGGAGGCCATGCTTAAAAGCCCTAAACATTAAATAAGGGGTATTTGTGCAGTATGTAGTGACTACTGGCTCATAGTGCCAACTGGTTACCAGTAGGTTGGCTGGGGTAGAGACACCAAAGTAGCGTGAAGTCAGAGAGCCAAGGACCCAGGGACTTAGAAGGATGGGTTAAACCACTAAAAGATAGTGAGAGCATGCTAGGGCTCAGAGGCAGCTTCTAAATCAATATTAAAGGAACATCAGGATATGACAGCTGTGACAAACAAAGGCTAGTTTGTATAGAGGACTAGAAGTGCAGGGTAGGCTTAGGAGATGCGATGGCCACTCTAAGGGCATGTCCTGTCACTGAAAGGAAAAAATGAATTGACACAAAAAATACTTTAACTGAATTACAAACTTGGTTTCAGAAACTTTATTATATGAGAACAAAAAAACCCCCCAAAAAGCCAGAAATGTCAAACAAGCAATACAGCCTCCTTGATCATCTGAATTAAAATTTAGTGAAGTTTGGAATATGTCTTAAGTTTTATTTGAAAAAAATAGAAGACTAATTTCATGCATTTCATTTTGTAGATATTTGATATAAATGCATCTGATAGTAGTATGGCTGATTCTCTAGTATACATCAGTAGAGTTGTATTCATTTTGGGAACCAATCTGTATTTACTGAGAATTTGGCCCTTAATATAGAACTATAGCTGTTAACAACATATGCATTCTGATTTTTCTCATTTTCTATAATACATATTGAGTTTCTACCTTTTCCTTATGCTCCAGAGTATTTCTCAGAAATCTAGTGATAAATATTTGGTGAATACCATTATATTTGAGGGAGGTGTGCCAACTAAACAGGATGGAATATTGGAGTAAAGTTATGTAAACAAATTTATGTTTTGTGTGATGTTGTTCCACCAAACTTTCAATCTTCAGTTGGTTTTATATTTGATGTTCACTTTAAATGTGTTAGGATAAAGATGTTAAAAATCAGACAATGTATTGTTTTGGGTTAGGGGCAGAAATTCGCACACAAACCAATATAATTGGTTCATATCTGTAATACAACAGAAAATCAGTGGACATAAACTGCTTTCCAAATGGTCAAAACCAGTTTAAATAAAATTAGGCTGGATGTAGTATCAGATTTAGCTGATTTGGTTAAATGAGCTTCTTGAACTACTGTCCCAGATTCCTGCAGTGGCCTAGGTCAGAATTCAGCGAGTGCCATTATGCCTCCTTGTTCAGCTACAGCAGGCAATGTGGCTGCATTTCCAGAATCAAAAGTGAATGCCAGTTCACTTGTTTATCACTGCAATTTGTGCAGCTTAGACTAACCTGTGGAGATTGAATTGATTCAGCCTCAGACATTTTTAGCCTTTATGCAACACAAAATTACTTTCAGGTTTGTTTGTTTGGACATGGCCGCATTGCTGAACTGCATTAACTTTGATAAATAAACATAATCTAAAGATTTTTTTTTTGATCAATACAACTCTATTTTTGTATCCAACACACTAACAGGAAAAAATGAAATTGCACTAAGCCCAGAAAGAATATATGTAGAATTCCGGCTTAATTCCTGCCAGCCTGACATTGACCTCATAAATCGTAGCGCTTTGATGCAGTTATTTAGCTAATTATCTGTCCAACTACTGGCATTTTTTTTTCTAGACTACATATCTACAGCTGGCTTAGGAGACTGTCATATGGAATTATGCCTGAAGGGAAGTCCTCTATCCCCAAAACCTGAGGAAATGGAATTCTGTTGGATGAGGTCCTAGACTAATGAGGAAACTTCTCTCTTCTCAGACAAGGAACAAATCTCTTCTTTCAACCTTTTTGATCTGAATGCTAGTTTAACCTTACAGACAATGATATTTCAAAAACTTGGGCCTGAGAGGAGGGCCTTTGTCTGGACCCCAGGATCTTGGAGTTCTTCCCGGTCATTCAGTTTCAAACATCCTTCATTTCTCCTCCTTCCTCATTCACAGTTGTATGTAATATTTGCCATTATAGTTGCATCTACCTATCTCTCAAGGTGTCCGTGAGAAAATGAACACTGACAGTGGCTTCAAGATTGCTTCAGGTAACTCATCTTTGAGTGAATTCTGACAGATCACTGTGAATTAAATTCATTCAATTTAATCAGAAGTTCACGTATGTTTGCTAAGCATGCTCTGCAGCCTTTTTTCTTCTTTGTTGCTGTTTCTGTCTGTTACTTCTGCTAATCATCCACTTGCAAGTTTAGAGGCTTCTTTTTGGGGCTGGGGAGGAAGTCTGGTTTTGTTTGGTTTGATTTGTTCTTTATTGAGCGGTAGACACCCAGTCTGTCTCCTCTGTCAGAATTATCTGGGTATCATCCTCTGATTTTCTTTTACCAGTTGTCAAGTTTGCCTTTTTTCTTCAGCCAACCTATATAATTTTGTGCTCATTTTTCCAGAATGCATCTCTGCATAATCCTTCCTTACTATGTTCATTTCTGTGTTTCCTTAATGACATGCCCTTTCTTCTGCTTTTATATATATATATATATATATATATATATTTTTTTTTGTTTCAGATAGCAGATCTCTTTGCCTAGCCACAATAACCTCTTGCAGTGTTTCCTTTTCCTCTGCCTTGGAATATTTTGATGTTGAACGCCAATACTTTGTCCTTGGGAATTCTCAGTTTTCTGGGACTCCTTTTATTTTTTTTATTTACTTATTTACATGATTTTTATCTACTATCATTATGACTTGGTTGAAATCACTTTTTGAAGTGTTTTTGAATCACTGTTTTGCTGTTCACATTAGGGCTTTGCAAAGCTTTGGTCCCTGATCTGATTTGGTGGCTGAACCTTCAAATCCAAATTGAATTGGAGGACCTTTTTAATATCTCCAAATTGATTGGAAACCCTATGAATCAATTCAGCGATTCGGACATAGACACAGCTTTAAAAGGTGTTTGTTTGGGTTTTTTTTCTATGTACCTCTAGGTAGGCAGGACCTCCGATCACTGGTTCTGGGGCAGCATCCTACAGAAGTATGGGAGGCCACAAGAAACCCCAAGGAATAAAAGGGTCCAATGGTCACAAACTCCTGCAAGACAGTTTTAGGCCAAACATAAGGAAAAACATTTTTACTGTCTGAGCCCCGCAAGGCCTGGACTCCCTGCTGCACCCCTCCCTTCCAAGCACCTACACTAGATGCTTTTAAGAAACATTTAAATGCTTATCTTGCTGGAATCTTTTCACCCGAGCTGACTTCCTGCCCATCGAGGAGGGGGCTGGACCTGATGATCTTATGAGATCCCTTCCAGTCCCAATGTCTGGTACATACCCAAGACATGTACCACTCTTCCTCCTGGAATTGCGTGTACGTTATTGACTTGTAGTGAGATGCAACATCTCTCTCTCTCTCTCTCTCTCTCCCCATACCAGACAAGTATTCCTTTTTCAGAAGGACAATGTTGTTATTCCAGTTCTAAGAGAGAACCCCAGACTCTATAGAGACAATTGAATCAATTTTATTTATGTACCAGGATTTTCCAGCACAGACTACTTATTCCTCAATTTGCATAATGGGGAAATAGACTGTTTTGTTACAAAAAATGTGATCAACTTGGGAATAAATTCATTTTTGAGTAAATCAATTTATCCTGAAAAACCTATGCACCAAATTTACCATGGGCTTAAAGGAAAAGGTACTGAACTCTTCAGATGTAGTAATATGCATAAAAATGAAGATAAATGTCAAAATAGTGGCCCCACAGCTAACACTAGAAGGTTGGGGGATACCAGAGGGTGGATTCTGCCCTTATGTAGAACATGGTTGGTATAGGTGAGGGCAGTGGGCAGCAGGGTAGCCTTTACCTCTTGGAGTAAGCAGGAGGGAGCACACAGCATGGGCTGTGTGCTGGGACAGTGCAGAGGAATCTGTCCACCCTGTCTGGCATAGTCTAGAAGGTCTCTGATATGAGTGGTGTTGGCCAGGACCATCCTCCCCTGCACCCAGGGCACCTCTGTCGCTTCATCACCAGCTGCAGGTTTTTAAGCAGAGGTTCAGTGAGGAGGTTGGCACCCTGGGCAACTGTCTGGGGACCTGGAAGCAGAAAACAGCTGCCAGGCCTTGAAGTCCTGGTAGAAATCCAGAACCTCCTCCAGAGCCTGCCTGAGGAGATCTTATGGGTAGAAGAGCTGCTGGTAGTGGAGGAAGGTGCACCTGATCAAGCCCCATGTCACCTGGCTACTGGCACTGTGCATGAGACTGTAGAGCCTGAAGACAGAAGGTATAGACCTGGCTTTGGAGGCAGACCAGGCCCTGCCCACCCTCTCACAGGAGGAGGATCAGTACACCAGCAGAGATTTAGTGTTGTCCTGACCAGAACAACCCCAGTAGCCAACTGTGGAGACTGGCCAGGAGCTGTGGGGGCAGAGCCAGGGTGTTGAAGCAGTGCCAGAGTATGGAAAGCACCTTCTTTCCCACAAAGGGAGATACACTATAACAGGCTCACCCTTGTGTGCAGTTGCTTAGACACCCTGACTTCTAGCTGATACCAATTCTGTAGTGCAAAGGAGTGACTGGGGGATAACTAGACACAACAGATGGAGCACTAAGTCCACGTTCCATTGGTAGTTCTGGAGTGCAGGTGGGAGTGAGCCCACCTGCCACCCACATCCACTGTCAGGCCAGAGGTCTTGACCCAGGGGAGCTGAGTAGATGGACTGACAGGCCTCCACCTGGAACAGGTTGCCTGGGTCCTGGACCGTGAGGAGCATGTTGTCAGTGTACACTGTCAGAACTGCCTTCATGGCTGGCTCTTGGAGCACCAGCCCAACCACCCACTTGCATTAGAGGCAGAGGAATAACTTAAGGATGATGGTATAGTGCTGGTCTGAAAGTGGACAACTTTGCACTCCCTGCCTGAATGGGATGGACTCCATCTGCATCCAGTTGAGCATAACCATACACATGGATGTATACAGCACTGGGGCAAGCACGTGAAGTGAGGACTGAAGATGAACACTCTCAACATGCCTGTGAGGTGCCTGTGATCCTCCCTGTTGAATGCCTTCTCCTGATTGAGTGACAGGAGGGTAAATGACTGGTCATCCATATGAGCAGGCCCAAGGAGGTCCTGCACCAGACATAGCTTGTTGAAGATGGACCACCTTTGAACTGTGTCTGTCTGGTCAGAGTGAATCACGTTTGCCTGCATGAATATCCGAAAAAGTGAAATGGCTTCTGCTATAACATTATAGCTCATACAGAGAAGATGTCTGGCCAGCATGCAATCGTCTTCTGTGAGTCTCTTGCTTCAGTTCGTGGTGGTCACCCCTGGAGGAGTTTACATGATGAACACACCCTTTCTTTGTTCCTGTCAAGTATTATACCTTTAGTCCATTCATTGTGTATCTAGCTGGTGCTCATTCATTGGTGGTCCAACCAATGCAGGTACTGTCCGTGTGTGGTTCATGTACCAGTTGTCTGGTAAGATGCGATCATATAGTTGGATTCTTTCCATCCCTAATTGGGACTTTTTGAGATCATTTTGAGTCTGTCAGGAAAACAAAAAACCCTGTTTATTAGTTTGCTTTTGAAGGCTGAAGGGACATTCTGTGTTGATAAAGACTGTAAAAAAGAAAGCAAACAACTACAGGAATCCCAGAAGTGTAATAAGTAACAATATCTAATGCTAGCTCTGTTTTACTGAAAGATTTGGGTGGTGGTTTTTTTTTCTTTTTTTCCCCCTGAAGAAACCTAAAAAGATTGTTCAAAGTCTTGTTTTCATTTCAATTATGGTCCCTTTCCAAAGAAATGTAATATTATTTCTAGATACTGACACATTTGTAGGAAATTATATCAGCTTTATTGATGGTTATCCATCCATGGCTTGGGTACCTTACATGAGAAATCTCAGTATTTTGCAGCTGTTTGGTTTCAAGAAATAGGAGTATAGATTTAAAACTCATCCATATCTTTTCATTTTTTTTCATGCACTTTCTACATCATGAAAAATATTGGATTGCATTTTCACCCATGTTTCTCAGTTGACATGTCCCACTTCTCGATGAGCTAAAAATCTTGATAAAGCAAATGATTGAATGTTTATGAATTAGATCAAGGATTTGTTTAATCAAGTATGATTAGGGTCAGAGGATTGAGCGTAACCATACACATCCCCGTGAAGGAGGAAGCTTGAAGGATGCTTAAAACATGGGTATAAGAACAAATTGGCATGTTTTGTAAAATGGTTCACAAAATGCACCTGATTCTGTATGCAAAACAACGAGAGGTTCCCCTCATTCAGGAATGAATACAAGAAATGTGCTTAGGAACCCCTTGATTGAAGGATTAGGGCCAGAGTAAGGACAGCAGAAACAGGCCATGTGCATCTACATAATGTAATTGATTAACATATTCCAAAGTAATAGCAAAGTTAGGAGGAAGAGAGAGGAAGGGAAAGAATGAGGAGAAAAGAAGAAACTGAAACTAACTTACAATTCCTCAACAGTACATTGGTACGGCGTGTTCTAGTCATTGTTGTGTGTAAAAGTTAGTTTTGTGAAAACCCTCAAAAAAAAAATAATTAAAAAAAACAAAAACAAAAACCAAGGGAAAGATAGGATAAACATTAGTTTCTTGTCTGAATTATTTATAGATCAAAAAACCAAGTACTGTTGCGGACTAGCATCCCCTCCTACATAATGCCTTCCTTTCCTTGTGGAGAATAAGGGGTATGGGGATTATGAGGAAAGGGGGGATCAGGGTTGGATTTCAGCCAGTCCTTGAAACTGAGGAGGTAGGCAAGTGATGTTGTAGGTTGCTTGTAATGGACAACTTTAGATTTTAAAATCTAAAATGTATTTTAAACCTAAGACTGAAAGTAAAACTTAAGGTTTGAGAAGGAAAGCCCTTTCACTTTGCAGAGATTTGATTTTGGTTAAGATGCAGTCATCTGTGAGGTCAACTGGTCCTGCTGAAGTCACTTGCAAAGGTTTTGTTGATTTGACTGGAACCATAACTTTGACCCTTAAATGATACGTTGCGTTCCTAGGAATTTCTTTAAAAGTTTTATTAGGTATCTAACTTTGACCTCATGACAACCTTTTATTCTAATTAGGACGAACTTTAAGAGAATAGTTTTTTAGATGCCACTGGACATGCTCTTAGGCTGCTGGTTGAAATGGCAGAGAAGCAAAGGCAGGATAGAGACCAAAGAGCCTTTCAGTAGCAATATATTTTCCTGCTTTTATGCATGGATCTGTTAAGAGCTTTTTGTCTCACTTCTGGTTATATATCTAGAAGGGATTCTTTTCCTTTTTGATTTAATCTTGGAAGTGTTCCCCATCATTAAAGGCTCATTTGACTGTTTCTGTTATGATGAGAGAGGTAGTTAGCTGTGTTAGTCTGAAATTAGACAAAAGGCAGGCTAGACTAACTAAATGTATAGCATAAGCTTTCATAAGCAGAGGGCTTACTTCATCAGATGCTGTAAAGGAACTGCAAGAGCAGAGCTGCTAAATAGAAAGCACTGATTAGAATACAAAGGGGAAGAAAGGAGGAGGCACTATTGAGAGAAGCAAGGTGTGTAGGGCAAGAGAATAACAAAGCAGTTAACCCATTGGAGGATATAAGGCTTATAAAAGCTAATTCAGGTAGTAGGAATTATGACTATGATGACCAGTTAGTAGGAGACATTACTTATTTTGTTCATTTGATTTTGTTAATTAAACAAAACTTCCGTGTGAAGAAACACACACACACAGTCTATGTGTTATACAGAATTAATATATCTATCTAATTTCTATCACAGAATTGATATACTTTTACTCCAGATTTAAATCATTATTGTAATTCCAAAACCTAGACCTGGACAAAATTTAATTCGGTGATCTATTCTCTCCTTTCAAGAGTTACTTCGGACACACTCTATATCTTCTTTATTATACGTTTTAAAACCACTGTAACTTGTATCGGTGGTTTTTTTTCTATGTATTTATTGTTTGACAAAAAATTTTAATCCTTTCTGCATTTAGAACAGGAAGGGCTGGTTTATTTCCTTGTTTGGACTAAGACGGGATGAAAGGTGGAAAAGAAGGAAGAAGGGAAAGGACCAAAATCCCTTAAATTGTACCAGTCTCTCTCAGGTTTGAAGCACTGCCAAAAAATTTCTGCTTCAAAGCTATTGCAAGGCTAGAGCTTTGACACACAGCCATTATATACAGAGCTTTTTACTAAGCTGCTGAATAATTTGTTTTTAATGGATGCTTATACTACTATAAAAAGTTAGTCTTGATTAGTGTCTAAATTGATATATATTTTAGCTTTAAAAATACGCTATTCAACTTTCTACAAGTGTATGGGGGGGGGGAATAACTGCAGTACAACAGTGATACCTGCAGAGTGTTCAGGCATTAAGTCAATAGCAGAGCAAAGAAATGACGCTCATATTCTGTATATAGGTGCACTTTCCTTTAAATTGTTTTCTACTCCTAAGTTCCTGTGAATTATTTTTTTTAGAGAACCGTGGAGGAAAAATCCTAAATAACTTAACAGAAAAAGGTGTTTTAGTCAATGCTATAAAGTTCCACACAAGAAGTCAAAATACATATAGACAGAATATCCCTATCCATGGAAAATGGTAGGATTTCTTTTAATAATAACTTATATAGACCTCTAAAAGTTTAGGGTCTGATTCTTATTTATACAAAGGTACAGATTATTGAAATGGGCTTTAATATAAAGCAGAATCAGGCTTATAAGAATGCCAATTAATTTTATAGGGTTTTATATAAGTGAAGTGCTAAAAAGCATGAAAAAAGTTTTCTCCTCCTATTAAGGAGTTCAATCTCTAACTCCCCACCCCCAAATCCCTATACCATGAATAGGCCCATTGAAGTTAAAATCCTTCATGAAGTAAAAAGTGACCATTAATATGGATAAGGGAATCTGGGTTTGACCTAGAGATAAAGATGACAAAAAATATATCCAAATGGTCTGTTACAAAAGCTTGCATCCAGTGTTTCCTTTCCTTTGTATAGGTCCCCACAGTAAAGAGGCCAGACTTGTTTTTGACCATTGACTTCACCTGCAACAATTGCAACAAACGTGATTGTGATATTTCAGTCCTGAAATGATGGGTAGGAAGGATGACCAGAAAAAAATCCTTCTCTGCTGAAGATTTGACATGATTTTATTTTTGGAAATTGTATTCAAATTATTATGTGCTTTATTAGCCTTCCTGGAACGTTGCCTTCCAGTTCTGTAGCCTGAAGGCATATAATAAAAAAAATAAGATGTTGAAAATGGGACCATCCAGGAAGAAATGAGATGGACTCAATAATCATAGAAAGGTGAGAATTTCATGCCAGCGTATAGTTACTGGTAAGGAATTGGCCAGCTCCCTCCAAAATGTTTCCTGTTATTCCTGGTCGAGTAAATTGGGTTCTGCTAGCAGAAATTGAGTGAATCCTAAAGAGAATTTTTGCAAAGGGTGGTTCTGTCTGTTTGTGTGCTGCTGAATAACCCTATGTGGATCGTTAATGGGACAGATTATTTGAAAAGTAAATGAAGTTTCTTCTTTAGCAGTTTACCTTTAATGTTTTCCAAACTATGGAATAGGAAGAAAATGGCACAAGTTAAAATATTAATAAGCCAATCACGTTGCTTGACTTCGTTGGCCCGCTAAATAATTGTCTTGATGAAACCTATAGAAAAGGAATAAAATGAGTTTCACATAAGAATGGAAACAGTGTTACTGGAGTGCAACCTAATAATTGGGCTTTTGGTAGTCTTTTTTGTTTGTTTTGTTTTGCTTTGCTTTGGGTTTTTTTCCTTTTTTTTTTCTTTTCTTTTCTTTTTTTTTTTTTATAAGTAGGAACTATAAAACATCATCAGTGTCAGGACTTAACATATCTGTAAAATGCACAACAAATATGCACTTTAGTATATGATATTAACTGGAACATACAGAAAAGAAATGGACTATTCCCTGAATTTTGAGAGATATATATCAGCAATTGTAAGGAGCTTTGTGACCAAGTCTGCTTAGTGCAAGCACTGCCAAAGGAACACTTAAGGCCATCACAAGTTCAATGAAGCTAAATAACTATCTCAATTGGATGGTAAAGAAAACAATGAGAAATGCTTTTAGTCTCAAATAACAGCTAATAGAAAATCAACAAACAACTTCAGCCTACGTCCCTAATGTGGCAGGAATCAGTAAAACATGCTGACTGCTGGAACAGCACAAAAGTAACAAAACAAAACAAAACCCAGTTTAGTAGAAGACAGTAAAACCTGAGAAGCATTCCAAGTAAATCAATTGCCAACTACCCCTATATAACATGATTAACTGGGCATTTGAGATGGAGATGTGCCAAATTGTTTTCCAGAAATGTACCTGCCTCTCACAATGCAGTCAGTCACCCTTTCCAAATTTAAAGTACTTCTGCCTGATTTAGAATACTGGGAACACCATCTGCCTTTAATATCTATTTATCCAGACTGGTACAAAAATGAAGTGAGAGAATAGAAGTTAGAGAATTGGCATATCACTTTGTAAAACAAGATCAGAGGTTGTGAATTGCTGCCTGACCTGAAGTCCTACCACATTTAATAATAATGAAATAATAATAATAATATGCACTATTGCAGCTGCTGCTACCTCTACTTGATGAAAATCAAAATCTTGAATTCACTGTATTGTGAATCAAAATGCACACAAAAAATCCCTTTGGTTTAGATTGATTCTGATTTCTCATTTAGGTAATTTTAAAGTGCCCCCTTTCAATTGGATCTTCCTTATATTTTATTTCATCCTATTTTATTTTATTTATTTAAATTCATAGATGGATGGGACCTTACAAGATCATTGGGTCCACCCCCCCACCTGTACTTATCCAGGGAAGACTGGGGTCAGATAACGCACGTAAAGTGAGTGTCAAGACACTTTAAAGATTGCCAAGGTGGGTGACTGTACCATCTCTGGGGGGAGTTTGTTTCACACCCTCAGAACTTGGCTTGTAAAGAAGTTATTCCTTATGTCCAATCTGAAGCAATTTAGTTTGTGCCATTGTTTCTTGTCTTCCCCTGGGGTGCCTTGGTGAAAAGAAGCTCCCCCAGGCCCTGATGTATACTCTTAATATATTTATAGGCTGTCACCAAGTGCCCCCTGAGTCTTCTCTTCTCCAGGCTGAACAGTCCCAAGCTTTTCATCCTCTCCTTGTATGACCTGCTCTCCAGACCTCTAATCATGTGCATGGCCTTCATTTGGATTCTCTTGAGCTTTTCCACATATTTTCCAAAGTGCAGCACTCAGAAATGGATGCAAAACTCCAGCTGCAGTCTCACAAGGTTGAGTAGAGCTGGAGGATGACATCAGTAGATGCACGCCAGTGTTGGATTCTCTCTGCTGTCGGCAGCATCTCATTGGTGGCTCATGTTCATTCTGTGGTCTCTTACAACACCCAGGTTTCTTTCAGTTATAGCTTCATAGATGTTAGGGTAAGAAGGGACCTCAGTAATTCGTCAAGTCCAACCCCCCCCCCTTTCAGGTTCTGGCAACCCATGCTTTGAAGTTCTTTCTAAGGTCCAACCTAAATCTGCTGTCTGTCAATTTGTGGCCATTGTTCCTAGTAACTCCAGGGGGTGCCCTAGAAAATAGAGCATAAATTATTCCCTGCTACCCTCCCCTGATGAATTTATAGGTAACCACAAGATCACTTCTCAGCCTTCTCTGGCATAGGCTGAAGAGATCTAGGTCCCTCAGTCTCTCCTCAACGGGCCTTGCCTGCAGGGCTCTGACCATATGAGTGGCCCTCCTCTGAGCCCTCTCAAGATTCTTGGCATCCTTCTTGAAGTGTGGTGCCCAAAACTGGACACAGTACTCCAAATGTAGCATGACCACTGCTGCATAGAGGGGGAAGCATCACTCCCTGGACCTGTTCATCATGAATCTGCTAATACATGGTAAAGTGTGGTTAGCCTTGTTGATCACTTCATCATATTGACAACTCATGTTCATCTTGAAGTCAACTGTGACTCCAAGATCCCTTTCCACTGCTCTACTGCTGAGGAGGGCATCCCCAAGCCTGTAGGTGATTCTTTTTGTCCAGGTGAAGCACTTTGCACTTGTCTTTGTTGAACTGCATCCTATTTTGTTCTGCCCACTTTTCCAACCTGTTCAGATCCACCTAGATCCATTTTCTCCTCTCTGCTGTGTTAACTTAGCCCCATAATTTGGTAACTTTTGCAAAGTTGGACAGGATGCTCTCAACACCCTCATCCAAGTCACTGATGAAGACATTAAATAGCACCAGTCCAAGGACTAAGCCTTACAGGACTTCACTGCCCACATCTTTCCAGGTCGATATCAACCCATCCAGCTCCACTGTCTGGGTGTGACCCCTAAAACTAATTTGTCACTCACCTGATCATGTAATCTTCTACATCAGAACCTGTCAGTTTATTTACGAGATGAGACTGTGATACCGTATCAAAGGACTTCTTAAAGTCTAGGCAGATGACACTTGCCTCAACTCCAGCATCTAAACATTTTGTGACCTGGTTATAAAAAGAAACAAGGTTAGTCAGGCAGGATACACCTGCAATGAATCCATGCTGATTTCCCCTGCTGTACTGTCATAAATTTAATCTTTAATCCAGAGTGTTCCTAAGGCTAGAGGTGAGATGAACTAGCCTATAATTTCTCAGTTTCTCCCTCCTCCCCTTGAAAATGGGGACCGCATTTGCCCTTTCCCAGTCTTCTGGGATCTGACTGGAGCACCATGAGTGCTAATACAGACATGCCAGTGGCTCTGCTAAGACACTGGCCAATTCCTTTTGCACTCTTGGATGAAATTCATCTGGGCTCGCTGATTGGGACGCATCCAGCCCCTCCACGTGCCCCTTCACTAAGTCTGTGCTAACAGTTCAAAGGTTGGTGTCCCTCTGATTTTATATATGATCCAATTGGGAGATTTGTCTTGGTCTGTGTCTAGGAATACAGGTGCAAAGTACTCATTGAAGAGCTCAGCTTTGTCTCCCTCTGTTTGTCCCTAGTTTGTTCTGTAAGGGTCCTATGCTACCCTGAGCATTTATTTTGCTTCCTATATATAGTAATTGAAGAAAGACTTTTTTGCTGTCCTTAATTTTTGTCACCAGCCTAAATTCTAATCCTGCTTTGGCCTTCCTAACTGATTCCCTGCAAGTGCAAGCCAGGGAGGCATACTTCTCCTTGGTAGCTACCCCCTGTTTCCACAGCCTGTATACCTCTTTTTTTGTCTTTAGGCTTTCCTTTGAGCCTTAACATCTCACTAACCAATCTCCTGAGCACGCTGAAGTTAGCCTTTCTGAAGTCTAGCACTTCAGCCCTGCTGGCTAATATACCTACCTTTCACCAGATAGTGAATTCAATCAAGTGATGGTCACTATCCCCTAAGTTACCTTGAACCTGCAGATTCCCTATCAGTTCATCTCCTGTTGTTAACACGAAGCCCAGCAAGGTTTTTCCCCTAGTGGGATTGTATACCTCTTGCATTAGGTGGAGGTCTTGTATGCAGGTTAAGAACCTATATGAACAGTTAATTTGGCCAGTGGCTTCTCCCGGCAGATGTCAGGGCAGTTTTGGTCACTCATGGCACCCATATCGCTCAACTGTACAGCCTCTGAGGACTGTCTGGAGAATTCCAGGTCTTGCTCACCCTCCTGGTGTGGCGGTCTATAGTAGACCCCCACTACCAAGTCCCTTCCCCCCAGCCCCCTTGTATCCTGACCCACAGTACATTGGTTTGGCCCTCCTTTGATCCCACCTTGGTTATAGAGGATGTATATTGTTCCATAACGTAAAGAGCAACACTCCACAACCTTTTTCCTCGCTCTCCCGTCTATACAAACTGTAACCCTCAATGCCTACTGCCCAATCATGAATAGGATCCCACCAGGTTTCAGTTAGTCCAACCAGGTTGAAGTTGTTACTTGCAAGCAGGAGTACAAGTTACTCTGTTTGTTCCCCATACTCCTAGCATTAGTGTAGAGACATTTAAGACCCCTGATGGGTGTCTTTGGTAACCCTCTCTCCTGTTGTTTATTGGGCCTCTTAGTGCTTACCTGGGCTGATCCAGTGTATTTCTTGTGACTCACTGAGCCTAGGTTCTCCTTATCCTCTTCTTTCCTATCCCCCAATGAACCTAGTTTAAAGCCCTTAAGAGGAGATCCGACAACCTGCAAGAGAACCGACTCTTACCTTAGAAGAGAGATGAAGACCATCTTGTCCCAGGATGCCTCTCTCTTGGAAGTGCGGATTGTGGCGGTAGAAGCCAAAACCTGCATGATGGCACCAACTCTGGAGCCACAGGTTAACATCTTAATGCACGCATTCTCATCCTGATGGTGACCACTGACTGGAAGGATGGACGAGAAGACCACCTGTGTCCCTGACTTCCTAAGCCTGGCCCCCAGAGCCCTATAGTCACTCATGACATGGTCCGAATTACTCCTCTCCTGGCCACATCATTTGTGTCCACATGGATAAGGCCCATGGGAGGGCTGGATGAGGTTGGGAATACTTGCAGTGATGTCTCAGATCCTGGCTCCAAGTAGGCAGCATACCTCCTGTGCCATGGGATCCGGTCAACAGATAGGCCCCTGTGTTCCTCTCGGGAGGGAGTTGCCCATAACAATGACCTGGCATCTCTTCCTCTGTCTGTTCGATTTTTCACTCAACTTGCCTGGTGTTTGTTATAGACGTGTCTTCCCCTACAGCTTTCTCTGCTGCATCATCCTCCAGCGCTGTCAGCACTTCATCACTGTTCCCCAGTTGCATTGGGAAAGCAGTCAGAGCCACATGCTGTCTAGCTTTGGAGGTGACTGACTTATAGGCTTAGCAATACTATGCTTGCTAAGTGTGTTGTGTATTATTCCTTCCCAAATGGAATGCTTTACATTTCTCCAAGATAAACATAATCAGGTTAATATCCACCCACCTTGCAAGCCTATCCAGATTGGTAAGCCTGTATTGCCAGCCTGTTCTCAAGCATGTCCATGCTCCCCCATAATTTGGTGTAATCCACAAACTTTGCCAGTTTCCTTTTAATACCTGAATCGGAATTGTTGATGAAGTGTCGAAAAGCACTGATCTAAGTAGTAAACCCTGATGAATGCCACTGTTCACCTTCTACCATGTTGACTCAGTTCCATCTGTTAATACTCTCTGGGTCCTATCTCAGAGCCAGTTACCTAGCCATTGGACCATAAAGTAGTTAAGGCCACATTTTCCCAATTTTACTATAAGGACACCATGGGAGACTAGAATGAAGGCCTTTTTGAAGTCCAAGTATATGACATCAACCTAATTTCCCCTATCTAGGTGCTGATCATAGAAGGAAATTAGGTTGGTCAGGCATGACCTGTCCACAACCAAGCTATGTTGGCTGTCCTTTAGAAGACTGCTTTCTGTTAGCTTATCAATAATTGATTCTTTGGGATTTTTTTTCTCAGATTTTACCAGGGATTGAAGTCAAACTGATTGGCCTGTAATTCCCAGTGTCCTCCTTTCTCCCTTTTGAAAACGGGCACCACATTGGGACTAATGAATCTTCCTGAGTGCTATGAATCTTCAAATAGTTTTGCCATAGGTTGCATGATGATGTTGGCCAGTTCTTTAGCTCTCTTGCATGTTGTGCATCCAGTCCTGCTGACTTGTGGATATTTAGCCTTTCTAGGTGCTCCCCCACAAACTTTTCACCAACTGTGGAAGGGTAATCACCCCCAACTTGATTGTTGTGTATCCTGTCAAGCAGGCTAACACCTTTGGACTGGTGGAATACTGACTGAAAGTATTTGTTTAGGAGTCTGGTTTTGTCCTGGGTGGTGCCTATCAGCTGTCCCATTTTGCTCATCAGGGACCCCATGTTTGCTATATATTTTCTCCAACTTCTTACATATCTAAAGAAAGACTTTTTGTTCTCCTTGATTCTAGTTGCCAATTTGTATTCAGTTTGTGCCTTTGCTTTCCTGATCCACTCCCTAGAGGTGTGGGCTATTGTTGAATACTCCACTAAAGTACTTCTACCTGTGGTACATTAGTTTTCAGCTGTCCACCACTGAGTCCAATCAACTTGGAAATTTAACTTTAATTATATTTAATTTTAATTATTGGATTCTTAACTTGTATTTCAAAAATAAAAATTGGAATGAAAAAGTGCAACTTTTTAAAACCTTTTTTTTCAAAATAAGAAATATTTCAATGTTGATCATGTCCAGAAAAAAAACACCTGATTTCCACTTTTCTTAATGTAAAAATATTTTAACAATAATATTCCAACATCTCTACTCAGAAAGCATGCAAGGCTTTAAAGATTCAAAGCACTCAGACAATAATTCCAAAAGTCCCCTTGTGAGATATGTAGGTAAGTATTAATTATACATGCTCTACAGAAAGGTTAAATGACTTTTCCAATGTCAACCTGTAAGGAAGCCTAAATACCAGTCTTGCTCTTATTTGGTAGCTTAGAGGGTAGAAAATATTTGAATAAGGTTATCCATGTATTCTGAAAGGATGAGTTTCAGTGGACCAACCTCATAAAAATGTGTTGAAAAGAGAAAGCAAATCATTAGTACTATAGCTGCATGAGAAGAAACATAAATAGATGAGTAAAAAACAGAAATACAGGTTCTGCAAAATTGAATCAAAAGGAAAGCTTTTTAAAGAAAATAGTGCTATTAGGTTATTTCCCACCACTGCCCTGCTGTGCAGATCCCAGCTGAGGTGAGCCAGGGACAGGGTACGGCAGGGGTCTGTTTCCCCCCCCCCCCCTTTGCCTGTCCCCTGTGCTACCGCCAGTGGGGCTGGAGAGGCTACCTGAGCTCTACTCCATTTGGGAATGTGCCCCCCTGGCGCAGTAAAGGGCGGGGGGTTAGCAGGGGTTGCAACACATCCTGAGATGCAGAGAGTGTGAGGCCTAATTTATGTGAGGAGGGTGTCTAGGACAAAAGTTTGATTAAGCTGATTTAACCTAAATCAATTAAGTCTGAAACTACATCCATTCAGGTCTATCTTGAAAGAGCTTCATCCATTTTGAAACCAATCTATGTGCAGTAAACTTCTGTTTTGTTACAGGTTTAAACTGGCTTCTGATCACTTGTACCAGTTCATGTGTAATAGCTGTCCCTAGCTGAAAGGTTAAACATGTACTTAGAATTTATTGAAAATATGATCTGGAGTATTTTGAATACTCTTATTCAACTTCTCTTCTACATAAATAAAAGTTCAAACATTTCCAGCAGACAAATAATCTTTAAAATAGTTTTCCTTCTGCCATATTTGTGCTTTTTTGTTTCTGAAAAATGACTTGCAGAATATTCCAGGGAAAGCACCTGTCGAAGCTGGGTCCATGTGACTTTGTGTTTGGTTTTCTGAGTATTCTCACGAGAAATTTCTTGTGTTAAGTAGCTGAACACAGAATACAAAGACAGCTAAGTGTGAGAAATTATAAATAACTAATGTGAGCGATTTATAATTATGCTGATTCTAAACAGAGTAGGGCAACAAATTACTTTTTTAGAACAGAGAACAAGCCTTTCTTGTCCTCAAATCTCATTAAAACTGATAAATCTGGAGTAATGTCAGTAAAATCAGTGATGGTATTCAATCTTTATCATAGTGTATATAGGATCAGAATCTGTCTCAGGAGTTTCAGACTCTAACAGATGTGCATTAGATGGATGCTGCAGTTAAGGTCCCATCTTCTCATAAGATAAACTGAATACCAGTATAGTATCATGTTTCCTAATTAAAAAAAAAA
>JAGPOW010000261.1:130353496-130364238 GCA_030014935.1 Caiman crocodilus
AAAAAAAAAACCCAATACAAACAATCAAACAATTTTGTACATTTACCAAAACCTAGCGCTGTCTTCAGAGTTCAAGTACATCTGGTGAGGATACGGTCTGAGGCTAATTCTCTTAGGTGTCAGATATCAGCACTCTGGAGGTGGGATGTTGAGGCCAACAGCCCCCCTCTAGTGGGATGCGTGAGACGGGCTGGTTGTGTGCTCTCTATGGTGGCCTTGGGCACCCTTCCCAGGGAACAGGGACCTGGACCCCTCTTGAAGGGACGGGACAAAGGGAGGGATGAGAAGGAGGGATCCCTAGTTACTCTCAAGTCTCTGCTTCTGTAAGCTCCTTTCCTCTTCATGACTCCCGATGACTCCTCATCTGTGTCTCTCTTTGGTTGGCTCTCTGTGGTCACATGTCCACATAGCCTTCCTGGCCTTCTCCTAATTTGGTCTTTTCCCCCAAAATTGGGACTTGGCGGCTCCCCCCTGCTGCTCTGGGGCCTTGTAGCTGGTGTCACTTATCTCGTGTTATGGGCAGTATGGTATATACTTCCTTGGTTCCCAGGCTGTTTTCCCAGATTATGAGCCCTTGTTGTGTTAGACAACCTGCCTGCCTTCAAGGCTGTCATCTCATGTTATGGCATGCCCCCTCATTTCTTAGACTGTGTGTGTATCTGTTGGCCTTGTTGTGTTAGATAGCCTGACTGCTTCCCAGGCTGGGTGAAACTGTGTGTAAGACCCAAGCTCCTAGACATCAATTAACCTCTGCTGCCCACCTTGAACTATCCTAATGCATATTTACATGATATATACATATATATGCATTAGGATGGTTCAAGATGGGCAGCAGGGGTTAATTGATTTCTAAG
Organism: Caiman crocodilus; assembly: GCA_030014935.1. Classification (NCBI taxonomy): domain Eukaryota; kingdom Metazoa; phylum Chordata; order Crocodylia; family Alligatoridae; genus Caiman; species Caiman crocodilus. The sequence goes on from JAGPOW010000261.1 coordinate 130,354,351, forward strand.
ACATATATATATAAATATATGTCAGCTCCCAAAAACAGACCTTGAAATACTATCTCTAAGCCAAAACTACAAGTTAGCCATGCACTCTCACTGAGTACCACTATGATCCTCTTCCCCTGTCTGCTGCTCTGCTTTCTTCTTCTTGCCCTATCTGCTACTGTGCTCCTTGTTCCTTCTCTGACCTATTGCATGTGATGTACAGTGGCTACTCATGCCCCTTGCAACAGATATGATGTAGGTTGGCCATCCCTAATGTAGAGTATCCAAAAAACCATAATGCATCTGACTTTTCATTCATTTCCAGGAATATATCAGATGGTGTGCGTGTGTGGGGGGGGTCTTTTAAAAATCCTATTTAATAAAGTGAATTATATAACACTAGATTACAGGCATGTATGGGTCAGGAATATTAATTTAGGAGAGAGAGATGGAAGAAATATTTCAGCTTTGTCAATGTGAATATTATTTGCATCCAAAAAGAAATCCATCCAGGGAAGATCGATATAGGAGGGCACACATGAAGGAAATAACCAGCCCAGACACATGGCCACTTCTTAAAGATTATGTATTGTGGTCTTTGAGCATAAATTAGGCAGGGAATGAAGCTAGAAATATTTGTAAAGTTATAGCTAAAGAGTTCATGAGAGTTGGGCCATTAATTCCTTGAAGACAGGGAGAGAAAGGGGAAAAAAAGAATGACTATTAGAACTGGGAAAGGAAGTTGAATGGGATGGAATTAGGAGGATAAAAAAAAGAGAAATTGAGAACATGTTTATAATAAGCTTTGTTCTGAAAAATCTGTTCTCACATCTGTCATGTAAACCTGATTAGAACAGTTCTATGCAACACAGTGGTAAAAATTCCTGGGGCCAATGCCATGTTTTAATATTAGCACTCTCACCATTATTCCTGGCAGGGGAACTGCACAAGAAGTAGCAATGACAGGATTTTTTTTAAAGAATACTTACAGAAAAGTGTAGGAAAAAAGCAAAGAAAGAGCACGTTGCAAATCAGGAAAGCTGAGAAAGACAGTGATGTCAGAAACCCTGGAGCTCAAGGGAGCTGAGGACCAGGACTTATTTCCAACCTTGTTCCTGCAGGTGACATGTTATTATGTCTTCTCCTGGCCTATAGCTCTCCACTTACAAACAGTTTCTATTTATTGTTTTAATATACATTTGAATAGTTCCTGATGCTTTAAAAGGCAAGAATAAATAGATGACTCGGAGATGAAACTGGGAGAGTAATGTACTGGATACAAAATCATTTGAGTTGGTGTCACTTTGAAAACAAGATGGAAAATGCTTAAGGCAAGGAAATTAGTCACTTAGGTCAAGGAATAAAAATCTTAAAAAAAAAAAAAATCAAGGTTTGCTATGGAGAGAGTGCATCTACGCATGGCCATGAGGTGCTATTGTTACTGCGCTGTCATTTAGTACTTCCTCTTGGAAGTACTAAAAATGGCTCAGTAACAGATGATACTGTTCTGTGCATGCTGCCCAGTTATTTTTAGGCACTACTTTGCCATAGTAAAACAGTATACTGGAGGAGTGCATTGATATGGTGATGTAGCTGTAGCATCATGGGTTTTGCCCAAGGACATTACATTGCCATAGCACATTGCTATGGTGATGTAGCGTCATTTGTAGATGCACCCAGAGATGTGCTATTTAAACCATGTCCAGTTGTTCTCCAAGCTTCTAGCAGATTGCAACTCTAGTGGGGATTTTTACCTACTTCAATCCTATACCTAAAGAAGTTTCTTAGTTGTTTTATTTTTTTCTGACAGTACTATGTGTTGTTCATGAATCATAAAAATCCAAGGAATCCAACAGAATCCTGTTTCATTCGGTGTATTAAGAACTGCTGCACAATAAATATGTTTCCAACTGGCTGTTCTGAGAACCTCATAAAACTATAGTCCATTTCCCCCAACAAATACACATACCTTTTAGACCCTAATAATTGCTTATACAGATTTGTATAGACTAAGACGTGTTTCATAACGCAGGAAAAAACCTGTTTTAGTGATTCATGTATAAATCTCCCTCCTATTAAATGCTGCAGTTTTTATAGATATACATAGTACGGTGTACATACATGGATCTGTGCTTTTGAGAAAGGGCTGGATTTAAGATCCTTTTGAAAATCAGGCCTAAAATGTGTTTCCATAAAGCAGTTTAATGCAGCAGATATTGTTATATAAATTTCTTCTTTTTAAGTTGGTCTGCATCAAGTATCGTGTTTAAAATTATTGTTTTTAGATTCGGATTTAAACCATTGGCCAGTCGGAGACGACACAAGTATTTTAGAGAGACTTCTTTCCACTGAGCACTGCTTCAAATCTGTACAGTGTCCTTTGGGGCTATATTCACTATCAGCTACACATCATGCACCATTAACTGATTCTGGAGTGGACTAAAGGTGAAATATCTAGAAATTGTTTTTCTTTTTCTGTTTCATATATTTACTTGTTTTTATTCCTCTGAAAATTTAAAGGGAAAGACAGACAGACTTTTTACAAAGGTTTATTTCAGGGGGAAAGAGGGTAACAATACAACGAGGAAAAAACAAAATATGCTAGCAGTATCACAGTGAAAGGACTAAACAGCCACCCTTGACACTGCAGATCACCCCTTGAACTGCCCAATGTACCTGGAAGATTGGCATCATCCACTGAAGGACTTCATGTTCAAAGTGACTGTCAAGCCCACACCAAAAACTGGAAGAGCCATAGGGCATCATCTGAGCTGGCCCCGGCAAGCCAGTTCCTGCAGCTCTTGAAGATGGCCATTTTAGCCTAGCTGAGTGAAAAGCTGGCTAGGCAGATGAAACCCTCATTGGCCTCCTGGTAGGGGAGCGAACAAGTAAGTGGCCTTCAGGAAGGCAGTCTAGTGCCTCAAGTAAAGCACCGAGGGAAGCAAATAGTGGTGACAACCAGGGACATCTGAGCAAGACATGGTAAAGATCTTCCTCCACTCCCCCTGGACAAAAGGGGCAGGCTGCTGATGCAGCTGGGTCTATGTGGCAGATGAGAGTGCTGGTGGCCAGTATCCTATGTAGCAAACACCACTGGAGGTCACCTGTCTTTTTGGACATGGGAGGTGATTATAGAGTGTGTGCCATGTGGAGCGGGTTGGCTTAAGCACTGGTACTACTATGTGCCTCTGCCACACTGTGTCAAGCCGAGTGGAAAGATGCATGCATGGCAAACTCAAATCACCCACAGGTACAGAGCCTTCCAGGGGAGCACATCAAAAACAGATGCCAGTGCTGCTGTCAGGAGGCACAGGATGAGCCAATAAGTTGCTGGGTCCATCACCCAGGTCACTGACCACAACCAAGACAACAGGCAGTGGTGTAAAAGGCATACCCAGGACATCCCCTATGGGGAAGGCTCTCTGTGTATGTGACTGGAGAAGGATATCAACAAGGCTGCTAGAAGTGAGGCTTGGCAGCTTGCACTGCAGGGTTAGGTTATGGACCAGGAGCTCTTGCTGTAACTGTGGAAACTACAGATGCCTGGCTTGGGGCAAGTGGCAGAAAGCAGCTTGTCATCACCATGCTTTGATAGACTGGTAGGAGGACACCCCAGTCCAGGAAGGTGGGGTCCAAAAGGAAAAGCTCCCAGTTAAAACCAAGACTCTCCATCCAGTGCAAAAACAAATTAGCTAGCTGCTACCAGGAAAGGGGGTATTCACAGTAGAGGTGGCTTTGGAGAGCCTGCAGGCAAAAGGCTGCCACCCTGCCCACTAGGTCAGCTAAGCTCTGGCCCCCCTCAGCCACTGGCAAATAAAGAATGGCTCTGGGAAGCCAGCAATGCTTGTCCCAATAGAAGTCCACAAGAAGTCACTGGAGCTTCTCAAGCAGGTTTGGCGGGGGGGGGGGTCTAACATGGTGAACTGGTACCACAACATCACAGCTGTCAGGTTAGTAACAATGAGAACCTGCCCATGGTAGGAGAAGCTGGGCAGATGCCAGTGCCATCACTGCAGGCATGCCTACCCCTGGGCACCAAGGTTTCCCACTTCTGTGCTGAGAAATCTGATAGTTCAAGGAACACCCCTAGGACCTTGAGGACCTCCTGACATCAGGTAAGACCCCTGAGTAAGTCAGGGAGGAGGGGGTTGACCCAAGGACTGAGAAGAAGGGTGTCAGTCTTGGTCCAGTTCACACATGTGGAAGGGGGATGCTCATAGGCCTGTTGATAGTTGAACAAGAACTGGATGCCACCATGGGTGCTAATGAAGACAGTCACATCATCTGTATATACTGTCAGCCTGGCCAACAGGCAGTCTGCTGAGATGGAGGCAGATGGAAGAGTTAGTCTGGCAAGGTGCCACCACAGTGCATGGAGTAGGGGCTTAATGGACAAGGCATAGAGCAATCCTGACAGAGGGCATCCCTGGTGGATGCCCTTGCAGGCTGGGAATGGGGAACAAAGTTTCACCTTCAGGAGGTTTTAAATGTTCTGATACAGGACCCAGAGGGCAGAGGTGAAGGCGAGCTTGAAGCCAAAAGGCCTCAAGTGTCCAAAACAGGTAGTCATGGCTGACCTGGTCGAAAACTTTCTCCTGGTCCAAGAAGACAAGCCGGATGTTGAGACCAAAGAGTTCTGCAGCTGTCAGCAGGTCTTGAAGAAGGAACAGATTGTACTGGATGGTCCTGCCCAGCCCACAGTAGTTCTGCTCAAGGCCAATGATTAAAGATATACAGTCCACAACCAATTAGCCAAAGCCTTGGCCAGGATTTTGTAAATCAGCTCACAACAGGTGCTGCCTTGGGGGGTCAGACCAACTCTCAGGATCTCAATATTGTGCTATTAGACAGGAGGGTGTGACACAATTGCACATATACAAACACACACAAATCAATTAGGTTCATATACACACACATTACTAGCTCAGGGACATACACATCCAAACCAGCCTAGGCACATGCATACCTATCCCTAATTCAAGCACATTCACTATACACCCCAAAAGTTAGACACGGATCACTAATTAGTATATCACAATGCCATATATTGTGCCAATATATGCCATACATAAATCATGCACACAATGCCATACACACACAAATACACAGTTACACTAGCAACTCAGATACACACACATTCAAAATAACCAGTCTAGGTTCATGCACATCTATTACCAGTTTAAGCCAATACACGCCATGTACACCAGATTTAGACAGAATCAGTTACCAGTGACCAACACCTGCACATCCAATTCATATTTGTGGATTACTAATTCATATACCACACACACACACACACACAAGGTTAAGGTAAGAAAGTATAAGTGTAGGGAGTTAAAGTGACTTGAAATGAAAGTCACTGGGACTGGGATTAGAAGCATTAGATAGAGAGGCCTGGGCTGAAGAACAACTGAGGCTCGGGTGTAACTTTATTTCAGTTGAGCTTAAATGATTAAAAGACAACACCCAAAGCCTGCAGAACAGGGAAGCATGCTGGCACAGAAGCTAAGACTGAAGCCAGAGCTAAAGAGGAGCTGAAAAATGTAGGTGGGGAGAGGGGAAAATGGGACTAAGGGAAAGTATGGGTGTTAAAGAGAGGGGGCAGCTAGAGAAGTTGCAGGGAGCGGCAGTAGGTGCTGGAAGCTGGAGCAAACCTCCAGCTGCTGGCTAATAGGAGCTGGGAAGCTGTTGGGGAGCGGGGAGGATTACCGAAGGTGCAGGGGAAGTCTGAAAACAGAGAGACTGATAGCAGAAAATAACTGGAAAAGCAGCAGGAGAAAGTGAAAGGCAGCAGGGCAGCAGGAAAGCCGAGAAATGCAGCAAAAAAGTCACAGGGAAAAGGCAATAGGAGCAGGGGAGGCTGAGAGGTGGCAGAAAAGGGGAGATGGAATTGGGAGGAGATTGGAAAACTAGCAGAGAGGGTGGGGACTGGAGCTGAGAGAGAGAGAATGAGGCTGGAATTTAAGATTGGGAAGGGACTGGGATTCAGTAAAACATGACCCAACTCAGGGTTACAAATGACAGTGGTTTTATTGAACAGGGGAGATGGTTCAATGTCAAATTGGTTCCCTTACACCCACCCAACCACCCACAATGGAAACATGGGTTAGAGAGGCGTGGTGCAGGGACTGAAGTTCATTGAAGTCCAGGAGGAGACAGAGAGAGAGTCCAAATTATAGGAGGAGGTGTGCAGGTAATATCTACCTATCCAGGCTGGAAGGGGTTCTTGTCCAGTAGGTGTTGTCCGGGGTGGAGGGGTTGTTGGCAGACCTCTGGGTAGATATGTGGTGTGGCATGGTGCTGATCCAGATGGAGATGGCGTCCCCACTGGGTCTGTCTTCACTGCCCCTTTTTATAGGGGCAGACCTTGTGTGACCCTAGTGACAGGAGACATGCCCAGGCAAGGGTCAGCCCCTAGTGTAGTGAATGTGTGCTCCATGCAGGGATGTGCAGTTTCAGGTGTCTGTAATGGTGAGAGTTGCTGGTTCTGCAGGGTCCTTTGTCTTTCAAATGACGGTCTTGTCTCTGTTCCTGGGTGAGGTCCTTGAGTCCTGGGTGAATCAATGTGAGATGATGGCCCAGTTATTACAGGCCATTCAGCAGAGGCCTGCTACCATTGTATTTCAATCAGTTTCAATCACATTCATTCATTGGGGAACTAATATACATGGGAGGGGTACTGATTCATACATTTGCAACATGGGATGCCCAGGCAGAGGACACAAGATGGAGGCTTGACATATAAAATGGAAACGTGACATGATTTTGATTCACTTACAAACACAGGCCTAAACCATACAATATCCATATGAAACAATACAAATCAATACAAAAATTATTATAATACAATATTCAACAGTAAAAATTAACACACACCTAATAATAATACAGTATAATATGGTAGATATGAAAACCAAAATCTTGCTACCAAGATAAAAATGTTTAAAGCTTATCCTAAATCTGAGCTCACTTATCTGTAGGGAATAGAGAAGGGAGAAAAAGTCAGAAATGTTTGGGGAAGGGGAGGGAAGGCATTATAAAATAAATACCAAAAAAAGAGAAAAAAACGGGAGTTCTGCTACACACGGACACTGCTCACCAATTTTAATGCAGCCAAGGTCTCCTTTCTTGAGCAGCAGGGTGAGACTTTCTTGGTGACAGCTGGTTGGCATTATCTGCTCCGTGAGACCCATGAAAGACGTGCAGGAATAGGGGCTGAGGAGAGGCCAGAAGGCAGGCAGTCTTCAGCAGGCAGACCATCAATGCCAGAGGCTTTGCCTGAGGTGAGCTTCCTCCCTGACAGCAGCTGTGAGTTCCTCCAAAGACAGTTCTCATTCAAGATGGTCAGCCTCTGATAAGCAAAGCCTAGGGAGGCTGTCATGTCAGCGCCTAGCAGACTCTAGGTAAATTGGTTCAGCTGCAAACAGTTCCTGGTAGAAGGCACGGCATCAGATCTCAACAGGATTTGTGAGCGTTTGGCCATCTGGGGTCTTAAGAGGGTCACTGAACTTCTGTGTGACTCGTCATTTCTGACGGCTGAAAAAGTGAGTTGAGGCATCAATCTCTGCCAGTTCTTGACAGTGGACACAGACCTTCGCACCCCAGGCTGCATTCTCTGCTAGCTCCGGCAGATCTCGCCTGTGGAGCTTAAGACTCTTGAGCATCCCTGCATCACCACCAGCATCACTCAGGGCCACCTCGAGCTTCGCCACATCCTCCTCCCACTCCCGAACATGGCGGTAAAGTTCACTTGTTGCCAACTGTCTGTACTGATGACAGACAACTAATCTGCACCTTTCCCACATACCACCTCTGCCTCCAGGAGTGGAAGGTGACTCTTGCATCCTTCCACATTTGCCAGAAGTAAGAAAAACAGTCATGGAAGTAAGCATTCTGAAAGAGATTAGTGTTAGTGTTGAGGCACCAGTATGGCACCAAGGAATGTGTCCTGCCAGAAAGACTCAGCGCACAAGAAACCAGGCTGTGATGTGATAGTCCTGCTCAGGTAATGCAGCTGCTGTGCAGGAGCAGTACAAGTGGTCAAGGCATGCCTGATGACTTACAAGGTGTCAAGGCCTGCCATAGAGAGCCCACCGGTGGTTACCTTCAGACAGGTATATTGCCTCACATCGGCATGGAATTGGTGCCAGACATCAACAGCATCCACTGCCTCTAAAGCAGAACTACAGCTTCTGGGCTGAGGATGAATGGGGCACCGGCTCATTCCAGTCAAGACATGCATTGACCGTGCAATTGAAGTCCTCACCCAGGAGGAAAAGGTCATCCCATCAGCAGCACTATGTAAAGAGTTAGCCAGGATCTCAAAGAAGGCAGTCCATTCTCATCCAGCAGCGGGGACATAGATGATAATAAAGAGGAGGTGATGTGAAAACTGGATGTGAATGATGACCACATGGCCAGGGACAACCTCTTGGGCTGCCAGAGTCAGGTGTCAGCTGTGGTGACAGAAAGATTGTGACCCCTGCAATAAGGGAAGAGCCATGACTCAAGAAACTGTGGCCTTCCAGGCAGCATTCTAGTCAGCTTGGTTAGCTGCATCATGTTTCCTGCAGAAAGGTGATTTCCAGCCTTTTTTGTCATAGGAAATCAAAGAGTGCTGTCCACTTCACAGGGTCTCTGCAGCCATTGGCATTAGGAGAACCAAAGGTTGTGGCAGCCATATGTGAAAGGTATAGAAGGGGGAGCAAGAAAGGCCAAAAAAACAAAGAGAGAAGCAGCAGAGAGGGGTAAACATGCAGGTCAGCATAAGACTGGGCCTGCAACTTCCCAGCCAGTGCTCCTCGTAACAAGCACCCAACATCACCCACAAGCTTGCAGAAATGGATCTGGGAACCATTTATGTATATGCTGTGCAACTCTCCAGTAGTACTTGGGCTGGTCTAGAAACTCAATGAGGTGTTCAACAGAGTAGCCAGCACAGGGAGTTTTCTCAGAAGCAGGAAAAGGTTCTGCCTTCAGGTAGGGATGCTCCCTATTTTCCCTAACTCAGGAAATGAAGGGGGCATCTTAGCTAAATCAGGGGCCACTACCTTCTTAGGGGGGACTGCTGTCAACTCAACCTCAGAGGAGGAGCAAAGGTCCAACTCCAAGGAGGAGGAGCTGTACAAGTCAGGCACTGTGAGCTGTTGAGCACTGAGGGAAGTACTTGACCCATCACCAGGACTTCCAGCATCAGGCCCTGTGGGAGCAGCATCACCTGAGGGGTCTTGCAGGGGATGGGTGACATCAGTCCCTGATCTCTTGTGTGGGGTACTTTCCTGGGCCAGCCACTCTTGCTCTCAGCACCATTTGCTGCTCCCAGAAGGTCCAACCTCCATATCACCCTCATCAGGTTCAAGGAGCTGAGAGGTAGGGGCAGGGTCGTTGGACTCTCCCACCTCCCCTACCCCCATGTCACACCCGACCACTACAGGGTCTGGGGAAGGGGGATACCAAGAAGGCTGGGGGGTGCTTCTTATTAACCTCATCTTCCCTCAAAGTTGTGGGAAGGTCTTAAAGGAATAATGGGGCCTTTTTAGAAGACCCTTTTTTTTTTCTGGGACTTGTCCTTCCCTGCAAGAAGGGCTAAATCCTCCCCTGCGGTGGAAGGAAAGTGAAGAGCCGCATCCACCACCACCGAGCTGGCTGATCACAACGAAGCGGGGAACAATTGGGAGGAAGGCCCTTCCCCACCACCCAATGGAGTTGCCACACCAGCCGTGGATGATCCACCATTGGGCACAATCGCAGGAGGCTCCACTGCAGCTGGCTTCTTTTTGGGGCGCTGGGTAGCCAGGAGGGACCTGCTACCACAGCAAACACCTGAGGGTTCCCCAGTGATGAGGTAGATCTCACACCACTGCCCACCAATCATGATGGACGTGGACTGAGGCAAACCCTGACCCCCCC
>JAGPOW010000261.1:130379626-130402023 GCA_030014935.1 Caiman crocodilus
CTGATGCCACACAGGCAAGGGGGAGGCGGTGGTCATGGGAGATCTAAACTATCCAGATATCTGCTGGGAGGAGCAGACAGCCAAAACAAGCCACTCATGGAGGTTCTTACACTGTGTGCAGGACCTCCACTGAACCCAGGTTGTGCCTAGTCCCACCAGGGGTAGCATCTTGCTTGACTTGGTCTTAGCAACAGGGGATGATCTCATGGGGAACATGTGAGTTCATGGTAGCCTGGGAGATAGTGAACTCGACCAAGTGTTGCTCACTATCCAACAAAGGATGGGTAAAGTAACTAGTAGGCCTAAGGTATTGGACTTCAGAAGGGCCATTTTAGCAAGCTTGGAAGGCTAGTTAGTGAAGGGATGCAACTCAAAAATATAGAGCGTATGGGGGTCCAGGAGGGTTAGATGCATCTCAAGGGGGTGATCCTTGGGGCTCAAAAGAAGTCTATTCCATTACATTGGATGGAAGGTAAAGGGGCAAAAAAGCCCCCTTGGCTGAACAGGGAACTCCAGGAGGCAAAGAAAGAGTTGTATAGTCAATGGAAGCAAAGAGCAGCCACCAAGGAGGAATATATCTCCCTGGAGTGCTATTGCAGGGAATCAGTTAGACAAGCCAAGGTGGGGCATGAGCTCAGGCTGGCTTCAATAATTAAGGACAATAAAAAGTCCTTCTTCAGGTATATAGTGGGCAAAAGGAAAGCTCAGAGCAACATAAGGCCCCTGCAGGACAAATGAGGACAGTTGGTGTTTGACATAGGGAAAAAAGCAGAGCTCTTTAATGAGTTCTTTGCTTCAGTATTTCTATGTACCAACCAAGCCGATTACCCCACCTTGAGCATTGACAGATGTCCACATGGCACCAGTTTGCCTATGGTTAGTTCTGAAATAGTTAAGGAGTTCATGGAGGAACTGGATGGGTACAAGTCAGCAGGCCCAGATGAAAAAAATGGCCAGTGTCATAGCTGAGCCACTGGCACAGCTGTTCAAGCACTCGTGGTGCTCTGGCCAGGTCCCTGAGGACTGGAGAAGGGCCAATGTGGTGTCCATTTTCAAGAAAGGGAGAAGGGATGAGCTGGGTAACTTTAGACCAGTCAGTCTTACCTCTATTCCTGGTAAAATGCTAGAGAAAATAATCAAAGAACACATTTGTGCAGGCCCAGAAGGGGAAACGATGCTGAGGGGAAACCAGCATGGGTTTGTCACAGGTAGATCCTGCCTGACAAACCTTGTAGCCTTCTATGACCAAGTCACGTACTGCCTGGATGCAGGAGCTAAGGCTGATGTCATCTTCCTGGACTTTAGGAAGTCTTTTGACACAGTTTTGCACCCTATCCTCATTGGGAAGCTAGCAGACTGCAGAGTGGATGCCTACATGGTTAGGTGGGTGGCCAACTGGCTTAGGGACTGCACCCAGAGAGTGGTGAGAAGCCCAAGAGGGGCATGATAGGAGAAGCCCAAGTTGGGCGCAGTAAGCTCCAGGAAGGGGGCAGTATGGAGGAGCCCTAGAAAGGGGGCCATTTTATTGTGTAGCCCAAGTCTGGGCATTGGGAGTCCCTGACAGGGACAGGTTCCTTCTCAGCCTGGAGAGAGGTGGGCAGGGGGTCTTGCAGGGTTCAGTCCTTGGACTGATATTATTCAACATTTTCATCAGCAATTTGGATGAGGGCATGGAGAGCACCCTCCTCAATTTCACTGATGATACCAAATTATGGGGCAAAGTTAGTACACAAGGGGGCAGGGAGCAGATTCAGGCTGACCTGGACAGGTTAGATCAATGGGCGGAGAGAAATAGGATGCAATTTAATAAAGATAAATGTAAGGTACTCCACTTGGGAAGGAGGAACTCCCAGCACACCTGTAGGTTGGGGAGTGTCCTTCTCAGCAGCTCAGAGGCAGAGAGGGATCTTGGAGTCATCATTGACTCCAAGATGTTACACTGCTGGCTCATGTTCAAGGCCATCAACATGGTCAATCACATCTTGTCATGCATTAGCAGGTGTATGACTAATAGAACAAAGGAGGTGATGCTCCCCCCTATGCGGCACTGGTCAGGCCACTGTTGGAGTACTGTGTCCGGTTTTGGGCACCACACTTCAAGAGGAACACGGGGTATCTTCAGAGGGTCCAGAGGAGGGCCACTCTCATGATTCGTGGCCTTCATGATACCCTATGGGGGGAGGTTGAGAGAGCTGAATCTCTTCAGCCTTCACAAGAGATGGCTGAGAGGAGATCTTGTGGCCGCCTATACATTTATTTGGGGAGGTCAATGGGGAATAGGGGAAATGCTGTTTACTAAGGCGCTCCAGGGAGTGACTAGGAATAAGGGGTGTAAACTAGTTGAGAGTGGATTTAAGTTAGATATTAGGGAGAAATTTTTCACAGTTAGGGTGGTCAGGATCTTGAATGGGCTTCCAAGAGAGGTGGTGCTATCACCTACCTTGGAGGTCTTCAAAAGGAGGCTGGATAGTCACCTGGCTGGGGTCATCTGACCTTGGTCCTCTTTCCTGCCATGGGCAGGGAGTCGGACATGATGATCCATTTGTGGTCCCTTCTGACTAGAATCTATGAATCCCCAGTCCATAAAAACATATTTTCTTTCTGTAGACATAAGTAAAATGTTTAGTAGAATATCCCTTGATTTTTTCAGTGCGGTATCTTCATGGTTTGAAACCTTAATTTTGTAGAAAATAAATAATTGTTCAGGAGACTTTTTCATGTTTTTTTTTTTAATTATTATGCAGTTCTTTTATAATGGAGATATTCCCTAATAGGAGTTATACTTCCAGATGGTTTAATAACAAGAAAATGTACGTATATTATCTTTTTTTTGTTGTTGCATTGGACCAAATTCCTTCCAATCATAATTCAAAGGGTTAAAGTGAGCTATACTCACAATAAATTTGGCCCAGCGTATCTGGAGTCATTTACAGAAAAAACTCAGTTACCTCAGCGTCACTAAGTCCCTTTTAATGAAGGAAGAAACTATTGTAAATTTTGCAGTCTAACTGGCCTAAAATTAGTGTTGGCTATTCAAGACCCTAATTGGGGAGATTAAAAACTCCGGTAATATTAAAATGTAATTTTAGTATATGGCTTTTTCAAGCACACCAGTGGGGGATTCAATATTTAGGTCTGCTGTAAAATATAACATTCAACTAAATGTTTCCTTTAAAGAAACATTATAATTGGCTCCAATATGTTGTGATCTGTTGGACACCAGTGAACACAACCATACATTAACTGGGATAACTTCAACTGTAAAAGTTATGGCATGGACCTACTGCTTCATGTTTTGTTGAGTCAGTTAATCCTTTTGGAAGTAGGCTCTGAACTGATACTGTACCTGAATATGACATATTGCAGCAGCTAAACAGGTATAAAGAGCTGCAAAATGTTCAAGGGAATAAAGATCATGTTCCTATGCATCTGGTCCAGCTCCCTATTGAAGTCGGTGACAAAATTCCCATTGACCTAAATGATAGTAGAACTGGGACCTGCATTAGCTGACAGCAGAACTGTTCTACCCTCAAAATCCCCATTACAATGCAGAATAACCTGCAGTGATTTATTTGCTCTCTTTTTTCATCTCATCAATCTGAGCATTCTGTTTCTTGTTCTGAATGAGATGGAAACTCAAAGAGGAAAATGTTTCATCTTGCACAACTGGATCGCCATTCATCATCATTGGATTCACAATGCTAATCAGTGCTTAATGTCCTATTACCTTCACACACAGCAAAGTTCACCAAATTGTCTCAATCATGTAGTCATGATTTTTTTACACAGAAGATAATTTCAGTTGTATTGACCTTTATATCTGTCTGCAATACAATAGTCTTGACCACTGTCACCTTAGAATTTTGTAGTTGGCTAGAAATAGAACACTGCTTCTTATAACCAATACTGCAAACAATAAAACAGGGTATTTTTTTGTCTTGTGATCATTTACCTTATTTAGCATCTACCCTGTACACTGAATTAAAGTTAGTGAGGGTCCCAAAGTGGGTAACAAATATGAAGTGTTTGGAAGGTAAGTCATACAAGGAGAGACTGAAGGAGCTGGGCATATTCAGGTTACAGAAAAGGCACTTAAGAAGGGACATGATAGCAGTCTTCAAATACTTAAAGGGCTGTCAAAAAGGAGGGAAAACACCTTTTCTCTTTTGCTGCTAAGACTAAGCCATGGATCAATGACTTAAATTTGATGTGAAGTAGGATTAGATTGAATATTAGGAAAAAAATACATCATGGTTAGAACAAAGCCTAGGGAAGCTGTAGACTCACCATTGCTTGAGGTGTTCAGGAAGAGTTTGGACAGCCGCTTGTCAGGGATGATCTTGGCATATATTACTATGAGTGTTTCCCATGCTTCTTGACTTTATTGGTTGCCACATGGGGCCAGATGGAATTCTGCCCTGTTTTGTCCCCCTCCACTGCAATTTTTTAGGATTTTTTTTAAGCCTTCCTCAGAGGCATTGGGTGTTGACTGCAACCAAGGCTAGGGATTGGGACTAGGGTGGGTCAGTTTTCCTGCTGACACAAGCCTGGAGGTTCGAGGCCAGAGTGTCTTGCCCCACTGTGCAGGGTAAAACTGATTGCCTTATTTGGGGTCAGAAAGGAATTGTACCCCATGATCAGATTGATATAGACTGTGGAAATGTTTGCATTTCTGTGTAGCGGGGCATGTGTCCCTCTTCCTGGGAACTCTTAAAGGTACTTTAACAACCTTTGCAGCAGCAGGATGTTGGATGCCATCGTCACCCTGATTTACCTGTTTCAGGTTAGGGTGTTATATCCTGTGTTTATATCACAACTTCTTTTGCTGAGAAGTTAGACAATAGATTTGTATAGGATTGTTTGGATATTGCTTCAGGTAAGGGCTGATCTGGTTGACCTCTCAAGGTCCTTTCCATGACTCTAAGCAAGGGTTTTGTAAAACATATTAAGTATGTTGATTTAGAAGCTAAAACTGTACCACCATGATGGTGTAAATGGGGTCCACATTAAATTTGTCCAGGAAAGTTTAATTTGGGGATTTTCCACCTTCCTAGCTTCTGAGTGGTTCCCTTCTTTCATGTCATGTACTTCCTTACTTTGCAAGTGGTGTAATTGACTTTAGTAAAGATTTGGAGTACCTCAGTCACCTCAATTCCACATTCATTATTGACTTAGGGTATATCTACTTCCTGGGTGCTTTTGGGCATCCTATCCTCAAATAGGCTCTGAGTCTTCCTTCAGTCATGCTGAAGCACCCCTACCTAATAGTCTTCAGACCTCTGTCTCCAGCATGCCCAAGGGAAGCTCCTGCATGTGCTATCATTGCAGCTTCATGGCCTCATTTTCTAGTTAGGATCATGAAGAGCAGAGCATGCACATTTGAGAGTTCCAGCAAGGCAATTTGGACCTATCCGTAAGCACTTAAGAACCTATGTCTCATTCAAAGTAAATTTAGACAAAGTGCCTAAAGTAAAGGGATACAGACTTCTGCTATAGAACACCAGGCTAGGGAGATGAGGTGGATGAGGCTTTCTTCAGAAAACTAGCAGAACAGATAACAGGCCCTGTTTGTCATGTGGGGCTTCAGTCATTCTGATATCTGCCGGAAGAGCAATACACCAGTGCACAAGTAATCCAGAAAGGTTTTGGAGTATGCTGGAGACAACTTCCTGGTGCAAGTATTGGAGAGGCCAACTAGGGATCATGCTCTTCATGATCTGCTACTCATAAACTAGGAAGAGTTGATGGGGAATGTAGACATTTATGGCAACTTGGGCAGCAGCAACCACAAGATAATTGAGTTCAGGATCCTGAGGATAGAAGGAAGGAGAGTCACAGGCATTCAGAAAAGCAGACTTTGATTTTCTCTTGGACCTGATGGTTAGGATCTGATGGGAGGCTAGCTGGGGGCGGGGCAGGACCAGGAGAGTTGACTGTTCTTTAAAGAAACCTTACTGAGGGTGCAGGAATGAACCATCCCAATGTGCAGGAAGATTAGTAAGTATGGCAGAAGACTAGCTTGGCTTAGCATGAAACTTTTCAGTGAGGTAAGGTGCAAAAAAGGAAGTTTACAAGAAGTGAAAACTTGGACAAAACTAGGGAGGAGTAGAAAAGTATTGTTGGGGCATTCAGTGATTAAATCAGGAAGGCCAAAGCACAATTGGAGTTACAGCTAACAAGGGACATGAAGGATTTCTACAAGTGTGTGTCAGCAACAAGAAGATCAGAGAAAGCATGCGTCCCTTACTAAATGGGGGGCTACCTATTGATGGAAGAACTCAATGCCTTTTTTACCTCACTCTAACAGGAAAGGTCAGCTCCCAGACTAATGCATCTGGCAGCACAGTTTGGGGAGGAGGTGAGCAATCTCACAGTGGCTAAAAAAAACAGGGACTGTTTAGAAAAGCTGGATGTGTACAAGCCATGGGTCAGATATAATGTACATGAGGGAGTTGGCCAATGTAATTGTAGAGCCACTGGACATTATCTTTGAAAACTCATAGTGACTGGAGAGGTCCTAGATGACTGAAGTAAGCCAAATATAAGTGTCTATCTTCAGAAAGGGAAGAAGGAGGATCTGGGGAACTATGGACTAGTTAGCCTCACCTTAGTCCCTAGAACAACCATGGAATTAAGGAATCCATTTCTAAGCATTTAGAGAAGAAAGGAATTAAGAACATTTAGCATATATTCATGAAGGACAATTCCTGCCTGACCAACCTGATTGCCTTCTCTGATGAGATGGCTGGTTGAGTGGATGTGGGGAGAGCAGTGGATGAGATATACCTTGACTTTTGATATGATCTCTGTGGCAATGAACCTTTTGTGCCTTCTACTTTTAGGGCCGGAGCAGGCACAACCAGGTGCCTGATGAGAGCAGCCAATTTCCAAACATAGGTCAGAGAGTCAGCAGTCTTTGTTGAGCAACCAATGAGACAACATCGGGCTGATCTGCTCCTGGTACACCTTGGAGGTAAGGGTGAGGTTATGGGGAAGAGAAGGTCTCATCAATCCTAGGCATGACTTGAAAATGAGCCCTGCTGGGGAAAGGTGGCCTGGTGGGACTCACTGTAGTGAGGAAGTCTTCAAGAAATGCCAGGCCAATTACCTCCCTGGTGAAAGGCAGGGAAGAGTGCCTTATAACCTTAGCCCCCACATCTCAATGGGTAACCCCATTGAGAAAGAAGGTCATCAGGATCAAGGGAGTCCAGAGTGGGGCAAGGAGCCCAGAATTTAGAAAAGGGCATGGAGCCTAGCAGGGTGCATGGAGGCTAATGAAGAGGCAAGGAGCCCCAACTGTATGTGTAAGGCAAGGATCCCAGTATGAGTGAGATGCATAGAGCCCAATGAGAGATCCTGGAGTTAGGGACTGGGATATGATTACATCTTGGATGCCATCTGTTAGGCATGGGCCACAGTGTAGGGGCTGCACAGAGCCATGGATAGCGCCCCCTGGCATTGGGGCATGTAATGGGCATCCTTCCACATTTACCACCAGTTCATTGTTATAGCAGGATGAGACTGGGTGGACTGGCCTATGTAGAGAGGTGGGCAGGCTGCCTTGAGCCTTGGCCCTGACCTTGCCCCTGTTACAGTCTCCCACAACGTTCTTGCAGCAAGCTGTGGAAGTACAGGTTCAATGAATGGACTTACAGTGAATGAGTTACAGTGGAGAATAAGCTTAATATGAACCAAAAGTGTGTCCTTGTTGTAAAAAAGGCCCATAGTATACTGGGCTTCACTACAAGGAGCATTGCCAGCCAATTGGGGAAGTGGTTTGAAAGAGTGTGGAGCTAGACTGTTCTCAGTGGTGGCAGATAACAGAATAAGGAGAAACGGTCTCAAATTGCAGTAAGAGAAGTTTAGGTTAGATATTAGGACACATTTTCTCACCAAGAAGCTATTGTTGCACTGAAACAGGTACCCTGAGAGGTTGTGGAGTCTCCATCCTCGGTGCTTTTTAAGACCCAGATAGACAAAGCATTATCTGGGATCATTTAGTTGGGGGTAGTAATGCTTTGAGCAGGGGGCTGGAATGGATGACCTCCTGAGGAACCTTTCAACCCCAATATTCTATGGTTCTAAGCCCATTAGTCTCTTTTATTGTATTCTTTATCCATGAGTAGAACTAGACAAATGCAATTATAATCTCAATTTTCAAAAGTTTGTATACACAAAAACTATTGTATTCCTTGTCATAAAAACTTGTGAACATAGGAGTTGGTTATTAATTATGGGTCTGATTTTACATGCACTTTAGTTACTTGACTTATGTAACTAATGCCCTTAGGCTGGCAGGGTGCAATAGGATACTGCTTGAGTTTCTAATAGGTGCAATAGAATCCAGGCCCATGACTTCAGTGGGATTATTCGCAACAGTTGTTCCAGTTGGCAAAATGTTTGCAAGATCTGGATGTATCACAGCATCAACAATGACATATAAGAAGGCCAAGAAAAGGATTAAGAGGGTTTTTAGTTGCTGTTTGTATTCTGCATATGCATGTTACACAACACAACTGTTGCAGTAGTGACGTTGAGGTATGGGCTTTTGATAGCAGCACTCGCATGAGCCTTACATAGAAGGTGTAAATTAAAATTTGTTCTGAAACCAGTGAAGTTCTACTGGTCACGAACTGGTGCTAGTAAGAAAAGAATAAAAACCCATTTAGCTAATTGCTACAACTAAACTATTTCTTCTCAAATAAATATATTATTTGATTTGCCTATCTTTAATAAAAAGCCCCATCTATTTCAGAGGCCTAGAAGCCACAACGCCTCCTGAATAAGTTATGCTACTGACTGCTGCTTGCACTCTTTTTTTATTTTTAACTATAAAAGAACCCCCTTCAATTAAAGGTAATAAATACATATTCTGTGTTTTAATTTATTATAATTGCCTAGTGCTGCCATTTATATTGTAACAATGTAATGATTTTTCTTACAACTTTATTATATTGGAAGAGTAATCAGAGAAAGTACATAAATTGTTCTTAGAGCTGCAAAAATACTCAGTACCTCCACTTCTATATAAAACAGAGTAGCTGATCATTTCCTTGCCCTTTTCCATTATTCAGTAGCCAATATAGTTAAGAAAAAAAATCTCATGTTGTAGTCCTGCTGCTTTTCCTGGGTGGCTGGAACGTTTATTTTAGTAGCATGTTTATTAGTTGTTAAATTAGCATTTAATGTTTATTTTATTTTCTAGACAGGTTATCATTTATCAGGTGTTTGTCATTCTGTGGTATAATAAAATGGGGTGACTCATCCAATACTGAAACTTTCAAACTGTTCCAGAATTGTTTGGCTCAAGCCAAAGAGCCATTTAATATATTTAAAAACCCAGTAAGGGATCCAGGTACTTACTTACACATGCCACTGCCGTTGAAACCATAGTTATATGCCTAACTAAAGGCCACCTACATAGCAGTGTAATAGGAAGAGACAAAAAGAGAAGCAAATTATGTACATTAAAGCCACTTAGAATGGATGCAATTGATTGCCACCTGTAATGTTAATGGAATGAAAGGGAAGAGATTTGTTTCACAGGTAGTAAAACAGCTTGCCCAAGAACCAAAAGCTGGTGTAAAAGGGGAGTTGGAGGGGGTAGGAGGGGAGAAGACATTTTTTTATCCCTTTCTTCCCTCAGGGAAAAATTTCAATTTGCTTTTATACTAACTGGGAAGAGGAATCAATAATAAAACAGTAATGATTGTATTTTTTTAAAAAAAATTGTCACAATAAAAAGGCCCAGTCTTGTTTTGGGATTGCAAAATACATTATTTAACCAAATACATGGTTTAACCAGATACTTTCATTCAGAGTTGTTTTTTTCATGTGAAACTGAAGCGTTATATACCTACTGTCGACTGTATATGCCCATATGTGTGTTTATGTATTTATGTACATGCTTAAATACCTATGGGTCTGCATGTAAACCCACAACTATGCTCAAAACACTTATAAAGATATGCATCATATGTATAAAAAATGCAAATATAATTTAGTTATCTGATCATTAGGATGAATTCTAGGAACTCCAATTCTGGAAACAATCCGTATCTTGCCATCAGATTCACAGTAAGTAATATAAGCATCATAGAGCTGATTATGAGCCTCAATAGGTAAGGATGCATAGTGTTTCCTTTACTTGCTGTTTCTTGTAATCTTTTTAAGCTCATTCCTTTTTTACTTCAAATTTTTCATTTTAAATTCTGCTCAGTGATGGGTATTTTTTTTTTAATTTAGAAGAAAAAATATTTCAGGAATTCTTTTTTGTGATAGCAGCACTAGGAAAGATATAACTATTTTTTAAAATGAATAAAAAAAAATCTTAGAGTTTCTTTCTGGACGCTGGCAGTACTGAAACTGGCCTCATTTATATTTTGCCTGAAGTCACAGGCAAACAAAATCAATGATGGAACTGGAAACAGAACCTAAGGTCAGTGAGGCATCCAGATGCCTAGGCCTCTCAGAGCAAGTGGGCCAAATGTGCTCAGCTATATCATCTGTAAAATGGAATAAATTGTGTGTGTCCACTGTGGTTCAGCAGTTAAAAATATAAAAGTATGTATGTCTTATTAAGCCAGTTCTACAGTGGAAAAAGTGGGGGGAAAAAGAAAGGCTACATGTGGCACTGGCAGTTGGACCTTAGCCCATGAGCCAGAAAATGAATTATCTACCAAGTTTATATGCTTATTTGTTGTCTGATCTTTTACAGATCATATAATTGCTCTAGTTGCATCAGTTATCGCAGCTGTGAAGCTGACTTTCATGTGTGCCCTTCTTTGAAATAAACACTTCAGATTGACTGACATTTTAATTTTTTTTAACTGAAAGACATATTTTGGAAAAGTCAACTATTAAAAAAAACTTAAAAAAACAAAGCTTTTCTTTATTAAAAGCAAAATTCATATTTAATATCACCAAAAATGTAACTTTATAATGACTTTATGGGGGCATTCTAGAAAGGGGATTGTGACTGTGTGTATGGTCTCACAACACTTGGTTTTTGTAGTATTAGGAAGTGCTGAGGCATTACAAATAAGCGTGTATCCATAGCTCTATAAAAACTGAGAGAGATCTGGTGTTGCATTTGAACAGTAAGTTAAAACTTGACCTATAAACCAACATAATTGAAGTCTACACTTGGGACTGACATTTGGTGAATGACTCTGCAGGTCAGTTAACCTCTCTGTTTTAGCATCTGTAGAACTGAGATATTATTCCACGCAGACTT
This sequence comes from Caiman crocodilus, assembly GCA_030014935.1. Taxonomy (NCBI): domain Eukaryota; kingdom Metazoa; phylum Chordata; order Crocodylia; family Alligatoridae; genus Caiman; species Caiman crocodilus. Next base: position 130,390,863 of record JAGPOW010000261.1, read on the forward strand.
CATGGATGATCTATGAAGATATAAGAGAAATGTTAATACAGCTGTTGGAAAATATAAAGCCCTAGGTAAATAACTAATTATAAAGCAGAACTTAGCTCATGTGCATTCCCATTTGTGATGAAATAGCAGTGCAAGGGGACTATAAAACTATCATAAGAGGGCAGATGTAGCTTTTTCTGGTACCCTGATGTGTTGAATGCATTCTCAGTTGGAGATATCACAATCAGTGCTGTTATACATTGGAGATTACCCACATATTATAGCAACGTTCAGAGATCTATTAGCAACTAGGACTTTTGTTTAGGTATATAGCATCTAAACTTTTAGAAAATTGTATTTTGATGTATTACATTCAAGATATATTTCACATTCTTCATATAGTCTCTTTCCTTTTTTATATATTGGTAAAATAATGCTGTTATTTTTTTAGGGATCTTTGCTTCTTTGGGGTTTTTTTGGGTGGGGGGGAAGGTTGAAGTATTTTGTGTCATGCCATGCATGTTCATGCCATGCTGCCAGGTGTGCCTGCACAGATGTGCATGTTGCACACCTAAGGCATGCCGCTGGGTGCACATGTAAACATGGGGCCTGGAAGCAATAAACTCTGACACGATATGCACCAGAGTTTATTGCTTCTCATTAATTTCACATGTATTTGCTGCAAGTATAACTGAGGCCAGATGTCCTAATGACTTTAGAGAGATTACTTTGAATTTACCAGAATGTAACTGAGGTCATAAAATTATTTTAAAATTCAGACAGAACCAATACAGTAGTTAGAAAAGGCAGAGGGGCCAAATTTAGAGTCTGGAAATGTACATTTGAAAATGCTACAATAGCAAAAAAGGGTAGACACAGGACCACTTATGCATGTTCTGCAGGTCATTTGTCATTATCTGTATGGTAGCTGATGCTAGTGATGCTGCTTGATGGACATCTGATACCTTGTGATCAAAAAATAAATCAAATGGTAAAGCTGTCCTGATTAGCACCTGCTACCATGTTCGTGTGTCATACAAGAATATATATTCCAGTTGAAAGGAATGATTCATTATTGTTTTTAAATTGGGGTAATCCTGAGAACTCCTCCAATCAAATTTACAAAACCCATTTTTCATTAAATTATGACTTAGAACATTCAAGTTTCTACAAATAGTAACTAATGTAACTGTTACACAGAGACAAATCAAATGTATTGTACCAATGATAACATTTTGAAAAATGTATTTATACCTTGTAACATTGATCAAAATAGCAAATATTATGGTGTACAAAGTTTAAGATTAATTAATTTATTTGCTAGTACTCAGTTCCCAAATATTTCCTCTAGTTATATTTTGTTCTATATACACATTTTAGCCAACACAAAAGAGCTTGAAAAAAATCCTTACTCTTATTTTTGTTATTTATGGGAATTACTTCAGGTAAGAATACTTTCATTTTAGTTTCATGTTTCAAATACCTCAAATAAGTTTGACTATAATCTGATCCAGGATCAGTTGTTTTCAATGCTGGAACATGTAGCATGTATTCTGTAATAAAAATAAAATAACTAAATCGTCAAGAGCTACAGAGGCTCTTAACTCTTGACTTTTTGTCCTGCCCAGCCGAAGAGGAAGAAGCCAAAAAAGTGTGACATCCTTCAGCATCATCCTACAGGGCTCTCCCCATTGCCATGTATTCACCGAGAGGATGGACACACATCCATTTGGAACAGTTTCAGAAAGGGAAAGGTTCAAACGGCAGCATCTGGTACATTGCAACTGTTATGCATGAACAAACTGAGAATGATTCAAAAGTAGCAAAATCACTCCAACTTTAATCCTGGATCTCAGCTCATTCACAGATAACAATTATAACTTCCCAGCTGCTGCACTTTTGAATTGTTCCCCTCTTGAAACTGCTCCAAATGTACATGTGTCCACACTCTTTTCTGTGGGCAAATCTGCTTTTGTCAGTAAAACCATAAATGCTGTCACTTAGCTTTATACATTTGGCCTAGTGGTGTGCCCACTGCTCTCAGTGCGAGTGGTATACTAAAAAGTAGATGCAGTAGAATGGTAGGACCCTATATTTTGTTTGTTATTTTTTTTCTTCCTTTCTTCCAGATGAGGTCATGGCAATGGATCGTACTTGTGCACACAATTCCCCTTTGAATTTGGATGTTATAACTATTTGACAAAGTAGATTTGAAGCTTCTTGAAATGGGCTGAGTAATGGAAGGGGACTGATGAAGATTGTTTATTAAATCCTTCCCCTCTAGGTCACAAGGTCAAACCCAGAACAAATAAAATTAGGCACCCCCTGTGGAATGAATTGCACATGCTTCACATTTCTCTGGCTGCAACTACATTGTATAGAGGTTCAAAATGTTGCCATATAGTAAGATAGAAAGTATTAACTAGAAGGAATACAACAATTTCATATTAAACAGTAATCGAGAAAAAAATTCCCTTAGGTTTCATCTATCTGACCATTCTCTGAAGAGTAACTACATTGGTTACTTATTAAGACAGTGCAAAACTTTGGTCCCTGAATCAATTTGGTGGAGATTTGGCCCTATTCAGTGGCCACATCTCTGAATCCAAATTGAATCAAGATACCCTTTAATCTTTGTGAATTGAATGGGAACCCTGTGAATCAATTCAGAGAGATTTGGAAAAAAAATGGTGATTTGTATACAGCTTTAAATGTTTTTTCCACATAAATCAAGGCAGCAGGTAACTCATGAATGCTGAGACCCTGGGACAGATGGAGCATCCAGCAGGAGCATGGGCTCCCCAGCGCACATAGCAGCAGACCTGGAAGTGGACCAAAAGCACTTCCAACCCACTTCTGGGGACTCCCTGCACCCCTCCCAGCTCAGCGACTGGGAACTTCTGGGTCACCCAGGGTCCCTTTGCAGTCAGGCTGATTGGGGGTGGGCAGCATACTCCCCAGCAGACCCAGAAGTGGACCAGAAGTCCTTCCAGTCCATTTCCAGGTTCACCGCCAAGCATGCAGGGTCCCTGTCCCCCCCTGCACTCCTGTGGGACACTCCATCTGCCATACTATCAAAGCGTTCATGAGCCACACCTGGTACCTTGAGGGTTTTTTTTTTTAAAAAAATTAAAGCTGTGTCTATGGCAGAATCTCTGATTCTCCGAATCGGCATCAAATCTTCAGATTTGGATTCAGCCAAATCAAATCTGGGACAGTAATCTGAATCAACGAACGGAATCACTGTCCCCGATTCGGGCCAAATCCAAATCTAATATGGTCCATTTTGCACGCCCCTATTTCTTATTAGTATTTTCCTCATTATTGATAATCAACCATTCATTGGCTAGTACTTTTGATTTGCCTGTTAGCTGTCCCATAGAGTATTGCTATACAAGATTTTTCAAGCAGAGGAAAAATTACCAATCATTCAGTTGCTACAGACAGAGACGGCTGCTGACAAACTAAAGTTCTAAAAACTGGCATCAGTACAATTCCAAATACATTAAAAATCAGTAAGACTGCCAAATAAAAATCAGCAGTTGGATGATGCCATTCCTTTCAATGCTAGCAGAATGATAACTTTAACTAACATAGATATTAACTGCCATTGCCACCGTGATACAAGTGCATTATTTCAAGAGTTAACTCCCAGCGTGTAATTTGTGGATCTAAATTTGCAGCAATAAAAATTGTGAAACGACAGCTTTAATGCAGACCAAATAAGAATTATGTCTCAGAATTGGATAATTACATATTAGATGGATTTCCATATTAAAACTAATGAACTGGTAAAAAGAATCTACACAATAAATAACACTGAACTAGGCATCAACTTACAAGAACATGAAAACAGCAAGGGCTGATCCATTCTGTAGATAGTCATAGCAGTTGCCAATGGTGGTATAATTAAGGAGACAGCATTTCTATAACTGATTATTGATCAGTGGCTTATGAATAGTTGGGGCAGTTAGATATGTGAATGTGATGGAGAGTGTAACAATATATATTTTGGCCATGGCAAGGAGATGGATAGAAACTAAAGGGAAACTAAACAAGGATATTCACAAATCATTTAATTTTATCTCTAGTACTAAATCATCTCGGAGACCCTGTTTGTCCCTGGATATAATATATCCCACTGAAGCCCAGGAGTGAAAAGTTACCTTTAAAATAAAGCCGTGTAATAAGGAGTATAGGTATGAGTGTGCCCCATCAGAGGTTGTTTTGTTTCAAGTGAGCCAGAATTTCTCCTGGAGTTATCATAGCCTGTGTAATGCAAGATGAACTTTATAACCCTTTAGAAGGTGAGAACTACAATCCCTACTGCACCTGCCCACAATTATATGTATAATTTGTACTTCAATACATTTAAGTCCCATTGTGCTTAGGCCCACTGTAGACATGGAGTAAAAAGGCCAGTGCCTACTTCACAAAACTCATCCTTTTGTTCCCTCTAATCCAGTAGCCTAAGGCTGCATAGGAGAGAAGGACGCAGGCTTTGGGTGCTGGCAGAGATGATTAGGAGCGCTAGAATGAGGCACCGGGATGTGGGAGGGTGAACGTCCCATCCACCCATCTACTACTCCCTGTTCTCCTGCTGCCTTCCAGATTCAGCTCCAGCAATGGCACAGGAGCACGTGTGATGGGAGGGCATCTTGAGCTGCAGGATGCAGTAGCGTAAGCGAAACGGCTAGAGTTCACTTCTGTTGAGAGGAAATGTCACCCTATCTTTTGCCACAAAAAAAGGCGGGGGGGGGGGGTTCCAGTTGTCATGGGTTGTCTGTGACAGTGGCACTGAAATTGACTGTGTCTGAGGGGAACGTTACTACAGCTTTCTGTCTGCTGCTAGCACCTCCAGTCATAACCCTGCAAAGAAGGTACAGTGAATGGCACAGTGAAGAATGTCTTGAACACAGTTTTGGACAATTAACTCTCCGATCTTATCTCCTACATTTCCTGTAAACTGTTTTCAAAAAAGAGATTTGATTAATGCTGTACCTGTATTCCATGTTCCTAGACTGTGGCGTATCTCCCCTACTCAACTTGCAAAACCATGCATGACAAGCTTTAACATGGTTCTGTGGCATTAAAGAAGTGATTAATTTGGTTCAAGCTCATCCTAATATGTTACTTTCCTAAACAATGCTAAGTTGCATTTTGTAATTATTGATCTCTTTTCTTATACCATGAGTATAATTGTGGGATTTGGGGGCCATGACTATTGGTCTGGTTTGAATATCCTTTTTTCTGTGCACAGGGCCATTTGCTGCCAGCTCCACTCAGAGTAGATTGTTTTCATGATAATAGTTCCTTCATCATAATTTCATCTTTCATCTGCTGTCATATTCAAATATTAGCAATGGTATCAGACCACACACACACATACATACACAGAGATGTGTGTGCGTGAGTATTGACAGTTGCCTATTATTATATTTAATAGAAAGATTGAGCCTACACTAAACAAATTACCCTCAAATAGATATTGAGGATCTATCTATTTCAGTTTCTATAAAGAAGTAAGCATGAAGGGTCATAGATGTTAAGAGGTTTTGCTTCCTTAGGTTATTATTATTACTTGATATATTTACTCTTTTTTAGATCATGGCTAGTATATCCTGTCAGCACGCTTGTGAGTTGCAAATATCCAGAGTTTTTGGATGTCAGTGGCTCAAAGAATCAGTAATGGAAATATTCCAGTGTCTTTTTTTTTTCTGCTTCTGTTACTCAAAATAAAAAGATCTGGTCTGTACAAGCATCGCATCAATGGAAAAGGACTGTCGCATATAACAGACAGACCAGGTTTTTCTATTATTATTATTTCAAGTCTTGTATGCATCAGGCCATCAAGTTCAAAGATGAGGCCATCCCTCGAAACTGTGATTCTGTGCAGGAATACTGCCGTTCTAAAATACTTCTATTCTTGTACTTGATCTTCCCAGGAACAGTTAGCTAGCAACAAGCAACAGCACAAGCGTGAGGAAGCAGTAAGTATAGGGGACACATGAAAATACTGATTACACGGACAATGCCATGTCTATGTAAGTTCACACTTCCCTGTCCAAGGGGAAAAAATATAATTGTTGCAATAACATGATTTTTATTAAGAATCACCTTGTTCCATGCTCTAGTTCACTAGCCATCTTATTATATAGGTGGTTATTTGGTAAAGGTCATACACTGTAGTTCATAAATGTTATACACATTCATCATTTTTAGATCGAATAAAGTTTCCAGATATATACTTATTAGTTAACAGAGAAGCAATATTTCTGTCCTTTTTCCTTTGCCAGGCCTTATCAAATCATCTGAAATAGCCATAAATGTAACTTATTCTTTGTCACTGTAAGCTTTCAGGCTGCTTTGTCTTAGTTAAAACACTGCAGGAAAGACAAAAGTTTCACACCCTTTATTGCTGGAGAAAGAGAACTTTGTAAGAACATTGCTCCCTATATAAACCTTGCTTCACGGATGTTTCTAGGGACAGTCAAGTATCTTACACCTGTAAGACATTTCCAGGGGAAATTATTAGAGGGAGAGTCACCTTAAAGATTTAACAGATTTACAGCTATGGTTATAGGAGCCTATGAAACTTCTTTTCATATGATGGGTGTTAACCTTATCATCCCTGCCTGACTTTAACTCTGATAATTCTACCTATTCATTCAATTCCCTGCTCTGCAACCAAGTTTCTGTGTGTCCTTGAGCAAGTCACTTGGAACCTCTTTCCTAAAAATGCAAGTAAGCACCAAGAGGTGCATGGATGTATTTAACTCCTAGGCATCTTGGGGGTGCTGCCTTACTTGGGATTTTCTATACTTTTCCAAATATATGGGCTTGGGCCACTGCATCATAATCTGTGAGTTACCCTAGTAGGATGCCAGTTGTCATGCACAGAATCTGGATAGTTAACCACCTCAGTAAATCCCTGGACTTCCTTCACACCCTGTGGTTTGGCAATATTTCCTTTGTAACTTTCAGTTATTCAGATCTCATAACACTTATTCTAAAGTTAGTAAGTCTGATAAAGGGGACCACAGTTCTCCTCCGTTTCACATCCTAGCTTTGATGCCTAAGGGTCCCACAAGTCACTAGTTCATTTATACCAAAACAATCCTGGGGCTAGACTGAATCCCACAGGCATTCATACCCTTTGGGAGCTGCCAGCAATTTCCCACGCTCATCTTTCATTGTTATCTCCATTGTCTTTGTCTTCAAATTGTTTTGATTCAGTGCAGATTGCCTGAAATTTTTCTCACCACTCCTACGTTGCCCATCCACTGTGGTAGGCATAATGAGTCTCTCCTTCTTTCTTCCCTCAATGTGGTTTCAACTCTGAGTTTTGGTAGTATTGCAGGCTGCACATAAGGGTTTCTTTCTAACTTCAACTTGCTTGATAGGTGTTCACATCTTCAAAATATGTCCTTATTCCTGTTGAATGTTGAAAACAACCCAGGATCTCTGTTCTCTTTCCTGTCTCATGCTGAGAGTGTTCTGTCCAGTGTTGTATTGCTGTCAAATCCATGGCTTACATTGCCAGTTTGTTCAGCAGGGTATGCTCTTCCTGTGTGCCAGTTATTATAAACTTTAAGTAATATTGTATCTTAGTTTGTGGCTCTTTTACTTACAGCTTGTCTTTGCCAATTGATCTCAGGCTGGTTTAATTATATATAAGCAGCATTAGGACACATTACTAAAATCTCATATTGCTGCTCAGTATTGCTGAGATCACATTGCAGCTGGGTCCACAGTCCAGCAGGAATTGAATTGGTAGTTGTTCTAATGGCACTATTACAAATGCAGTGATTGAATGACTGGCAACCATCTTCTACATTAGCAAATTCAAGCACCAAAATTTGTGCAGTGGCCTGCTCCAAATAGGTTTTTTTTAAAACTAGAATTCTCTATGTTCTTAATCATGATATGTGCTTCTGAATTTTTGTCTTTTCCTTTTCTCCTGGGGTGTCTGGTTTCTTAAGCAATTATAGAATTACTTCTAGCCTGGATATTTTTATTTCTTTCAGTTTTGAAATATGTAGATTTTCATATGCTTGGTCTGCCTGTGTCTGTGAGATTGAGTCAATGTACGTGTTTTGTAATAGTGAATAAGTATGCTTATGCTGTAGCCACTGCTGTGGCTGTAGCTTGTGTAGGTCATATCCAAGCTAGGATTATATGAGCTAGCTCATGCAGAAAGCAGGGCAGAGTGGCACCTTAAAGACATAAAGGCATAAGCTTTTGCAGACTATGGATTATTTTATTGGATGCTATGAATGGTCTCATAGAGATCCAGGGCACTAAATAGAAAAGAATAAAATACCTACTAGCTCAGATACTGAGAGCAGGGTATCCATGGTAGCACTGAGCTCAGCAAGGACTAATCACCCTAGTATTAGCCCAACTTCTCTGGTGGGCTTTTCAGCTTTCACTGAGATGTATGCTGACGTAGCTACACTGCTTCCTAAAGCAGACACAGGTAGTATAATGCTAGTCCAGGCATGTCTACATTAGCTGCTGTCATAATGGACTATGGCAAATACGCATATTATTTTGGTTCTTCCTCTAGACCTGCATATTAAAGATATGGCCCTGTGAAGTTGTGTCATCTGGCCTTCAGAGCTGCCTGCAGTTCAGAAACATGGTGGTGGGATGACCTGTGGCTATCACAGTGTGACCTGACTGCCACAGCAATTACCACTTGCTCTGCCACCAAATTTCCAGGCTTTAGGGCAGCCCTGCAAGCAAGATGATACAGCTCTATGGACCAGATCCAGGCTATAGACTGATCTTACATTCAAGCTTTAGTTTGCAGGGACAGATGAGCTTGACACTCCTGACCTAGATATTTCAGGTATCCTTGCTCCTTGGAGGCAATTCCTGGAGTTAGACATGTTTCTTTTAATAATCATTCTTCTAATCCAAATCACCTGTGCCATAAATTATGCTTTAATTAAGGTCTTTCAGGTCTATGGGCTTACCATATTTACTCAAATATAAGACAATATTTTCTACCCCGATCAGTGTGAGCAAAGAAGCACCTCATCCAACATTTGCATAAAAAGAAACCTCATTAAATAGACTGTTTATCATTAATCTGCTGCCAAAAGCAGCATGTGCACAGTAATGGAAACCATCTATGAAGTTGATTAAATGCACCCCTCCCCACTGAGCATGATTATAAAACATATGGCCCATATTGGGCAAAATTATCGATGGGAACCTACCACAAGGATAGATTTAGAGCAGCCTATCTGAATAAAATACATGGTAGTGCCCACTGCATTCAGACGCCCTCAGCACTGACTGTGCCTTTCTTTCCCTTTTCTAATGCATCATATTTTCTTAAACATCTGGCAAACACCAGCATACAGGGCCCTGAATAGTTTGTCTCAGTGTTCCTCGCTCTCTCAGCTGTCACATAATTAGTGTGGCCCTGCCCTCCACAAGGGAGAGCCAGACCATGTTGCCCCGTGCCTCATTTGGATATTAATCTTTGGAGGATCCCAGGACTCATGGCAAGACCACCTGGTTCCAGTCATGAGTGGGAGCTAATTAGCACATGGATCCATGTGTATATGTTGGGGTCGGGGTTGGGGGGACATATCTGGAATACACCCATGTACAAAGCAGTGCTGAGCTATGGGATCACCATGGCTTGAAATGCTGTTGATTCTGCTGAGGACCAGTCCAGTGAACTCTACAGTAAGTCATAAGCCTCTTGGCTTTGAGCTAATATCACCCTTACTTTGTACTATAAGTAAGCACAAAAGTACTGCTCAAAAGTGGATTTTAAAGTATGATAAAATTTGTGATAAAAATAAAATTTGTAGCAGTTTCTAAAAAGGTAAAATACTTTGGTTCTGGATTAACTATGGGCCCCCCAAATATTCTGCATACAGGCATACTTATTTCAAGGTCAATGTTTTCAAATTTGCCGCTCACTCGCATATGTTCAGGGAGAGCAGGGTCTGACAGTACAGGGCGGGGGGGAGGGGACTACAGGGGAAAGAATTTGGGGTGGGGGCAGAAGGCAAGGAAGCCACTTGATCCCCCAGATTTATCTTTTCTGCTGTAGTAGTTGAGGAGGAAGGGGGGGGGGTGGCAAATTCAAAGCAAACCTACAATAATTAGATTTTATACCTGGAAAATTATAACAAATTTATAAGTTTTCCATATATAGAATCTAATTCTTGTGAGAATCATCTTATATTCAAGTAAATATGGTACATATGAATGCTAGTGTTATTGTAATCTGTTGTTTTTGTTCTTTTTTTTCTTCTCAGTTGGTAAAAAATACACCATCTCTTTACAATCTTATTCTATTTTGGGTGTCAGCATTCACCCAGCACCGTTATCACCTGCCCCGATGTTTCAGACATTATTCTTATCAACAGTGCCTAACTCACTTCTCATTCTGCTTCCTCAGGATGAAACAGAAACCAGTTTTAAAGTCATTTTCTCATCTTTATCCCCTAAAGTCAGCTTTGTATGCAGACCTGATGCTTGCTCATTGCTTCTTAGGGTGTTTTTATCTGGAAATCTAGCTTTCACAGTGGTGTTTCTCTGTGCTGTCTGTTCTGTTTCTAGATGCTGCTTTGTTTGGTTTTTAATCATATTCCCTGCCTTTCTGTGGGTCTCACTAAACCCACTGCTGTCATCATGTTTCACATACTGCATGCTAGATAATAACATGAAGGAACCACATGCTTGTAGAAAGAAACCGTCTCTTTGTTCAAAAAAATGTTTACAGTTCTCTCTGACGCTCGACAAGATGGGCCTATGGTATGACCCAGTAAATGGTAATTCCAGTATTGCCAACTGTCATGATTTTTGACATTGTTCTTAAAATCTACATTTCAGGAAGGTGAAAAACTTAGGTCTCTCTTTATATCTGTCCTGCAAATTTGTCCAAAATCTCAGGTTTTCTCACCCATGTAGTGTTTCAAAATTGTTTCATTGCAGACAGCAACTACATATAATGTATTCAATATTCATATTATTACTGTGAATGTTTTTGTCCAGTAATGTGTGTGCATAATATAAACTCCAAGACAAGATAATTCAGCACAATCTTCCCTTAATAGTATCATAGTATCTAGGGTCAGAAGGGGCCTAGAGCAGGCCATCTAGTCTGACCCCCTGCCAATGGCAGGAACAAGTGCCAGGGTCACAGGACCCC
>JAGPOW010000261.1:130402123-130430266 GCA_030014935.1 Caiman crocodilus
ACGTTGCCCGGGGCTCTCTTTTTGTTCCCCACATTTGAAAAAGGACTTCCTGTTGTCCATGATCCTAATTGCCAGACGAAGCTCTACTCCTGCCTTGGCCTTCCTAATAGCCCTCCTGCACTCCTGAGCACAAACGGGGTACTCCACCTCAGAGACTGCTCCTCTCTTCCAAAGGTTGTATGTCTCCCACTTTGCCCTCAGGGTCCCCCGAATATCCCTATTAAGCCATGGGGGCTTCCGGGCACTTTTGCCCATCTTGCATCGGGCAGGAACGGTTGCCCCTTGGGCCCGGAGGATCGTCTACTTAAGGAACCTCCACCCTTCATGGACGCCCATGTCCTCAACCAGTCTCTGAAATTGGCCCTTTTGAAATCTGGGACCCTAGTCATAGTGTGGGTCCTAGCTACACTGCGCCAGACAGCAAATTCTATCAGGCAATGATTGCTATCTCCCAGGGATTCCCTTACCTGGAGATCTCTAACCAGATCATCCCCTGAGGCCAGGACCAGATCCAGCAGCGCATCCCCCCTGGTGGGACCATGCACCTCCTGGACCAAGTGGAGGTCCTACAGCTCTGCCAGGAACTTCCAGGACTGACCTCTCGGACTTGGCTGACTCCATGACAATGACATCCCTCATCCTAGCTGCCTCCTTAAGCTGGCCAGCAATTTGGAGGTCCAGCTCCTCCCTCTGGTTGGGTGGTCTGTAGCAGACACACACTGTTAAGTCCCTTTCCTCTTGTCCTCCTTGCAGCCTGACCCAAATCGATTCCTCCTGGCCCTCAGTTGTCCCCAAGTTGACGCCCGATGCAGAGAAATGCTCTTTGACATAGAGTGCAACCCCTCTACCTCTTTTCCCCATCCTGTCCTTCCTGAAAAGGGCATATCCATCGATGCCTATGGCCCAGTCATGGGTCAGGTCAGAACAGGTTTCCGTGAGCCCAACCAAATCTGGGTCTTCCACGGCCACCAGGAGAGACAGCTCCTCCTGCTTACCTCCCATGCTGCAAGCATTTGTACAGAGGCATTTAAGGCTACCTACTGCTGCCTCTCCCTCTCCACTTGTTTCCCCCAAGCTACAACCACATATGCTTGCCTGACTTACCTGGCTCAGTGGCAGAGTGTCCTCTCCTCTCTTGGCAGGCCTGTCTCCCAGCAAAACTAGTTTAAAGCTCACCGCACGGGATCGGCCAACCTAGAAGAAAAGAAACGCTTGCCTTCAGGTGTTAGGTGAAGTCCATCCTCAGCCAGCATGCTCCGCGTAGAGAAATGCGGGCTATGATCGAAGAATCCAAAGCCCACATCATAACACCAACCCCGAAGGCGCTGGTTTACAGCTGTGATACTGGTCGCGTGTCGCCTTCCCCGTCAACTCACCAGCAGAATGGAGGAAAACACCACTTGCGACCCAAACGCCTTGAGCTATCTTCCAAGAGCCTTGAAGTCTTCTATGATGGTCTCCGGCTGGCCTCTAGAAGCGTCATTGGTTCCCACTTGGACTACCTCTAACAGATGGTAATCTGTGGGTTTAACAATCTTCCGGATGCACTCCATGATGTCCTGAACCCACGCTGCAGGCAGGCATCAAACCTCTCTGCCGAAGGGATTAGGACAGCGGATGGGACCCTCCGTGCCCCTCAGGATGGAGTCCCCGATGACCAGGACTCGACACTTGCTCCTCCTTTGGGTCTGCTTCTTCCCCTCCACTTGCGACGAGGGTGCATGATCAGCACTGCAAGGGGGGTGCTTCTCAGCAGTCTCCTCCAGGGTGGCCAGGGCCGCATACTTGTTCCCAAGTGGCACCTCAGGTACAGGTTCTGCAGCAGCACGGGCTGCCCTGGATCCAAGGGGAAAGCATGACCTGCTTTGTAAAGTACTATGGGTAATGTAATGAAACTAGTAGTTAGTGCATTTAAAACTAACAAAAGGAAGGTATTTTTCACCCGGTGTGTAATTGAAGTGTGGAACTCATTGCCACCAGATGCAGTGGGAGCTAACAGTTGAGCCAGATTCAAAAAGGAATTGGATAAATTCTTGGAGAAAAGGGGCATCAGTAGCTATTGGGCATGGAAGCTAGGGATACAGCCTCTGAATTAGAAATTCTTAGACCTTAAATGCTAGGTGCTTCAAACGAGAGAGGTACAGTGGACAAAAAAAAACAGGTCACACCCAGTTCACTTTCCCTTCCACTCAGCATCCACACTCTACCGCTATGTGACACATTCCTATTAGCTACCTTCAAGGGATCGTGGGCCCTGGAGGTGGAGACCAGGGTCTAGACCCTGAAAAGGTCCTGGGAAAAATTCAGCATTTCCTCCACATCTTGCCTGTGAACACCTTTTAGGTAGAAGGGCTGCCAGTCATATTGGAGCTGGTGGCGGAAGTTGTGAACCATCAGGCACCAGGACACCTGGCTACTGGCACTGTATGGGAGACTCTGCAGAGCATGAAGACAGGAAGTATGAACATGGCTGTGGAGGCAGACCAGGCCTTGCCTGCTTTCTCAGAAGAGGAGGGTCAGGGCACTTGCAGAGACTCCATGCCATCTCAGTCAGAAGAACCACCGTGACACCGATCTCTGGAGATCAGCTAAGAGCTCTTGGCCAACGTGTTGAAATAGTGCCAAAGTATGCACAGGACCAGCTGGTTGATGACCAATATCTTCCTGTGAAGGGATAGATATAAGAGAGGTCTTCCCATACTTGCCACCACTTAGAAACCTTGACCTCTAGCTGCTCCAGTTTTCCAGAAGGGTCACTAGGGTACAAATAGAATCCCCAGATGCAGCAGTGAGCCTGCACTCCATTGGATGTTTTGGAGCACATGTGTGAGCCCACCTGCATTTGTCACTGACCATCAGGCCTGAGCTCTTGACTCAGCTGACTTGGAAAGAGGAGGTAGATTGGCAGATGCCCACTTGTGGCAGGTCACCCAGGTCCTGGATGGTGAGGAGCATGTCACCAGCATACACTGACAGCACCACCCTCATGGCCTGCTCCTTGAGCATCAACCCCCTTGCTCAAGGGCATTGATGCTCAAGGAAACAGAAAACAGGAAGGGCTTGAAGATGACAGCATAGAGCTGGCCTGAGAGTGGGCTAACTTGATACAATCCTGGCCTGAATGGGATGGGTTTCATCAGTATCCAGTTGAATTTGACCATGAACTCTACAGAGGTGTATAGCACCTGGAAAAAACTGCACAAAGCAGGGACCAAATTTGAATGTCCTCAGAATGCCTTTGAGCATTCTGAGTAATAAGGTACTGTGATCTTCCTTATTAAATGCTTTCTCCTGGTTGAAGGATAGGAGGGCAAATGACAGGCCAGCCCTGTGAGCAGTCTCAAAGAAGTCCCAGACCAGGTACAGGTTTTTAAACATGGAACACCCTGGAACTGTGTACATCTGATCATGATGAATCGCGTCTACCTTCATGGACTTCAGGTGTAGCAAGATGGCTTTCACTATGACTGGAACCAGTTCCTCAGGTGACAGGGGTCCCCCTTTTTGGACAGAAGGGTCAAAATGCCTCCTGCATGACAGGTGAAGCTGCGTGTCCTGTTCAGATTCAGCCTAGACCATGGGAAGGTCCAGGTAAAGGAATTCTCAGCAAGTGCAGCAGAGCTCCATGTTCAGTTTGTCAATGACTTTGTTGGTGGAACTCAAGTAGAGGGCATCTGCAAGCTCATCCAGGGTGAGAGAACTCTCTAGCTAGTACCAGTCACCCATGCTGACCTGTGGCAGTCCTTCTTACAAGACCTGGATGGTGCCAGCATCAGTCAGATCCAGCATTGCATAGAAAGCCCCTGCCTATTCTTGCACCTCACCAGTGTCAATGAGGGAATTTTATTCTCCATTAAGAGGCAAGCAATGTACTTCTTGGCACACCTCCTCTTCAGGTTATAGAATAAGTGAGAGCTGTGGTGCGCCTCCCAGAGGAGCTGGACACATAGGTGGACAAATGTTTTATGAACAGGACAGTTATCCAGAGGTCAGAGCTTTTCCTGCCCCTCCTAATAGTCTTTGCAGAAGGACAGAGTCTCTGGGTCAGTGTCCAGCTACCTCTTGAACTCCAGCACTTCCCTCTTTAAGCTGCTTTCTAGTCATCTCCTGCTGTCAGGTATGCCCCTGGTTGTAGCGGTGATAGTACTGCCTGACATGCAGCTTTCCCATACCCCACAATCTTCAGGCCAAGGGAAAGGACTACTGCTTGCAATGCTTCTCCGCCAGCCCCTGACCTCTGCCCTGCTGCCAGCTGAATGGGGACCTGGATATGGAAGGACTAGATGTGGTGGAGGTTAGGGTCCCAGCACTCTAGCAGGATGATGATGACCAGGGAGAGAACTCTCTTCAGGTTTTGAAGGAACATATGAAGGCCCAGTTAGGGAGGTGTGTGGGTTGGGTCCAGGGTTGAGGACCACCCAGGTCCTCAGCTATTCCAGGGACTTCAGAAGTAAATGCTTACCTCCCCACTTCTTCACCACGTCCTCCATGGTTACCTCCATGGCAAGGGACAAGACTCCCTATGGCAAGGGAGAAGATTCCCTTGCCATAGTGTCTAGAGGCCACCATTATCTTCAGGGCCTCCAATGCCTAAGCAATCATTTGCACATAGGTGTTGAAAGGTACTACTGTCTTGGGCAGGAAACAGGGCACCCTATGCCACTGGCTGATGGCAGGGTGGAGGTCTTGATTACCCAAGGTAGTGAGGGCAATTGCAATGCAGGGCCCAGGTTCTGAGACTGTGTAGGTTTTCCTGCAGCCATCTGGGTGTAGCTTCTGAGCAGTCAGGTTTGCAGACCTAGGAGAATACTGTGTGGGCAGGGCACCTACCAACAAGGCAGTACTAGTCCATGCAGGTGTTGTTTCTTGCAAGTCCTTTCTCCTTCTCACCTTCTGTGGAGGAGGAAGATGAGGATCCCTTGTCTTGTTCCCTGCTGTAGTTGGGTTTGGTGAGGTTCTTTGACCCCCTCTTGGGGAAACTGGCCATGGAGAGCCCCCTGGCTCTGCTGGGTGTCCCTTGTCTCATTGAATGCCCCCTGATTGGGGCTGCTGATTTGGCAAGCCCCTTAAGGGGCTTGTAACCTGCCATTAGAGCCAGATGGGAAGGGGTTGGATGGAATGGAGGTTGGGGCTGTGGGCTCCCTCTCCACGTGGGAGAGAAGTTGGAACTTGTTACAGAACAAGGGTGTCCAGGGTGCCTCCTCTGACTGAACCAGGTTGGGGGCTGTGTGGGATGATGATGTGTGTATGTGAAGGGCTGCAGCTGTTAAGGGGGTAAAACAGAAAAAGGTGCACAAGGACACATACAAGAGGGAAAGTAGAATTATGGTGGTGGTTGACTCAGCTGAAAAACAAATATTTAGGACAGGGGGACTTCCCACAGGGGGAATTGATACAGGGGTGCTGCTGAAGCAGCTAGCAGAACAGCAGAAGTGTTGTTTGCTGGTGGAGGTGCCCCACTCCTGGCTGTCTGGACTCCCCTCTCACTGCAGGTGGCCACAACAGCAAGTGGCATGTGGTGGGTGAACCAGGAGGTCCAGGTGAAGGTGGTGGCAGAAGTGGGGAGCAGAAGCCTACAGCAGCTCAGCAACAATGCTGCTACTCTGTGACCCAGCAGCTCCAGCAACCATGGTTAAGTGGTGGTACCACCTGACAAACACAGGCCTTTTAATGTGCCATTCTGGAACATGGGCCAAAGGCATACAAGTAGAGCTATAAACTCTCCTTGGTGGGGGGGTGGGGTGGCGTTAAAGGCACACAAGTAATCACTTGGGAAAACAAAAAGACCAAACAGGAATGAGAATGAAGGTCATAGGTTCAAAACAAGTGCACCCAAAGAGGAGATCAAGCAGAGCAGACCAGACAGTGCCCACTAGTCCTTGACTGAATGCCAGGAGCAAGTGGACACTGTCCAGTGAAACTCTGCTCAGAGGGACAAGAAAATACCCCGACAGTTCTCAGGGGTCCCTGGCTGACAGGATGCTAGGGAAGGTTGTAACTGGCATCTGGTCTAGGAGATGGCAGTTTTAACATTCTTATGTTTATGACCTTAAGTATTACAGCTCATGCTTCTTTTCATTGGATTATTCCAATGGCACCTGTATTCCATAAGGAATTCTCACTCTAGTTCTTGCAGCATTTCACTTTTCCAGTCACTCTTCATTTCCTATATTCACATTATTCTCTGAGTCTCATCTTGATTATAGTTCTTCTGCTCCAGTGCTAGCTGTTTCAGCCCCATCTTTCTGTTTCATTTCTCCTCCAGTCTCTGTGCTGAATCCTGCAAAAAGTATTCCCAGATAATGTCTCTCTGCTAACTGCTTCTAGCATCTATATTATTTACCATCACACTTCAGGACCTGAGGAATTTTATGTTAGACCTTGTGTATGTTACAAAATGTTACCGTCCTTGATCACAGTTTTGAATGCCTGAGTTAGATAACATTAAACTACACTTTATTTAGGAATTAGTTGATATCAGGACAAATCATTTTGGTCATTATGTCAGTTAACCATAATTATACCATTCTGGAATAAGGAGCTAAATAGGCAATCTGATACCATATAAGATTTGTTTAAAAAATGCATCAACTAACTCTATTTTTGAAAAATATATTCAAATACTGTAACTTTTTATAGAGGTAGCCAGCCTTCATTATGAGTCATAAAGGCCATAAAGGTCTATGATTCATCGACATTCAGTTTAAGGCTCTATGGGATCTAGCTGAAGTCCCAACAATCAATACTTCTTGCCATGCACATGTAGTGCAATTTTGGGAATGGAGACTAGATCCCTATCCCACTTTATTTGTCAGTGCAGCAGCAGTCTGGGATCTTGAAACAGAAATTATTTTTTTCATTAAATTCTAAATATTTGTATTTGTAAACTTTGGAATGATTTTGTTAAAATGTTTCATTTAAATAACAGGAAAATATATAGCTTAGTATAAAACATTAAATGCAATACGTATAATATTAAAATTTGTATTTTACAATAAAATATAAAAGTAACAATATTTCATTCTGATTTCCAATTGCTCATTCTTGTTCTTTCCATAATTTGAAGATCAATATGTAATAGATGACATTTTTCAATTAAATAATTTCTACCAAAAAATTCTATTTCATTAACAACATTAACCGCCCCCCAACCTATGAAGGAATAGAAAACCTCCACAGTCTTTAGGTTAGCTGTTATCATTTATCCACTTCATCAGACAGTCAAGGTCATGAGCTTATATTTGTAAGGCATGAAAATCTGAAAACATATCGATTTGAGTTGGGTTTTTTAAATCAATTTCTTCATAGCTTTTTACTTGAGTTGTAGACAAAATACAGATGAAATAATTTGGTCCAGTCCTCTCTAATATCTTCTTTGGGACAGGCTTTCTAGAATATATTTCCAGACTGAGGCCTACTTTTCTTTTCTTGTAGGGACACACTTTGGGTTTGTTTTTTTTCCAATTTGCCTTCCAAATCCAGTACTTACACTAACACCTAACTAATTTGCATTCAAAAGCTTATGAGAGTAGAAAATTAGTGCACACATCCTGCAGGCAAAACTTAGGTAGATTAAAGGGAAAAATTACCACATTGTATTTGTAAAAGTGTTTTCTATAAATTTGTTGTTGTCTATTACTTCATGAACAAATTATGGAAAAGTCTGAAATAGGAAAGACTTACTAGGTTGCCCACTCCATTCCCTTGACAATACAGAACTATTTATTAAAGTTCATTTTTAGGTTCTTTAGTCTTCTGTAGTTTTAAATGATGCAAACAAGGGGACAGGATAGACTAAGTAATATTTCACTGCTTAATACAGGGCACTGTCAGGAAGTTTTCCATCACCATTTTGATTTTCCCTTTGAATTCTTTCCATTGTTTGCAGAATCTTATTTTGCACAGCCACAATGATCCATTCTTAGGGTTGATACCTATAAAATATTTGTAAATAGATACTATATATTTTATATCCTTCGGTAGAGACAGGTAGTTAGCCATGTTAGTGTGAATCAAGCAGAAAATAGGGTTCTTAGGGTCCTGGTTCATGTTCTAATTATAGCCAAATAGAAGCCATAAACAACAGACCAAGGTTGTTACACATTTTCAAGCACTATGTAGCTGGTTGGTTCTTTTTATAGCTTGGGGCATTTTTCCCCAGTCCCATGCAAACCAAGGAAGGCTTTTTCCTAGCCTTGCCCCTATTTGAATATTCCTTAAGAGTAGTCTATTATTTTCCTTTCTGGAAATCCTGTCTCTCCTATTTCTTCTCAAGGGAAGGGGATTAACTCCCCTTGGGAGGATTCAATTTTCTCACCCATAAGTACTCTCATATTTAGATCCATCATTCCTGCTATCTTGATTGGCCTCTCTCTGGGATCAGGCTGCTCATCTCCATATTGTCTCTTTTCCTCTGCTTTGTCCATATATTCCATCTTCTCTTCAAGGGTGAGCTCACACTCAACTTTGGAAGTGAGGTCTGACTCTTATTTCAGAGTTTCTTTTGTTCCTATCAGGGCATATTCCTTAACTGCTTTGCAACTCTTAGACTGGTGTCCCTCTTTCCACCATAGCTGTCTGTCAGAACTATGTCTATTACCAATCTGTTCTGCTGCATGCCCTTTGAGGGCTAGGCATAAGTCTAGCTCTCTATGCTATCTGTGGCTTCTATCCTTGCTTTTAGGGAAGCTTTCTTGGCAACCTTTTTCCCTGTACCTACAGTCTGTGCCATCATATCTTTTTCCTTCAATTACTGCTAGGTGCTGCTTTCCAGGTTTTCCTCAGGCCCTTACTCTGTTAAGCTGGACTGTGGTAGCTCTAGCCTTCTTGGGCCTACTCACAGCTCCCACTGCCTCTCAGGTCTGTGTCAAGAGCTCGTTTCAGTAGCACAGATACAGCCTCAGCCTGATCCAATCTCCCCCTCCACGCCACCACCCCAATTCTTAGGATGAAGCTAATATCTCCCTGGGCTCCAATCCTTCCAGTCATGTGCCCTTGACAAGACCCAGGTATGGCCCACCTATTCAATTAGAGACATGTTCTTCTCATTTGCAGTTGGTTCAACTGAGCTACAGCCTTTTCTATCTTCCTGGAGTTCTTCCCTGTTTGCCTATTGTCTGGCTAGCACCCAAATTGTTATTGGAAGCCCTATAACCCTTCTCTTGCTTTCTCATGGCTGCTTATTTTAGTGCAGCTGGCCCTAGCTCAGCTGACTTCAACAGAATACTGCTCTCATCTGGTATTTTCCCCTCTTTGGCTCCCTGTTAGAGCCCAAGTTTACTTTATCAGATTCTGTGTATCAGCAGTATATCAAATGGACAGAGGCAGATAAGGTTCTTTGGGTACATCTGATATCTTTTATCAGACCAACTCAAATAGTTGGACAAATTCTTCTTTGCAAGTTTTTGGGTACAAATACCTTTAGTCAGGCTGAGGAAGCACCTGCAGTTGGTGTGTGCTCTTCTTGGATGGAATCAATAGTAAAGAAGCCAGAAGCTGGTGGCTTGGAAGAAAGCCAATCAGTAAAGATGTAAATTAAGGAGTCAGTGGTTGAGAGACACGTTGGTGTGGTGGGGATGGCAGAGGGGAATGAATGTAGTTGGTAAATACTGTAGGCGTACCTGGGGAGTCAGATGTCAGGCAGGTTGTAATGTGTCATAAATCCAATGTCTATATTTAGTCCATGCTTTTTTTGTATCTTTCACTGATGAAGTGAAGTTTGTAGGCTCATTTGTGAAAGGTGTTTTGTAAATTCCCTTTGAGGATTAGAACTGAGAGATTGGAGTGGTTTTCTTGTGATAAATGTGCTCCCAAAGGTAATTATTGTCGTTGATAGATTTCCAGTGTGCATTCATTGTGGTACACAGTTTTGTTCAATCTCACCTACATATTTTCCATCAGGGCATTTGGTACACTAGATGAGATGTATTACATTTCTGGAGGTGCAGCTATAAGATCCAGGAATGGTGATGTTTCTGTTGTGGGGTAGTAGTGGGAGTATGTGATTATGCTGAAATTACGCCTGTGTGATAAAAGTGCTTGCTGAACGCTCTGTGAAAAGTAGACCAAGTATTTTTTTTCTGTTACTTGTTCAGATATTAAGCTATATGTTGTTGTTAAGAGTCTAATTAAAGTCAAAGATTAATGAAGTCTTGTATGTAGTGAGGCCTTGTATGTAGTAGTAGGCCCTGTGATGTAGTAAAAATTAACCTTATCAGAAGAATGCAAGGCTTATAGTATTATTGGTCAGTCCTAGAAAGAATTACAGTGGGAGAATCTGGATGGCTCTAAGTTATCAATATAGCTCAGAAGTTGTAAATTGGCTGGCACATCCAGAAACCATTAGAAGGAAGATGCAGCTCTGTAAAAGAAGCTACTGATTTAAGACTAGCTGTTGACCTGGGTTCGGTGGGCCTCGAGGAGCCTGAGAACTGACTACCAGGGTCCTTCCCGGTACCCCCCCGGACAGTGCTGATCAGGGACACTTGACTTCACTGAGCTTTGTGGAAAAAGAACTTGTACATCAAGCATCAAAGGGGGCTGCCAATAAGTTGCTGATACAAATTATTTTTGTCTGTCATTGTCTGTCTTATTATACTACATGTAGTCATGTTTTTCTTAAGTCAATAAACAGTTCTTGCCTTTTTCTCCTGACTACACTTTCAATCCCAAATCCTCCGCAGATGGCTGGGACATAAATTGGCATCATGAACAGGATTGAGAGGCTCTGGTCCAGAGAGAAAGATTGGAATGGAGGGAGTTGGATGGGCCCCATTGGTGGCTTTGCTTAAGGAAGTGATAGGGGCAGAGAATTTTGGGTGGGATAAGGATAGGTTGAGGCCTGCCTGGAATGACCCTGGAACCGTACCCAATCATTAGGCTAGGTTTGCTGCTCTTGTCCACGGTAAGCCCAAGAAGGGGTGCCTTTCATGGCTGCTGGCCACATGTCTGCGGTTAGGAGCTAAAGAGAATGCCCAGCTTTGGGAAAAGGTCACCTGGCTGAGTAAGGAGTTGGAGGACATGAGGAATTCCAACACTGAGGTATATGAGGCTGTGCAAGCTGCTCAGAGTCACTTGGAGACATTAGAATGGAGGGAAGGAAAAATTATGATTGCATGTGTGGCCACTTCCTTCCAGAAGAGGGCACAGTTAGCACAGACTGTGAAGCCCTCCTTCAACAAGGCACAGCAGTGTCTGTATGGAGAGAAACCAGAAGCTGAGCTCTGGGAATATCATGGTGCGGGGACGGAGGAGGAGGAGACTGATGACAAGCCTAGTGCCAAACCTAAATCCACAATCCTAGTGGACTCCAAGATGAACATGAGTCGTCAGTGTGACAAAGCCAGCAGAAAAGCAAATGGCACCTTATCGTGCATCAGCAGATGCACGATGAATAGATCCAAGGAGGTAATACTTCCCCTCTATTGGGCGCTGGTCATACCCTCCCCCCCCACCACCCAAAATGTTGGGAAAAGCCAGGGAAGGCCAGCCCAAGACTCCATTAGCAAAAATGTGGAAAGACTTTTTAGCTGCCAGTTTCAATAAGGTGCAAATTGATGGATTGCTACCACTGTCTTGCGAGGGCTGTGGGCTAAACATTGTAATGAAGGGGCAAGCCCAAAAGCTGAGCCTTCACACCACCATATGTCACTGGAAGGATTCTCTGTCCTGAGGGCAGAATTGTTGACATTTTCCCAGGCACATGCAGGGCTATCAGCCTTTACCCACCACCCCGATCACATGGCCTAGGGAGTCCAGCCTGCCCAACCCCCAAAGAAAGGGACCACAATGGGTGCAGTAGCAGGCTGAGGACCGGTATCTAAAGTTAATATTGGTCCCTTAATTCAGATACCTGTCCAGATTCCATCAGGTAAAAGTGAAATGTCAGTTGATATGCTATTAGACATGGGTTGCCCAGATTTGCATTTTAGAATCTGTGAATTGGAAGGGGGAGAAAGGATCCCCTTATCAAATAACTGGAGTCGGAGGCACTAGACGATCAGGACATCTGGTCCAAGCAACCTTCACGTTACCTAATGGCTTTAAGGTAATGACAGCAGCAGTAATACATAAAGGGGGACCAAGCTTACTGGGACTCAATGTACTAAGAGGACAGTGGTTTGCCCTTGAGTGAGGGAATTGGCAGTTTGGGTGAGCAGTGTCTTACTAGCAATATAATGGATATAATGGCTGTAACTCGATGTAGCATGACCCCATTAACCCTGCCTCTCATGAAAGGAGTACATCAGCCCCAGTATCAAACTCTCCTCCCTCCTTCAGCACCCCCCGCCCTCTACTTTCCACCTTGGAGTCCAGGTTTAGCTCCCTGCTGCCACGGGTGGGGACTGCCCAAATCACAAAAGCTCCATGAATATTTTCCAAATCAATTTGGAGAGCTTTGAATTGATTTGGACCTGTTAATTGGTCCCTGATTTGATTTGATTCTGAGATTTGGCCACAGAATTGGGCACCATCAATATTTCTGTACCCACAACAGGGTGCAGGACTGCAGCCAGGTCCTGCCCGCTGGGCTGCATTGACAGCTTCTGCCTGCAGCTGATCCAGCCTGGCTGCAGTCCTGCACCCTGTTGAGGGTGCAGAAATATTGATGGTGCACCTGTACTTGTGCCATGTCATCTTACCCTCCCACCCCTCCCCATCATATCACCTCTGCCCCTCCAACCCCCCATAGGCTTACATAAAGGGAGCTGCAGGAGCTGCTCCCCACCACTTTTTGGCTGCCACATGCTTCCAATCACCCTTCTTGCTCCCCCTAGCCCCTTGCAGTCTGGAACCATGTTTTTGATCGAGTGTAGTGTAGCCTGAGTTGACAAGGGGGCACAGCTGACATCTGGGTTCATTACAGAGTGTCGTGGAATGAGAAGCAGTGTCCTTGTCAGAGAGAATTTTCTTTATGGCTTGTAATGTGTCCTCCTGGGGGATGTTGGTGTACAGAGATCCACATCCATGGCAGTTAGTATAGTTTTTTCTGGAAGCTCATCAATTTGACCAGTTTTTTTTGAAGAAATCTGTAGTACCTTACAAATAGCTAGCAGCTCCAGTGGTATATGAGAATAGGTTAGCATCTCCTATCCTTTGCCACTTCAAATTGTAGAAATACTTCCTCATTATTTAGTTATTCCTATTCCTGAACATTATTTTCAGCTCTCATAAATCAGAATAGCTCCACAAACCTCACCAAAGATGAACAAATTTACCTTGGCAGAGGTTTTGTCCAATATGATAAGACTCTGTCTACAAGGATAATATGCCTGAGAAAAGCAATGCATCAGCTAAATTTGGCATTTGACTACATTTGGGAATTTTATTCCTATTTGGACCAGAAGAAAATTTGCTTTAGAGGCAGTAATGTAGGAACAATGGCTCATTGTGTAGCTGAAATGAGAGGCATGTGTGCACAACACTTTAAAGTGGGCTAAATGATTTTGTGTCACTTTAATTGTGTTGGTGTTTCCATGACTTAGTAGTGTATTGTGCATTAATTCCAGCCTCTGTAGGGAATTTAGTGGTGTAGTGCACCTCAAATAACTTAGATTTCATCGATTTCATAGACATTAGGGCTGCAAAGGACCTAAGAAGATCATTGAGTCCAGCTCCCCGGCCCAGGGGCAGGAAGTTTTCTGGGGTCATACGATCCCAGCAAGATAAACATTTAAATTTCTCTTGAAGGTATTCAAAGTAGGTGCTTGAACCACCTCCGGTGGCAGCTTTTCCAGACTTTGGGGGCTCAGACTGTAAAGAAGTTCTTCCTTATGTCCAGCCTGAAACGGTCCTGAAGGAGTTTGTGACCGTTTGACCTTGTCATCCCCTGGCATGCTTTGGTGAACAGATGTTCCCCCAGATCCTGGTGAGCACCTGTGATAAACTTCTAGGTGGCTACCAGATTACCCCGAGCCTGTGCTTTTCCAGGCTGAAGAGTCCCATAGCTCTCAGCCTCTCATCATACGGTCTGTTTTCCTGACCTCTGATCATGCATGTGGCTCTCCTCTGGACTCTCTCAAAATTCCCCACATCCTTTTTGACCTGTGGAGCCCAAAACTGGACACAGTACTCCAGTTGCAGCCTCACCAAGGAGTACAATGGAAAAATGATGTCTTGGAATTTGCTTGAGAAGCATCTATGGATGCAAGCCAGTGTTTTGTTCACTTTACTAGCCACAGCATCATATTGAAGGCTCATGTTCATCTTGTGGTTAATCATGATCCTGAAGTCCCTTTTGTCCATAGTGCTAGCCAGCATAGCACTGCCAAGCCTATAAGCATGCTGCAGGTTTTTCTTCCCAAGGTAGAGAACCTTGTATTTTTTGGTGTTAAACACCATCAGGTTCTCATCCACCCATTTTCTGAGCCTGCCAAGGTTGTCCTGGATCGCCCTCCTATCCTCAGGTGTGGACATTTTACTGCAGAGTTTGGTGTCATCAGTGAACTTGGCCAGTCCACTTCTAATACCAATGTCTACATCATTAATGAAGATGTTGCATTGTGTTGGCCCACTGCTCATAGGGCACCATGGTGATTGACTTCCATAAACCACCACCCTCTGAGTCCGACCATGGAGCCAATTCCCCAGACAGTGGATCATGGTGAAGCTGAGCCAGTAGTTGCCCAGTTTTGCCAAGAGGTGATCATGGGATACCAGATCAATGTTTTTTTTAAAGTAAAGATATACAACATCAATCTCTTCTCCCTTGTCCAATAGGTCACATGGTCATAAATGGAAATAAGATTGGTCAAGCAAGACCAACCTGAAACAAATCCATGCTGGCTATTCATCAGGATGCTGCCATCAGCCAGTCTGTTAAGAATGGCCTCTTTGATAATCTTTTCTAAGACCTTCCCAAGAATAGAGGTCAGGCTGATGGGCCTATAGTTGGCCAGATCCACTTTCCTCCCCTTGAAGATATGTACCACATTGGCCTTCTTCAAGTCTTTGGGCACTTCACCAGAGCACCAGGAGTTCTTGAAGATCTGTGCCAGTGGCTGAGCTATGATACTTGCCAGATCCTTGAGTGCCCTGGGGTGTAAGTGTTGGCTACAAATGTCCAACTTGGGATCCTTAAAATTCTGGTTTATTACGTGGATTGAAACACTGTAATGAAGATAAAACATAAACCTTGGGGCTGGTTCCCCCCCCCACACACATAGACATGCACACACATGCACACCCACACAGTAGCAAGCTACAAGTGTTAGGTGTACCTATCCCACAGGCACTGGAGTCTGCCATCAAGGCTTCTTTTAGTGTGGTGTTATCTTCCAGAAGGGGGTCACTGGTTGGTCCTTCTGGCTGGACAGGTCAGGTGCTGGTCAAGTTGGAGATCAAGAGGGTGCTGCTGAGGGTCACTTTTCACTGCTTTTTCATAGATTCATAGATGTTATGGTCGGATGGGACCTCAATAGATCAACAAGTCCGACCCCCTGCATAGGCAGGAAAGAGTGCTGAGTTCAGATGACCCCAGCTAGATGCCTATCTAAACTCCTACTGAAGACCCCATGGTAGGGGAGAGCACCACCTCCCTTGGGAGCCCATTCCAGACTCTGACCACTCTAACTGTGAAAACGTTCTTCCTAAAGTCTAGTTTAAATCTGCTTTCTTCTAGCTTGTGGCCATTATTTCTTGTAACCCCTGGGGGCACCTTGGAGAGTAAAGCCTCACCAATTCCTTTCTGTGCCCCCATGATGAACTCATAGGCAGCCACAAGGTCACCTCTCAACCTTCTCTTGCGGAGGCTGAAGAGGTCCAGATGCCCTAGTCTCTCCTCAGAGGGCTTGGCTTGCAAGCCCCTAACTATACGTGTGGCCCTTCTCTGGACCCTCTCCAGGTTATCCACATCACTCTTGAAGTGTGGCGCCCAAAACTGCACGCCATATTTCAATTGCAGTCTGACCAGGGTCCAATAGAGGGGGGCACCTACTGGGTTCTGTTCGTCATGCATCTGATGATGCACGATAAAGTGACATTAGCTTTCCTGATGACTTTATCATACAGCCAACTCATGTTCATCTTGAAGTCTACTAGGTCTCCAAGATCCCTTTCCCCTTCTGTTCCACCAAGCAGGTCTTTTCCTAGGCAGTAGGTGTGCTGGACATTTTTCCTCCCTAGGTGCAGCACTTTGCATTTCTCCTTGTTGAACTGCATTCTTTTGTTTTCTGCCCACATGTCCAACCTGTACAGGTCTGCTTGTAGCTGTTCCTTGCCCTCTGGCGTGTCCACTTCTCCCCACAGATTTGTGTCATCCACAAACCTGGACAGAGTACACTTCATTCCCTATTCCAAGTCTCTGATGAAGATATTGAAGAGTATCGGTCCAAGGACCAAGCCCTGCGGGACTCCACTGCCCACACCCTTCCAGGTCAATACCGACCGATCCACTATGACTCTCTGGGCGCAACTCTCTAGCCAATTCACCACCCACTGGACTGTGTAGTCATCTAAGTCACAGCCTCTTAACTTGTTCACCAGTATGGGGTGGGATATCGTATCGAATGCCTTCCTGAAGTCTAATTATATGACATCAACCCATACTCCTGCATGCAAGTGTTTTGTAACCTGGTCATAAAAAGAGACTAGATAAGTCAGGCACGATCTACCTGCTATGAACCTGTGCTGGTTTCCCATCAGCATCATTTGTCCTGCTGGGCTCTCGCAAATGTGAGCCCTGATAATTTTTTCAAAGACTTTGCCAAGGATGGATGTGAGACTGACTGACCTATAGTTGCCTGGGTCCTCCTTCCTCCCCTTTCTGAAAATGGGGACCACATTGGCCCTTTTCCAGTCCTCTGGGACCTGGCCCGTGCAACACGAGTGTTCAGATATTCCCACTAGTGGCTGTGCAATGATGTGAGCCAGTGACTTCAGTACCCTCGGATGGAGCTTATCCAGGCCTGCTGACTTAAAGGCATCCAGTTCTTCCAAGTGACTCTGCACCATCTCAGGGTCTACACTTGGTAGTCTGCTCCCTTGCTGCTGCCTCTGTACAACCCCAGTGAGACACTTGTCTTGTCCCTCACTTAAGAACACTGAGGCAAAGATCTCGTTGAGGAGTTCAGCCTTGTGCACCCTGTCGGTCACCAATTGCTTTTGCCCAGTTATTAGAGGTCCTATTCCTTCCTGGGCGTTCCTTTTACTCCCTATATATCTAAAAAAACAATTTTTTCTTATCCTTAACTTGGGATCACATCCTCAGCTCCATGGTAGCTTTGTCCTGTCTAACTGCCTTCCTACAAGCACGAGCAGAGGAGATATAATCCTCTTTAGTAATCTCTCCCCATTTCCACATTTTATATGCCCCCCTTTTTGCCCATAGGCTGCTCTGGATTTCTCTGGTCAGCAAAGGAAGCCTCTTGGCCCCTTTCCCCTTTTTCCCCACATCGGGATCATTTCCTTCTGTGCCCGAAGGATCATTTCCTTAAGACACAGCCACCATTCCTGGGTTCTCATCTCTTCAAAACCCTTACTCTGTAGTGTATCCTTGACTAAACGCCTGAGTTCCTTGAAATCAGCTTTCTTAAAGTCTAGCACTTTCACCCTATTAGTTATCTTACCCACTTGATGTCTTATAATGAATTCTATTATTTGGTGATCACTGTCCCCCAGGTGACCACCAATCTGTAGGTCTACTGTCATGTCATCCCCCATTACCAATACCAGGTCCCGTAAAGCATTCCCCCTAGTGGGAACATGTACCTTCTGCTGTCTGTGTCTCCCAGCAGATGTCTGGGTAGTTTAGGTCCCCTATGACTATTGCCTCCCTAGTTTTTATGGTCTCTGACAGCTGCCTCAGGAGCCCCGAATCTAGTTCTTCCCCTTGGTGTGGAGGTCTGTAGCAGACCCCTACCACCAAATCCCTTTCTCTATGACCTCCATGTAACCTAACCCACAATCCTTCTACCTTTTCCTCCACCGATTCCATTTTGATAAGAATTGATGTATATTGCTCATTGACCTAGAGCGCAACCCCTCCCACTCTCTTCCCCACTCTATCCTTCTGTACAGCTTATAACCCTCAATGTGTACCACCCAGTTGTGGGAAGAATCCCACAGGTTTCTGTTAGGCCTACTAAGTCGTAGGTGTTTTCTGCAAGCAGGAGTGCTAGTTCATCCTGCTTGCTCCCCATGTTTCTAGCACTAGTGTATAGGCACTTGAGCCCTGTGACTTGCACCTTTGTTGTCCTCCGGTTCTAATGCGCAAAAGGCCCCTTATTGCTTACCTGCTTGTTGCTTGCCTGTGCTGTACTGCTGGCCGCCCCATGGATTGCAGGTTCCCAATGTTCTTTTTCTTCAAGCTGGGCTGTCCTTATGGGTGCCACATGGTTTGCTGGTTCATGGCTTCCCCTGCTCTCATCATCCCCTCTCCCCAACAATCCTAATTTATCTGTCCCTGGAAGACTTTGGTGACTCCCCAGTTTTCAGGTTTGCCGACTCCAGGAGTCATTGATGCTCATGGGACTTCCCCCTTGGTGGCTACTGGATGGCATCTGTTAGCCCCAGGGGTCAGCCTCAGGGGTCGTCCACATGTACGTGCAGTTTAGGGAGTCCGTTGATGAATTTTGATTAGGGCTCTGTCAGCAGTTGATCTGGAGATATTCATCCTAAAAGTTGGTCCCCAGCATTGATTAACTCAGACCAGGGCTTCTTGCCCTTGAACAGTGACATTTAGAGATTTCCCGTTTGTTACATTGTCTTCTATTGATTTCTTCTGTTAGTTGATCTGTGGTTTTCCTAGGTGTTAATTTCTGTCTGCGCGCACGTGCTACGTGTTGGCCTCATAGTCTGTGTCTTTCTCCTGTCTATTCCTATCATTCACTGTTCTGGTTTGTTATCGTTTAGTTTCCTTGGTAGCAAAGAAAGTGTGTCCTTTTTTTAACCCACAATTTGGGGATTTCATATCCAGAGGTGATTTCCATCTTGGGAGACCCCAGACATAATAAGCCCTTTACTGATGCCTAGCATGCCAATATATTCAATCTCCCTGACTTGCAGACTTTATATTTGGTGTTTTGCTCACTAGGCTGCATGCTGATTTGCTGCTGTCATTGTACTGAATTTATTTATCATTGATAGTTTTGCATGGATCCATATGTCTCTTTCACAGTATTAGTGAGACATCACAGGGGCTGTGGGAAGGTATAAAAGAGGTCATGCTGGGGCAAAATTAATATGTTTGCACATCTACAGCCCCTTATTTGTACGAGAGAAGAAAATTGTGAAGATAAGAATAATCCTGAAAGTTGTGTGCTGCTGTTATGCATTTGGAATAGTGCCTCCTGTATTGTGTATGTGACTGGAAGGACATAGTCAGCTACACCCACCAGGAAATCAGTAGCCCTGTTCTATAATGTTAAGGCCCAGTAGAGCTGTCTCTAGCTCCATTCCATGGTCAAAGTATGTTGCACCATTAGTACTCTGTTTCAACGAGTTTCAGATATTTGGGGGAGTGACAGTATTTGTATCCTGTAATTCATGTTTTTTACCATGCTATCTGCCTGTACTGTAGATATTATCATTATATGACTCATAATAAATTTTGTAAGGGATTCACAGGTAAAAAAGCTTTTAAGAGTTATTTTCATATAAAAAAGTTATAATATTACAAGTAATATTGAGATAAATGAGAGAGACTTTATTGGATTTATTGATATAAAAATCCTTATGAAGATTTTACTATGAAGAAAAGGGCCATGATATATTATTGATTGGGCTGTAAACCTAACTTCCACTGACTTTCTGTACTAATCCCCCAAACTGCCAGAATACAGCCTGTGCTGCTCTCCAGCTCACAGGCCCCAGTATTTGTCATTGAGGTAAACTGTTCAAACCTCCTCATAAAAATCTGTTTCCCAGTCCTCAGCAAGGCCCACTCCTTTGTAACTATGTGTTGTACAGAGCACTATATTCAATAATAATTCAAGGTTGCCTCATGTCTTCTGCTTTACACCTCCTACTTTCTAATTTTCAAATGGAACAAGCACTGCACTGTCATCTTGCAGATTCTTAGATAATAGTCAAAACACCCCCACCTACCCCCGTTGTGATCCAAATGATTCATAAATGACTTCATCAGCCAAACTATGTCAATGTGTCCAAGATGAGAGGGGACAATGATAACATTAATACCCATATTATTATTCATATTTTTAAAAAGAGAAAACAGGCAAAATTATGAACCTTCCCAGATCCATTTGCATTAACATTTGTAAACTTAGGCTATGGACAAACATACCTTTTAACCACTTTAAAAGAGGAAGGGGAACTGCCATTTAGGACAGTGCGCAAGCAGTTATGATATAGTTATGTCTCTGCTCCCAAATAAAAAAAAGTTTAAGATTTCAGTAGTTTTGGTACACTACTGGTATTCCTAAAGACGCATCCAGATGTAACAGTTATATGGCACTAGTTTATACTGGTATCGTTTGATATTGATACAATTGTTAAGTTGGTAAGGTGTCCAGCATGCCATGGAGCACAGCAGCAAAATACCTCTTTCTATTTTTGAAATTCAAAGCCTGGTGAACAAGTTTAAGAAGAGCTCTGTAAATTCTTAGTTGCACTAATGTAGCGCAGCACGGGTGGCAAGACTTACAATATGCAATAATATTACCTTTGTAATTTGCATTACATAACTCCAAACTGGAAAGCTAGTGGGACAGGTTGGGAGTTTCCAACTAGGGATGGGCCCCAGCTTCAAAATGCACTGCTGGTTAACTCAAGGACACAACACAATCCTCTAACAATAGGCCACATGTTTCTAGACCATGGAATCAGCAATGCCATTTTTTAACTTTTCCACCTACTCATGGACCTTCCTTTTATTTCTCACTGTACTGTGCCACATTCATACAGTGAATTTCACTAGGCAGCACACCATCACCCCACAAAAAATGAACAACAGAATGCTATTCTTTGCTGCAGGTTGACAGCTGTGCAATCACATTGTTTACTTACTCCCTGGCACCAAACCTGTTTTCAGCATAAAACAATGGGTGTGTTCAACAATGCTGCTATCATTATTTCCTGCCACTGTATAGTTCCCCACTTTGTCACAAACATACAGTGTGGGCAGTCATTTTGCCATTAGTTTCTGAAACACCGTGTGTGTCTACACATGCAAATGCTACATGTGCAAATGCACATGGGAATGGATTTGCTGTTTATAGCAGCAGTCTGTTCTTGCCCCTGCTGGTCCTGCATCAGCACCCTGCAGTAGCTACAGGGAGCTATAGACTACCCCTGGGTGCTAGCCTAGGGATTCGCAGGGAGCACAGGGCCATGAGACAGCTGTCTACTGGCAGGGGCTTGCACATTGCTTCCTGCCCCACAGAACTGCCTGCTGCTTGGTGGGCTCCTGGACCAGGCAGAGGCAATGTTTCCCTAACCTGGCAGCAGGGAGATCCCAGCCCCCTACTCTACAATCACAAAAAAGAATCTCCTAGCCCAGGCTCCATTACCATGGAGCTAGAGCTGGAAAACAAGAGTCTTTCAGCTCCTGCTCCCTGATCACAATAGCAAAGCAGGGGCTGGGAACTCCTTGCTGCTGGGGAAGGGGGACATTATCTGTGCCCGGGCTCCAGTGGCAGAGTCTGCCCTGGCAGCAGGCAGCTTCCGGAGGCAGAAAACAATCCCCTTCGCCCTGATGCCTGCCTGACCAGGAGCACATTTGCTCCCAGTCAGCCATCTACATGTCATACTGTGCAGTAAGTTAATGGGAGTAAATTTGCTTTTTGTATTTACACTTTACTCAGGATTGGAGTAAATTATTGTTCAGTAAGCAGCTGCACATGTCAACAGTGATGCTTACTGCACAGTAATTAGCTCTAATCTTGAGTAAAGTGGCATCTTCAGTAGATGCATCCATCCTTTATATCCAAGCCTATTTTTGCCATGGCCTCTGGCTGGGAAATCCTGTGAAATTGTTTATTCACTATGAAGTCTTTTATGCAGTCTCTATTTCTGAGCATATTTTGCAGAAGCTTTGTTTAAAATGACTTAGCTAATTAAGGGATTCATATCATTCTCTGTGACTGTCTTCTCCTTGTTCTTGCTAAGTGTTCTACCAGGCTTTGTCATCCACAGATTTAATTATTAAATAATTAGTAATGTGCATCTACACGTGTCACTACAATGCCATTGTTACCGTGCCATCATTTATTACTGCACTGTGTACTGCACTGCACTGCACTGCGAGCACCATGCATGGTTATTTTTTAGGCAATACGTCCGTGTAGCAACGCGCTATAATGAAGTAGCATGTCATTACAGCAACATAGCTGAGGTGGCAAGATTCTTGCCTGTGGATGCTATGTTGCCATCGTACATGTAGAGCTGCACACACTTTGTGCCAATGACTATGAAACCCACTAAAAATACTTGTATTTCATGAAAATTCCCCATTAGAACTATTTTTTTTATAACTTCTTGAGATGGTCTTTAATCCACACAACATGTGTTTTATTTGTATAGGTATTGGGTAGTGCTAATTTAAAAAATCAGAAGTCCTGTGTTGCTAAGTCCAATTCCTAAGAAGTGTATTCAATTACCTTTATAATCAAATGTATAATATCCTACAAGAAAGAAATTGTGTGTTTGACAAAACTTATTTGACATAAAACCATATTGGTCTTCATATAGTATCCAGTTGAAAATGTGTTTGTCCTATTAGCTTCCATGTTAGCTTATACAGTCACATCTAATTTGCTGCCCATAATGGCATATTTTTTTGCTACAAATATATTTCTATTTTATATATATATATATTTTAATTTTAACTATCATATTAAAGAGAAAAATAATTTAATCTTACTTGGAATTCAGGAATATTATGAAGAAGAACCTCCATTTATACTATTCAGAAAAATAATACAGAACGTATTAATGCATTTAATGTATTGCAGGAAACTAGGAATTTTACAGTGACAGGGATGGTAAAAATATAAAAATTGGAAATCGTATAATAATTATCTTTCAACAGTTGATTTAAATGTATGACAGGAAAAGCCATCTTATTGGGATGACAAAATCCAAGAACAATGCTAAATATTCTTCAGCACGATCTATGGGCACCTGTTTTATTAATGGCTAACTTTGTTATTATATACTCATATGTACAAAGGTATAGACTTCTCTTATAACACTTTACATCAGAGTCCAGCAACTGAAGCCACTGATTCTGCCAGGTGCACCCTCTATGAGCAGATTCCATGAAAGCATCTGAATGTGCAGTTACTTTAAGAATTCTTTTTTTAATTAATGGTAATAACTGCAGGAATAAAAGCAAGGAACATGGAACACTTAAGGTGGTTACATTTACAATATCTACTATCACACTTGTTCCCCAACTTTCCCTCTAATCATCTTTGGTGTAAATTAATGTAGTACAGTGTGATTTGTAGACAGCTGCTTTGGGAAGTGTGGGGAAGGAACATTTTTTATTCATTACATTTTGGACACAACCATCAGAACAGCAACACTGCAAGTGCCTTAACATTTTTCAGAATTTTTAGCTGTTCCTGGTGTAAAGTATATCAGTAATATTTCCTTTCAAAACTTATTGTCATTTAAACACACACACACACACCCCCTCTGCAAGAACAGATACAGATAGTAAGTACAAGCAATACATTTCACTGTGCGTAAGAGGGCTTGAGAGGATATTATTTAAGCAAATATTTTAACGTAGATATATTTTCTATTTAACATCAAAGTGTAAATTCTGGTTTTATTGGGCATTTTCTTTGCATTTGGGATTACTACTAGAACTGTGAGAAGGCAGACAGGAGCTGTTAGGAGTGCCGGGAACGGTGGAGATGTGAAAGTGGAACGAAAGGAATGTTTTCTCTTGATATGATTGTGAAGGAGCTATATAAACCTTCTTACAGAGAAGGTGCACTAGTCTTGCTCAGCACAGCACTCTGAAAGTTTACAGGGTGAGATGCATCTCACCCTATTTAAACTGCGAATTGGATTTAAAAATAACATTTTCCCCCCACTTAAAAATCAGTATTTCTAAACATACTGTGGGAAGCTACAACTGGAGTCCTTTGACTAAAACTTCGTGGAAATAGTCTGTGGGGGCATTCACCGCTAACTATCCTTCAATCTTTTCTGAGAGTTCTGCTATTCATCTATACATTTTTTGTTAGTTAGGTTACTTCATAACATTAGTCCCCCTTGATTGTTTGTGTTTCATAATCTCATAAATGTATCTGATGCCTGTGATTTCCCCTTTCATTCTGACAACATAAAGTCTATTTATTTCTTTCAGTTTAGCAAATGCTGCCCAAGATCTTCAGGGCAAGGCACAGACATATAAAAACCCAAGGCTGAATCAATTCAATCTTCACAGGTTGCTCTAAACTGCATAGAAAGTGAACAGACCATCACTTTTGATTATGGAAATGCAGCCACATGCCTGCAGTGGCCCTGGCCAGAACCTGGAGGGACAGGGGGCAAGAGTGTACCTCCCTGCTCAGCTGGAGCAGGCATCATGGGCGAAGGTTAGCCCACCCACCCTGTGAGGGAGCAGGGGGATTGCAGGGGAAGTGCAAAGTATCCTTTGATGCTGGGGGACTGAGTCCTAACTTGAATCTGGAGGAACTCTGAGTCAGACATCCAATAAACTGATTTAACTTAACTTAATTAGGTAAGTCTGGTATTACATCTATCCAAATTTATCTTAAACCAGGTTCAGCCATTTTGAAAGTGGTTTATGTGCATTGAACTTCTGTTATGTTAGATTTGAACCGCTTTCCAATTGTTTATACCAATTTTATGTATAATATATTTCCCTAGCCCAGATGACCATACACGTATAACTTTTTTGCCCCAGATTCACATTCATAAAAGGACTACCCACTAAGAATTCCCAGAAAGGGATAAATAAAGGACTCCTCATTCATCCTGTTTCCTAATTCCAGAATATCTCTTTCTTCCACTTAGCAGATTTTCTCTCTCAAGAAAGGTCCTGACTCAGAGAAGTTGAAAGTCAAATGTTCATCATTCTCTGCTAATGTTGAGTGGAGTACCTTGATT
This sequence comes from Caiman crocodilus, assembly GCA_030014935.1. Taxonomy (NCBI): domain Eukaryota; kingdom Metazoa; phylum Chordata; order Crocodylia; family Alligatoridae; genus Caiman; species Caiman crocodilus. Next base: position 130,427,171 of record JAGPOW010000261.1, read on the forward strand.
TTCAGGTATCTGGAGACACATGTGGCTTAACTTTTCCAAGTTACTCACTACTTAAACCTTTAAGGCATACAATGGAACAAATGCAAGAATACAGCCCAGATGTCCAGTATTTAGTCCTAGGTCTGTTTGAGTTGTCAAAAAACAGTATCTACATGAGTATCATTATTACTTATGTGATGGGTATTCTGATAGCAGCCCAGCTTGCTGGCTCAAAAGGGCTTCAAGCCATTGGTAAGACTTTCCATGGGCTGGCAAAATACAGCCTGCAGGCTGGATCTGGACTATCTTGAGATTCTATATAGCCTGTGGGGCCCCTCTATAAGTCAAAATAATTATCATGGGCCCTAGCTCTCACTACCCCTCTGAAAGCTAGCACCTCCATGCAGGAGGTGCCCAGCAACCAAGCCCCCCACTCCAGCCTGGCCTGACCTGCTCCCAGCCCCAAGCTAGGGGGTGCTAGAGACAAGAAGCTTCTCTCTGGCAGAGATTTTTGCCTGTTTCCCAGCCCCTCCTCCCTGTGAGGGTAGAAATTCAGGTAAGGGCCCTACCAGGCCAGAAGCCAAGGACTCCCATTGGGGCTGGGAGTACAGGCAGCCATATGCTATGTGTAGTGGACTTGCCTATCTTCTCCTGGTTCCTTGGGCTTAGAGAATTGCCAAAGTGATTGGTGGGGCAAGCCCACCAATCAGAGATCAGAAAGGGAACAGCCTCAGGAGAAATCCACCCTGCCCCTACATTAAGGCAAGGCAAGGAGCGGACCTAATTGAAGACTGCACTCCACCTCCTCCCAACTGACCCATCTTCAAATTTGGGTGGAGCCCCTAAAGGATATACAAGGAGCTGCATGCATAGCATGCAGGAAAGTGAACAAGGGATGGAGAAGAAAGAAGAAGCTGGGGCTGAGGAAGAGCTGGGTAAGAGCTACCCAGAGGGCATTTCGGTTGCTTGGAAGAGCCTGAAGACTCCTTTGAAAAATGGGAGTGGCAGGTGGCCACTTTCGCAATCCTTCACCGTGAGAGAACGCAGTGAGCCGGTGCAGGTGTTACTTCATGGAGGGTCTGCTAAAGACCAGGAACTTGGGAGATGCTCAAAGTGGCTCAGGTCTTCAACCCCAGCACGAGGCTCGATAGTGCAAGCATCTAAGAGGGACCAGGACATTGGGGCCTGCCCAAGGCAGATCAGCTCTCCAACCCCAACATGAGGCCAGCACCTGTGCAGATGCTGCTGCACGGTGAATCATTTTTGGACTGAGGGCCCTTAGAGAGAGCAGGGGAGGTTCAGGTCCCATTCCCCACTACCAGGTGCAAGGGCTCATGGGCACCACAGGCTCCACCGTGCTGCCTGTAGTGGAGCCCCTACCCTGGGTACACAGGAGGCAGCCCAAGTCTACAACCTGCTGAGAAGGCTGAGCCATCTGGACACGTGAACAAACCACACACCCAACATGGGGACTGAGACAGAGAACCTGCTGTGGGAGCAGCTTGCTTAGCTGGGGACAAAACGCCAGAAATTATTGCTGGACCCTACTCACAGGGAAACATGAGTTCTCAGGCAAGGGGTTTCGCACCAGGGAGGAACACAGTGGCCCCACCAGAAGGGGATTTAGGCTAGAGAGAGAGAGAGACTCTTCTAAAAAAGAGGGATATTTGGGATTACTGCACCATGTATTTTGAAGTGTTTATTAATTGTCTGGTGCATCTTATCTTTTGGAGTATTAACTGTTTATTGTGCTTTATATTTTGGTGTGCTTACCCATCCGTTGTTGGGACACACTTACCCCTGGAAAGCTATGGGTGAGGTTTCTCTCATGGGTCCTACGGAACTGCTATAGTTACCTGTTCTGTTATTTGCTGATTTTAATATATTATATGTAAATATTTATCTTTATCAGCCTTCCAGTTTATTCTATCCCCTCCTCTTTTATTTTTCAACTGAATAAACTATGTATATAGTTAAGATATTGTGTCCTGGTCTTTCTCTATAGAGACACTGAAGAAGGGGAACCTGCGAACAAGCTGCAGTTTCTGTCTACAGCATGTACACCCTGCTGATCCTTCCCTTCTGTTGGAGAGGGAAGTACACACTCTGGTACACCCAGATTACATATGGGACCTATCTGAGCTGGATCTGCATGCTGCAGGAGCGTGGGAGCTGCATGCTATAGGGTCAGGCTGACAGTGCACCCTTCCACCACGTGCAGCCAGGGAATTGGGTGTAACTGCTATGAGGCCAGGTGGGGATGGCCCTGCATGCTGCCACCACATGCAGCTCCAGGGACTGAAGCAGGAGTTCCATGCTATGGGACTAGCTGGCCTCACTTGCTGCCACCACATGCAGCTGATGACTTGGGCAGGAGTGTTGAAGATGCATGCTCTGGGGCTGGGCAGACTGGTCCCAATCACTGCCACTACATGCGACTCTGAGGACATGCATACTCCAGAGTTCCCCGCCCCCAAACATACACACACCTACCATACCTTACCACCATACCCCCACACACACTCCACCCTCCACCATACCCACACACATACACACACAATCACCACCCCAAACACAAACCCCAGACACATATCCCCCACACCCACAAGTGTCAGATGTCAGGGGTTTAGGGGCAGGACTTCTGGTCCCAGGATGGCAACTGGGGGGTAGGGCACCTGTCAAGGAGTGGGGATACCTTTGTGGCCCTTGACAGCTCACCAATACTCATTAAGCAGCCTTCTAGCTGAAATAATTGCACCCCCCTGCTCTATCCCCTCATCTGTTCCCTCTACCCCCCAGTGGCATAGAGCAGGTATACTTGCTTATTTCCTACATGGATTAAATCAGTCATAATCATTTTCTCAAACTTTTTGTGGGTGAAAAACAACTTGATCACAGACTATAAGTACCTACATGGGGACTTCTTGCCTAGCAGAGGGTTCTTTCTTCTTACTGACAAAGATTTAATAAAATGTACTGACTATAAGTTGACGCCACCAAAGTTCGACCTCAAAATAAGACTAATACCTTCCGCAGAACAAATTACCAAGAAATCTGAGAGATTCTCCATCACGTGAAGTCTTTAAATCAAGACTGGATGGCTTTCTGAAAAAAAAA
>JAGPOW010000261.1:130439519-130454059 GCA_030014935.1 Caiman crocodilus
ACCTTGCCGGGGTCATCTGACCCCGGTGCTCTTTCCTGCCGGGGCAGGGGGTCGGACTAGATGATCTGCCCAGGTCCCTTCCGACTCTAGACACTATGAAACTATGAAACTATCACTAAAACACCATTCAAACCATTGACTTTGAGTGTGTAATGTTTAGGATCCATTTGTTAGATACTCATTAAACTATTTTTGCATTCATGAATGCATTTTTTTTTTTTTTTGAATGGTTCATTGAACTCTGGTGAGAAACCTCTCTAAGCTCAAAAACTCAAATGCTAAAATACTTTCCAAAGATCAATGTATAGATGAACATATTTACTTAACTATATTGTCAGCTAAGGTCCCTGGTAGATATTTAATTAAAGGAGCAATGGGGATCTGGCAGAAAGTACAACTGAGCTCTGATCCCAGGCTTCCCCTGCAATAGCAAATATTAAGCTGGGTGCCTGGTGCTGGGTGCCTGCTCCCAGCTTGGAGCACTACTCAGGTGATGGGCACTTCTAGCCTCAGGAGCACATCAGAACAAAGGACTCTGAGCATAGATCATCTGATCAGCTTCAACACGTGTTCTATTTATGGCACAATGGAAATTAACCAAAAAGTTATTAATCTTATTTTATAACTTTGTGGCTTGTTCCCTGTTTTATAGTGCCATTAACTGCATGAATGTGTGGGCCAGATAGTCAAATCTTAAGTAGTTAACTGGCTAATACATTACACTTTAGATGTTAAGCCAGGGCCTGATAGACTGTACTACAAGACAACTTATGATTGTCAATGATTTCTATACCATTGTGATTTAAAATATAAATGGATATTTTTGTGTTTCTATTTCCTCATTTAACCCTATATAGATACATTATGTACACATGATATGCTATACATACTGTATATATAGTATCATATACAATATGTATAATTCATACACATATGCAGGGGTGCATCAAGAAGGGGTGCAGTGACACAGCTGCATCCCCCTTTTGGATTGGACCACACCATTGGAGTCTGTGGTGGTTTCTAAGCACTCAAAGGAGATGAAAATATGCCTCTTCAGTACCCAATCCCCTCCTCTGCCTGTTACTATACATTTATCCAGTTTCCTGGGGGTGGAGGAAGCAACATAGCTGTTTCTTTCCACCCCAGCCAGGTTGAACATGAGCTGGGCTCAGCTGTGACTGGGGAAAGCAGCAGTGGTGATGGGTAGGGGAGATAACCAGGAGCACATGCAGAGAAGGGTCACAGGGGAGAGAGTGGTGGGGTGACTACTCTTCTGCCTTGCTATTGCTGCTCTCCCCATATGGGCCCAGCCCTACCACATCCCAGCTGGGGCAGGGAGAAAGAGGGGTGGTGTTCCTGGAATAACATGGACAGCTACAGTAGCAGGCAGTGGAGGGGAAGGAGCACGAGAAGGCAAGAGTGATGTCAGAAAAGTCCCTGGAGGCTCCCAAGGGTAGTTGGCCTGGATCAATGTGGGTGGAGGAGACTGGGAGCAGGGTGAGCAGCCACACCTGCAGTGTGGGTTGCTGCTTCTGCACTCCCTTCAGGAAATCCTCAATCTGCCCCTGTGTATATAGAATCATAGAAAATTATGGTTGAAAGGGACATCAGGAGCTCGCCTAGTCCAACCCCCTGCTCAAAGCAGGACCATCTCCAATGAGATCATTGCAGCTCAAGCTTTGTCTGTCTGAATTTTGAAAACCTCCTGCAGTTTGAGACTGTTGCTCTTTGTTCTGTCATCTACCACCACTGAGAACAGTCTGGTTCCATCATCTTTTGAATTTCCCTTCATGTAGTTGAAGGCTGCTATTAAATCCCCCCTCAGTCTCCTCTTCTCTAGACTAACTGAGCCCAGTTCCCTCAGTCTTTCCTCATAAGCCATGTGCCTCCAGCCCCTCACCATTTTTGTTGCCCTCCACTGGACTCTCTCCACTATGTCCACATCCTTTCTGTAGGGGGGGGGGCCCAAAACTGAACACAGTACTCCAGATGTGGCCTCTGCAGTGCTGAATAGAGTGGGGAGATATCATTTCCCTTGATCTGGTAACACACCTATCAATGAAGCCCAGCATACTGTTATCCTTCTTTGCAACAAAGGAACACTGCTGGCTCATATTCAGTTTATTGTCCACTGTAATCCACAGGTCCTTTTCTGCAGAGCTGCTGCCCAGCCAGTCAGCCCCCAGCCTGTACCGGTGCATGGGATTGTTCCATCCTAAGTGCAAGACTTTGCATTTGTCCTAATCACCTTCTTCTCCTCCAAGTGCTTAAAAATGGATTCCTTAAGAACCTGCTCCATGACTTTTCCAGGAACTGAGAAGAGGCTAACTGGTCTGTAGTTCTCTGGATCCTCTTTTTTCCCATTTTTAAATATGGGCACTATGATTGCCATTTTCCAATCATCTGGAACCTCTCCTGATCACCACGATTTTTCAAAGATAAAACTTCAATTTGAACTCCAATTGCAATTTGGCTTTTATGACTTCATCCCTGCATGCCCAAGCAATACCCTTATACTTCTCCCTGGTTATTTCTCCAAGTTTCCACTTCTTATAAGCTTCCTTTTTTTATGATTTAGTTTATTGAAGAGTTCCCTGCTAAGCTGGTCTTCTGCCATTCTTGCTAGTCTTCCTGCACATCTGGATGGTTTGTTTCTGCACTCTCAGTAAGCGGCATTAAAGTACAGTCGGCATTCCTGAACTCCTCTCCCCATCAGCCTGGCTTCCCAGGGGAGCTTGCCTGTAAGTTCACTAAAGAAGTCAAAGTCTGATTTTTCTGAATGCCAGGGTTCTTACTCTGCTGCTCTCCATCCTTCCTTTCTTCAAGATACTGAACTAAATTATCTTGTGATCACTGCTGTCCAAGTTGCAATCTACAAGTATATTCCCCACCAATTCTTCTCTGTTTGTGAGCAGCAGGTCAAGAATAGTATGGCCCCCAGTTGGCCACTCCAGCACTTGCCCCAGGAAGTTGTCCCCAACACTCTCCAAACACTTCCCAGATTGCCTGTGCACGGCTGTATTGCCCTTCCAGCAGATGTCAGGGTGAATTATCTCCCCCATAAGAAGTAGGGCCTATGATTAGGGAACTTCTGCTAGCTCTCATCCACTACTTTCTCCTGGTCTGGTGGCCTATAGCAGACCCCCACCATGACATCACTCTCATTGCTCTCTCCTCTGACCCTAACTCAGAGACCTTCACCAGGCCTATCTCCAGTTTCATAATGGAGCTCTGAACAATCACATGGCTCTTTTATATGAAGTGCAACTCCTCCTCCTCTTCTCCCCTGTCTGTCCTTCCTGAACAGTTTAAATCTATTCATGACAATGCTGCAGTCATGCAAACTGTCCCACCAAATCTCTGTGATTCCGATCATGTCGTAGTTCTGTGATTGTGCAAGGACTTCCAGTTCTTTCTGCTTGTTTCCCAGATGCCATGCATTCATGTGTAGGCACCTAAGGTAACTAGTCAATTGCCTTGATTTCTTAGGAAGAAGAACACCTCCCCTGTTGCCCCCTCCTATGTGCTCTTTCTCCAGTTCATCCGCTTTCCCACTTACCTCGGAGCTTTTGTCTCCATCCTTCAGCCAACCTAGTTTAAAGCTCCCCGCCCCCGAACTAGGTTAGTGAGCCAGTCTGCAAAGATGCTCTTCCCCCTCTTCATCAAATGGATGTGCCTAGGCTGGTTTGGATGTGTATGTGCCTGAGCTGGTAGTGTGCATGTGCATGCACCTAATTGATTTGTGTGTTTGTATTTGTGCAATTGTGTCACACCCTCCTGTCTAACAGTGCAATACTGAGATCCTAAGAGTTGGCCTGACCCCACAGGGCAACAGACATTAACTGTCATATGAGATTCTACTTTAGCTGTGAGCTACTTTGAAACTGTGTCGTCAAACTACTTAGCTCCCCGCAATAATCAAATATTTTAGTTTTCCTATAGCACTAACTCATAGTTATTTTATTCTGCAGATTAATTTCTACCTGAAAAATGAATATTTTTCTTAATCAGCTATACTAAACATATTGTGTGTCCCTCCTATGTGTGAAATGATGCTGGGATTTAATGACTTTAATCCCTCTTGCTTAATTATAAAAAAAATATATAGTGTCACTCAGTGTTGATTTAATTTTTCTAAAGGAAGCACTTCAAGCAAATTCTCAACATTAAGCAAAGCTAAGGACTTTGGAAAGGTATATACTTGCATTGAATTATTGATCTAATAAAACACAAGGTCTTTGAAATATAATAAGCATCAATATCTCAGTTGGATGTTTAAAAAAAAACCAACCAAGACAAGAACCACTTACATTTCTAAAAGAACAATAGCTCAGATCTGAACTATTGGCAGTTGTCATTCAGAAGTGAGTTGAAAGTGCTAACTAATACAAAATTCTTATATATTATTAAAGTTAATAGAGCATCATTTCCATATTTTACTTAAATTCATCTCTTTATGCCAAAATCTTCTCTATGCTTATTATGCTGTTCCAGAGTTAAGTAAACAAATTGTATGTTAACATCTTAGTGATTGTTCCTTATTTTAAATAATATTTAAATAATAGGTCCATATTAGAGAAGGTAGAATCATAGAACAATAAAGAAGTTGGGCTGGAAGGCATCTCCATAGGTCATCAAGTCTAAATCCCTGCCTGAGGCAGGATCATCTTTATCATGTAAAAGATTTAAAACTAGTTTTGAAAAAAAAGTTTTAAAAAATAGACATTTAAAGGTTAATTTTAAATTACTGATGTTCTACAAGGAGGAAAACAGTTGGGTTTTTTTTCTATTTTTTTGTTTTTTGGGTTTTTTTAAGATTAGTTTTCTATTTAATATCTTTGTTAAAAATACTACTTGGTACAATTTAACGAAAGAATGTTGAGTTAAAAACAACTTAACAGGGTCTTCCAAGAGCCTTACAATCCAACAAGACACTGAATGATTAATGTAAGGTGTGGAGTCTATCCCAATTCCATGTGAATTCGTAGAGTTGTTCAGTCATACTCATGAGACTGTTATAAAACAACAGCCAAAATTCAAGGTCCTTCCCTCCCCTTTTCTTTCTTTTTACCCAAAGAGGATGTTCTTCTATATCTTTAGAAGCATGGAGTATCCCAAAACTGAGGAGGACCCTCTATATACAATATATTGGCTTTTTGTTGCTGAATAGTGTGTTCATTGGCAAAAACCACAATACTGCAGCTATATCACTGTAGCAGTGTGCTCCCTCAGTGTAGCACATCACTACAACAATATAGCAGGTAAAAATAACTGCACAGCATGCACGGTGCAGTATGGCCTATTATTGACATTTCATTTAGTACTTCTAAAAGGAATTAGTAAATGGTGGCACATTAACAACAGCACCATATGACATGTGTAGATACATCTACTAAGTACTCTTACCACATTTAGCAAAGCACTTTAATGGGTGTGTCTACAAGATGCTTAATGCTCATAAGACTAATTCTACTGTGTATTAGTATGGCTTGCAAAAACTGTGCTAAAGAACAGTATATTTAGTCTAATGAACATTATCATCACCTAGAAAGTGTTCATCCGTGCTAAAATGCAGTAGTGCCAATGATGATGTATTGTTAGTACCGGTTATTGCAGGTACTAAACTTAATTCACCATAATTACGACACATTAATGAACATGTAGACATGCCCAGTATGTACATAGTTTTAGGCATGTGAATAATCCCATATGGCTTTAACAAAACTAGTTACATGCTCAGAACTAATCATATGCAAAAAGACTTGTGTTAGATCTCACCATAGTGCTCAGCGCTGTGTAGACCAAAGCTGTATTTAGTATTTAATTATCTATATAACTCTGTGACTGTTATACTTACTATTTTACATACTGTATTTCTTTTTCACATTGCTCTTCACATTTGCTTTTAATTTCTTCCACACATTTGCCATGTTATGAAATATGTGGTATTTGGATTAAAAAGTTTTAGTCTAAATGTTGAACCTCCCATGAGCAAAGAGTTTCAGAATCTGAAAAAAAAATGCTTTATAGTTCTAATTTCACTGAACTGTTTCCTTTGATTTTTTTTTAAGAAAGTTTAAATATTTCAATTCATATTTTTTATATAAAATATTTTTTATGAAGCTTATATTTTGTGACTATGTCCTTTATTTGTCAAAATTGTAAGCATGTGCTCAACTTCACTTCACTGCAATGCTTGACTGCTCAACCAGTTACGGAAATAAATTACACAAAAAACAGTATAAGTGATTGGAAACCAGTTCAAATCTGTAACACAACAGAAGTTTACTGCTGTATAAATTACTCTCGAAATGGCTGAAACTGGTTTAAGATAAACCTGGATGGATGTAGTATCAGACTTAGCTGATTTAAGTTAAAATTGTTTATTGAACTTCTGTTCCAGATCCCCTCCAGATTTGAGTTGTTACAGTCCCCCAGCATCCCAGGATGCTTTGCAGCTCCCCTGCAAACCCTCCCCTCACAGGGTGGGTGGGTTAGCCTTGGCCCAAGTTATCTTCTTCAGCCAAGCAGGGAGGCAAGCTCTAGTGCTCTGCTAGAGGCAAGCTCTAGTGCTCTAGTGCTCTGCAGCTTCTGGCCAGGACCACTACAGGAATGTGGCTGCATTTCCAGAATCAAAAGTTAATGTCTGTTCACATATCCATTTGTTCAGTCTGTGCAGTTTAGACTGACCTGAGAAGATTGAATTGATTCAGCTTTGGGCTTTTTGACTGTCTGCACAGTAGGGTTGTGCAAAGCTTTGGTCCCTGATTTGATTCATCAGAGATTTGGCCTGATTCAGTGGCCTAATCTCTGAATCTGAACCAAATCAGAGGCCCCTTTAATCTCTCCAATTCAATTCAGAACCCTCTGAAATGATTTGGAGAGATTCGAACAGATTTAGCAATTTGGACATAGAGACAGCTTTAAATGTTTTGTCTACATACTTCTAGGTAGCAGGGGCTCATGATTGCTGTGGTGCTGAGGTGGATGGAGCATCCCATAGAAGAATGGGGGGGCTCCCCAGCATGCTCGGCAGCAGACCAGAAGCACTTCCAGGTCCACCTGGGAACATGCTGGGCCCCCACCCCGCACCTTTCTGACTCAGTGACTGGTGCTGCCTGGGTCTCGGGGGGGCACCCAGGGTTCCCCTCTGGCTGATCACCAAGTCAGGAGGGTGCAGGGTGCTCTCCAGCAGACCCGGAGGTGGACCTGGACATACTTCCTGTCCACTTCTGGGTTTGTTGCCAGGCATGCTGGAGAGACCGCCACACCGCTGTGGGATACTCTGTCTGCCCCAGCACTGCAGTGATCATGAGACACACTGTTACCTCGAGGTATGTAGAAAAAACTTTTAAAGCTGTGCCTGTGTTCAAATCGCTGATTCGCCGAATCAGTGTCGAATTTTCAGATTCAGCTTCGGCCAAATCGAATTGGGGACACAGTGATCCAAATCAATGGATTGAACCACTGCCTCTGATCTGGGCCAAATCCAAATCAAATCGGGCCCATTTCCTACACCCTTACTGTACAGCCTTAAAGTTAAGTATGTGCTTAAGTGATTGGGGAATAAAGTGCTACCAACTAGTGAGGGATTAACCTTAACCCATTAGATATGGATTTTATGGAATTTTGTTTAACATTTCTAATGCTTCTCATGAACTGATGTTACATTTTCTTCCTTAAATCTAAAGGATCATTGTTTTATTATTTACTACCATGCTTCATAGTTATGTAGGGTCTCTATGTATGTTTGAAATTTGCATCGCTTCAGTTTTCCTTGTTAATAATACTTCTTACCCCTGTGTTTTAAATACTAATTTTATCATGTAAATGTAATGTGTCCTTTAGCTGACTTGCTCTACAGTGACAACATTTATCTCCAAATTATTAAGGTTACACATGCATTTTTTATTATTCCAATGAGGCAATAAGATAAAACAGGGTTTTTATCTCATGTGAGACTCAAAATTGAATCCTGTCTCTTGAGTTGATGAATGGGCTGAGAAGAGTTAATGCTCCATAGTTTCAAGAAAACTCAATGCTCATTCAATCATACTCATCACCTTGCAATCTTTCCACTGCTGATGAAACTTGTCGAGATCATGCAATTATCTCAGTACTCTTGCCAGTAAAATCCCTGATGGAAGGCATTAAGAGAGTTTTAACATTTTAAAGGGGATTTGGCAGCAAAGTAGCTATAACTGGAAAATGCATTTTACTTCTGTATATGAATAAAATATAATACTAGAGAATGTAATAATTCTCCATTAATTTCACTGCTCCCCTATATAAGAGAAACCAACAGAAAATATCAGCAACATCATTTTCTCGATCAAATCCTACTGTTCTTTGCTTTCTTAAAATGAGTTTATTTCCATCCCTTTTTCCTACACACTGATGTTTCTAATTAAGTAGTATTCCTCTTCATTTGCATTGGTTAATCAGTAGATTTTTACAGTTTAGACTACCATGCATAATCCAGCATGCAAGATACTCACCATATCACTAGTAAAACCCTGTACTATGAATTTAATCATGCTATTTAATTGCCAGGCTTAATTTGAAAATAATTGTTCACAGCAATTGAGTAAATGCCCCAATTTCATTAACAGACTTCCTAATTAGAAGCTACAACATAAAAGTGCTAATGTTGCTTCATTAGGTTTGATTTAGTGTATCTAATACTACTTTTTACTGTCCTTTCAATTTATGCAGCTTTTGAGTATTAGGGCTAATAATTGGTTCTGGATTACTGATAAATGTCCTAAGGAAATTTACACATATTTAATAACAGGGAATGTATTTTATTTTATAATATTCAATGTGGACTGTGTTTTTAAAAATATGAGATTTAGTTACTTTGGTTCTAAATAATTAACATATTCTTCTGCTTTGAATTACAGGAGATGAGGATTTTTTTTCCCAAAATTGAATATGTTCCTTCACATGTGGGGACAATTTAACAAAATGGATTGAGAAGTAAAACCGTTGCTTCCATGTGGCTGATAATGAGATACAGTGGCATCACAAGTTAATGGTGGCATTATACCATGATAAGGAGGTGTCATTAACTGTCTGATCCATTGTTTCCTATGGAACATCTAGGGAATAATTTCACTTTTGCAAAACTATGAAAGTCTGCTAGGAAAAAAGAAGCAGGATGTCTCAATTTTGATCAAAGTATTCCGGTCTTTAAGCAGCAACACAATTGCTGGAAAAAAATTAATGATGCGATGAGCAGTAGTCACAGTAAGATAATTAATGATAACCATGTTACTGCAACCAGAAAATCAGATTCTTGGTACCTTTAAGAGATATTGTATGTGAAAGAATGAATTTTCATATATATCATGGGGCTTTTCTGTGCTCATTAGAAAATATGGCCTACCATTCACCACTGACATCTCTTAGTAGACATCATTACATTCATTTTTGTATGTAATATTTCAGCAACTCTATCAGAAAATAGAGAAGAAAAAAAAAATAAAACCCCCAAAAGAAAGAAAACGGTAAAGGAGAGTATCAAAAAGAAAAATTAAATAAACAGCAAAAGGCAAGCAAAATATAATGAAAGAAAAAGGAAAGCTGATTAATTCTTTTCTTAATTAATTTTATTTTCATTGTTTAATTTTAGAGGAGGAAGAAATGTGTTATATCCTAGCTCACTACCTTACTGATCAGGGCACTCATTGAGAGAGCAGGAGTCCTGTTGCTCATCAGTAAGAGGGGATTTAAATCCTCCTTCTCTCTATCTTCCTGTCTCAGTGCACAAACCTACATGCCACAGATAGGTCCTTTTCTCTGAGCCTTCCTCTTGAAGCTAGCCCCCTGAGCACCCAGGAGAGGAAGATGTGTGGCCAGGATCTAGATACAACTTTTAGTTTGCTATGGCTGATCTGAAAAAGGGAAAGGGACACTGAGTTCTAGCTTGGACCTTTGTTCTCAGTGGGACAGAAACTTTATTGCAATGAGTGCCAAGAAGAGTGACTCAATTTCAGAATATGGCTGGATAGCATGTGGCCTGGTAATTACCACAGTATACTGGAAATCAGAGGGATACAAGTTCAATCTCTTTCTGGATGACAGGCACCCAGAACCTTGGCTGTCCACTTCTTGGCTATGTCCCTGTTCACTAGGCTATTGAGTTAAAAGATGAGACAGTCTTCCTCCATTTGTTTTTTAAATGGACAAAATACTGAGACTCTATGCTTAGGTATGTAGCTACATACCTGCCGAAACCGAGTACAGGCTGGTGCACATGCTCAGTAGTTGGGTAGACACTTAGCATTCATACTGCATGTGGAGTATGACTGCAAACTGTGTTAACTATTAGTTAGGCACTTGTTAATCAATTTAATACTGGCTACATTATTTTCAGTAATTTTGTTTTTGTTTGGAATATCATGGAGTAAAATGCCATGCAGAACTCTTAAAAATACTAAGTTTAAATGCAACCCATTATGTTTATCAACGAAACTTGTAATTGCCTCAAAATATTGTTGGCTAACTTATACTTTATTCCTCAAATAACTTGTATATTTAAGATGCATTATCTTGAAAGACCTTCGTTTTGTGTATCCATACAGCTATCCCCTCTGCTAGTTGGCACGATCACACAACTGACAGAGGATAAAAGCTACTCTAGTTTATACTGATAGAGTACTTATTTGAACTTTCAGCAGTAGTCGAGTTTCTGAAAAGTGAAATAAATATAATAATTTGTTTAGAAAGACGTGTTTCCCACAAAAGCAGGGATAGTACTGTTGCTATCATCTTTTAGTTCTTTTATTAATTGCATGCTGTATCAACCATTCCACAGTTTTGTCTAAGATGAATGTCAGCCTCACCATAGGCTACAGTTACCTGAACCATTGGATTTACCATTTTATAGTATTGGCAAACTGTTATTTTTTTCTCAGAATCTGCAAATACAAACCCCAGTTCAGCAAAGCAATTAAGTCTCTCCTTTAAAATCTCTCCCTAATCAGCAAAGAACCTAAAAATGGGATTCAGTGTTTTGCTGTATTGGGACTTAATGGCTCATCATATTTGGCAAAAAAACAAATCAATTTAATAGAAGGAAATGAAAATCCATTTTTTAATAATTCCTATACCTATAGAAACGATCAGATCATACACATTTTTATGACAATAATTCAACCAGCTATATTTCTAATTCCAAAGGCATCAAATTAATCTGGATTTGAACCAGTACCTAAAAGCAAAAAAATCTGTATTTTGTCAATACTTCTTTCCCAATCTGTTCTTTCTCCACTATAAAAATACAAGTCTGTCCATCTACTCTATTCTTTCCTGCACTTTAGCACAGTTTGACATTCCAAGTTGCTCAATAACTAGAGTTTTTGCAGTATTTTTTTCCAGACCCACTCTTTATTAATAAAGACTTATTTGGGGATTTAGGGTGTACAATGAAGAGCAAGGCTAACTGCTCCATGACAGCACGTAAACTAAAGGTTACATCTATAAGGGGACCTCTGAACAACTGGCTTTACCTTTGGATTTGAACTTCTGCAAACCATATAATCACTTAGGGACGTGTCAGAAAATTGAACTTATCAAGAAAGAGGTGAAAAACCTCCTCCATTTTTATAATAATTTCTCTAATCATGCAAGTCTCTCTCTGGCAATAATCAATGCAAAGCAGTGGGTATATCACCTTTGTGACGAGATGAATTATTTTCTTAAGTGATGTGAAAATGGGAAACATTTTCAGGTTCATACCAAGGAATATGAAGCACACTGAGAATTCAGCTAATGAAAATGTGGCCTGAATGTCATTAGAATGCTATTCTTGCAACACTTCAAGTCTGTCTGAATAGCACTGACCTGATTTATCTAAAATTACTTAATAAGCATATTATTGCTGTCTTTTACATGGTTATTGAGCTAGGGGACTTTGTTGACTGAATACAATCCTGCTTATGCAGGACTTCAGTTCCTGAAATGTTTTCATCATTTTATTGCCCTCAAAGAAGAGTCTTGAGACAGTGTGTAACAGCACAGGATTTGTGCAAGCTTTCCTTTGCCAAAGTGCATACACCAGGATTTATACTGCATCTGTTCATTTACGCTTCATCTTCTCTTAAATAAATGTTTCCACTCAAAGAATCATTTGATGGTATAGACAGAAGTCCTTAAAACATTTTTAAAGGTGACTTATATCAGGGCGTTTGACTTCAGATATAATTCTGGGGGCTAAGCACATCTGAAAGTCAGGCCTCTAATTCTCTAAAGGTGAACAACTGGTATTATTAAAGCCCTCGTGTCACTTAGCTTCTTTTTCATCAGTCTTCTTGACAAAGACAACTTTTTATGATCTGGTTCAGTTTTATATCTAAAATCAAACTCATCTAATCTCTTAGGTACTTAGCCCCATCATACTAGAATCTGAGTGCCTACTCGGGAGTGAGGGGGCTGGAATAGGGAGAGGGCTATGGGTTTAGAGTGAGGGGCAAAGACAGAGGCAGGGCACTGGCATATCAGTGCTTCTTAGTGTTGCAAATTCTGGTGTGCGAAGCAGGTAGGGACAACTGATTTTTCTGTGACAAAAAAGCCAAAAGTCAATGCCAAGCTATAGATATTTAGAATTTACTTTATTTTGATGATAGAGAGAGACTGTAGGTTTCCAAACTGCTTTAAAATTGTAAATATAGCAATAAAACATTGCACAACTGATTTGATTTCTCTGTATATATAGAGGTATGTCTAGTGGTCTTTTGTTTTACTTGTGGAAGAACATGGATTTGGGGATATTTTAAAGAGTGACTTTGAGATTTTTTTTTTGTTTGGGATTTTGAAGTTTTTAAACAGGCAACACCAGAATTCCTGCAAGTGAGGGAAATGGCAGGACCCAGGCAGAGAAGCCTGCTCAGAACTGGCACCCAGGATCCAGCTGGAGGTGACTGACCTCCTGGTCGCTTGGGGCTAGGAGGACATAAGAATATAAGGTATAGGATATAAGAATATCTTCTGGTCAATAGCTGCCCAGATGCCTGGGTGGTGGCAGACATATCAGTTGAGCCACAGAAAGGTCAACCCTGCTGCCACAGCCCACTGGCAGCTGCCCAGAGGTGCAGATGCCTCTAATGGCCATGCAGTACCCATCTGGGTCTGGCCTTGGGACCACATGCTGTTGCAGGTGGCAGCATGTCACAGCCAGGCAACAGCCCCCACTACCAGACTGCTACAGTGAGTAGAGGGTGCAGAGAGCTCTCAGGGCTGCTTCAGCAGTCCAGCTGGCACAAGGGGTAGTGTCCCCAGGTGCCAATTGGCTGGACCTCAAAGTCTTCTGAGAACGAGTAGCCCTGAGCTAATTGCCAGAACAGCTTTTTGTACTGATGGGGCCAGAACAGGGTGGGGTTTTACACTGCCAGGTCCATTTCTAGCTCCTGCTGGCTAGAGATCCAGCAGGAGTCAGGCAGGGTTATTCTGATAACTTGCACTGCACCAAAGTGCATGTCTGAGCACATGCACTGAGGCAAAAAGCCCCGGCTCAAATTTGCACTGCTTCTATTTGAGCTGCTGCAAGTGTGCATGCCTACATGTGTGGATGCACCCATAGGTAGCTCTAAGATAGGCCTATAAAGGAAAAAAATGGTGGGGGAGACGCACTCTTGTAGCATATGAATGTAAAGTATAATAAGTGACACATGGTAAGTAATTAGTTCATGTTCTACGTCTCAAAGAAAAGTGGGCAGTTTTCCTGACACATACTTGCCAGTCACGATTAAGTTAATTCTGAGAGGGTATGTTATCATTTGCCAAATATCCATATGAGAAAAGAATGGAGGATCTAGGATGCTGGTGAGAAACAAGGATATTTTTGGTGATACCTTTTATTGAACCAACTGTATATCTAAATACAGAAAGTCTGGTAAATATACACTTTGATCCAAAAAATGATAGCAATAGGTATTAAAGATAAAATAGATCTCATATATGTCCTGCACCATAATAACTACAACTATAATCCAACCCTAATAAAACATGAATGCCTAAGGCATTCTACCCCTCCTTGTTAGTAGTGGGGTGGTGTTATTTGTCCAACACCCCTTGATCAGGGCCACGATGATCAGTAACGTTCTAGGTATGAGTAGCATGTTCTGCCCTCAGTGAAAACACATGCGACTCCCATTGACTTTATAGAGGGGTGGGTTCTCAACATTTTAAAAAATCAAGCCATGAAATCCTTCCCTGTACAAACATTTATTTTGATTGTCTATCACAAGCGCAGAAAAATTGCTATGCTAGATGAGATTTGTGTTCATTTAGTCTGATATTATGTCTCCCCAGTGACTAACATAATTTTGGATTGCTGTTATTATTTATGTTAAAAATATTAGATACTTCTTAGTATCTTTAAGGTTGTTTGTTACTTGCACCTATTTTTTCATATGTCAACATAGTCTGCTGTCTATCGGACTCAATAAGAATAAGTAACAAGGATTATCTGTGTTGATTTTCCCCAGTTTATAAAGCACTTTATTTTTAAATAAAGTTAATTTGCAGGGAAAAAAAAA
>JAGPOW010000261.1:130483099-130501817 GCA_030014935.1 Caiman crocodilus
TCGTCCCCCTGCTCACCCTTCCCAGGTGAGTTTCTTTCACCTCCTCTCGACCCCAGGGGTCCCTCTCGTGCCCCTAGTGACGGCCCGACGCCGTCACAACTCGGTTACTCGTTGCCACAGGGTGCGTGGCCGTCTGAGTCGTTGCTGCATCCGACAAGGAACTCAGTTGCAGCATCTTTCCCATTGCTTCCTCATTATGGCCCGGAGGCAGGCCCGTGGGGATTTCAGTGGATGGAGTCACTACTTCTGCCCACCCGCTGATAGCTCCGCCCTCCTCTTCTGTCCTTCCATGGTGGCTCCCCTCCTCTTCCGCCCTTGCATGGGTAAGTCCACCCTTCTCCTCTACCCTTCCGTGGTGGCTCCCCTCTGTTTTGACGCCATCTCGCGATGACGGGGGACCTTGTCTTTTTTCCGTAGCTGCCACCCACTTGACCGCGTGAACGGTCAAGCGGGCTTCCAACTCAGTCTTTTCCCGCATTAGGGTTGTGACTGTGTGGAACATTACTTGCAGCATTCTCCCCTTCCCGTATCCTGTGCCAGCCCCTTCAACCGCAAAATGGCTCTCCTCCACTTCTCCGCAGAGCTCCGAAAGCTCCAATTCTCCCAACTCCAGTAGAAGCATGTCCAAATTAATCAGCGCTGGATCCTTACTCTCCCATATGCAGCGCATACAGCGAGCAAACTCCTGACTGAGAGCAATATTTTCCTCGCTCAGCTTTTGTCCGACTGAGGACTCGCTGCCCCCTTGCTCTTGGGGTCTGAATTGAACCCACTCACTCCCCATCACACATCCAAACGCTCTTGGGTGGAGACGCACTTCACATTCTTTCGCAGGTTCCCCTTCTCCCTTGAGCGAGAGGTAACTGCTTACAAATCTTTCACCTGTTCCACCTGCTTGATGGTAGGCGATGTGTGCGCCTAACACCACAGCGTTCAGCATGTGGCGTTCTCCACTAAGCTGGGGCAACCTTCAACCAATTCCAGCTCCATTGAGTCTTCCCAGCATACCGATCCTGTTCTTGATGCCATGTGGGGAGGAATTGGTGCGGGGGGGGATTAACCCCTTGGATCAAACAAGCCAGGGACGAAAAGATTCAGGAACGTTTTGCCCTGTTATCTTTTTTCCCGTCCTGAATAAGAAACCCAAAGCCAATGTAAGAAACAAATGTTTTACTTACAACTTGAACACACTGTGAACACACTCCGTAAACTCCACAGCGAGGCACTCCAACACTTCATACCACACTCTCTGCCAGCAGTTCCCTTTAAACTCCATAAAACACCACAACTGAAAAAACTCAACCATAGTGAACTCAAGATCTCTTTAACACTTACCCACTGCAGACTATCTGATGGGAGCGTCCGGGGGGAAAGGGAGCCGTGGACGCAGGACCTTGGTGAGGGTGATCAAGCCTCCCGATGCAATGTGTGGTCCCGCCTTCCCTTTTCCCAGGCTCTGTTTTTATACTGCCCCAATGGCCAATTAGCTTGGGTCTTTGTTTCATGTGCTTTTCAAGCTGCATGAGCTGGGGATTTTGCTGCATGCATGCTTTGCGCGGCTAATTGGGCAGCACCCATTATTTCCCCTCACAGCGAGCACAGTTTGCTGGCATTTGGTCACTGTTTATCACCACTTATTTATCATATGCCCCTTTAACCAAATGCCAATCCCAGGTATGCTTGAGCTCAAGAACTTCCCTTCCAAAACTTTTGACTACATCATTAACAATTTATCAAAACTATAGTTAAAACATGAAAGTCCAGGGACTTCAATGGTATTGGGTCTGTCCGCTCATTTGCGATGAGCCCATCTACAGTGGCGGGTATTGATGTCTCACACCACGTTGTGCACTGGTGGCTTTGTACCATCTTGGACTAGAAAACAAATTCAAGACTCATTAATAATAAAGCTGCGTCGGCTTAGCCAGTTATGATGTGCTAAGATGGTGTGTGTGGGTGAGACTGCTTCAGGAGAGGTTAGATAGGTGTTTGAGTACTCACCAGGTTCGAGTACGACACCGGGAACTGGAATCGGACGTTTGCTAGCGGCTGTGGGAACAGCTAACCGCACTGCCTCTTTCACTAAGTAACATGGCTTCCAAGGTGGACGTGGTACCTGATCACGCTCATCCCACAAGGCCTTGGTAGTGTTCATGGTGATCAGTACATCATTATTGTGCTTGGTCCAGTTCTTGAACAACCCATTCTCTTTTAGTCTCAATTGTTCTTTGTATAATCCTATTTGTCACTCCACAATGCCATTAGACTGTGGATGATAAGGCAGATGATGATGCCACTGAACATTGTATTCTGCTGCAAATCGCTCCAGACCTTTAGAGTTAAAATGTGTTCCTCCATCAGAGTGTATGATGTGCAGGACTTGCCAATGAGCAAAAGAGAGCTGTAGGCATCCTTGGATCACAGAAGTGGTGGTCTTTCTCATGGGAAGGACGAGGATCTGTCGAGTTCCTAGATCCACAACTGCTAATTCCTTATTCGGTAGTTTGGCTCCTGGGACCAGTCCAAGTAGATCTACTTACCACACCTTTCCTGGAGCGTAATATGTTCATAGGTGCCTTTTTGGTGCCTGTGGTGTGCCGGTTTTTCTTGCACACAGGCAGAGCAAGCTTGGATCACCTTTGTCCATTGCTCTATGGTCAGCCCCCCTTTTCCTTGCTCTCTCCAGTGGGCTTGTGCCCTCTTTACTCCAGGGTGTCCCCAGTGTTCATGGAGCCAGAGCAGAAATGAATTGGTGTTGATGACATCTGCGACGTGCAACTGAGGTGTGTCCTCTTGGTCCCTAGATCTTTGCTGAGCTAGCAACCGATCTATGGTGGCATGCATGGGGTCTGTGTCAGGTCAATGGGATCGAGTATGCTCGATTAAGGGACGGATGGAGAATTTCAGCAGGATTGCCTTGACATCACCCCAAAGACCCATATGTTCTTTAACCTGTGCCATTCTGGTAACAATTCTATATATGTATTCTGAGTCTATAGCTATAACGGGCGCTGGAAGTGTTCCATTATGATGCTGATAAGTGTGCTTGATTGCTAATTGACATCCTTGCAGTTTAGACACTTGACCGATTCTTCTGGATGAGCTGCTTGGACCTCGTAGTCGTGACAAGGGTCACAGTAATATCGGTAACTTATGCCACCACGGGAAGTGTCGTCTGAGACTATCCAGGCTGGAGATGTGGTTCTGTACAATTGTGGCACAGCGGGATTGTCTTTTTTGGTGGTTGAAGTCATTTCTCCATCTGCGACTTGCCACGCTGACCAGTGATACTGATGACGGAGGACTAGGACACTCCAGGTCTTTGACATGCCTTGATATTCTGGATGCACCTTACCAGGGTCAAGTAATTCCAATATAGTTCCGCTGGGTGTGATAAGCACACCTGGATTCACTGAGAGATGCTCTCCAAGTTGAGCTGCAAGCATGATATTCCCTAAGCAACCATATCGGTACTGGTAGTTCTGAAGTGCGTGATGAACAGTGTATACGAGGTTCCCTGTTTCAGCATCACTAGCTGTGAACCAAATATGCTCCATTGTGTAACCTACATGAATTATCAAGGGGTTACTGGCAAGAGGTGCAATTAAATGTATCTCCTTGACTTCTGTCATAACTTTTCCCAGTGTGGCTTGATCGTACTCATCGCGCCTTTGTTGCGCCCTGTGTTTCACCTTCTTACGGATCTGATGCTGTAGTCTTAAAAGGACTCTTAAATGTGGTAGTGTTATAAAGTGACGAAACCAGTTCAGTTGGCCCAGCAGGCCTTGAAAGTCTGCCTGTGTAGTCATCCAGGGCAAGGGTAACATGCGGGTAGTATTATGTGCCGTCCCTGACCGCCACCATCCCGTGAACCGTGTCCCCCCAAAATTAATTTCTGATGATGGCTCGTTCATAGACTTAGTTGGACTCACCGTCCATCCTTGGTCACTCACGTGGGCTTTCAGTCTTGCTGTAATGTTGCGAACCACAGAGCCATCACGTCCATAATAACGATGTCATCAACATAGGTCCAGATACGAACATCTGCAGTTTCCGGATGGAGATGAGTGAAACTCTCAATCGTCTTGTTCATCACTGCAGTTGCCAATGCTAGTGCATTGCGATAACCCTGCGGGCAAACTTTTCAAGAAAACATTTGTCCACCCACACACATGATCCCATGTGGATCATGTATAGGTATTGAATAGAACTTTAAATCTTTAAAGTTCCTTTAAAGTTCCTTTAAAGAACCTTTAAATCTAGGGTAAAACCACTCTCCGTCCCTCTGTATTTTAATTATGCCCTCAAGGATGTCTGAGACAGTTTGTGCAGTGGGCAATTGCGGGGGGGGTTACAATGTTGATTCACTTTTCTGTAGTCTACTACTAGGCGTGCCTCCGTCGGCTTTCCTGGCTTTGGAATGCCCCATCCAGCTGACAGATATGTAGAGGATTCTACAGGCTGGATACACTGTCTTCTGCATAAGTCGGCCAAAAGGTTTCGAACCTGGGGTTGTAAGTTGGTATGCATTGGGATCGGCTAATATCACCAGGGCGCAGGGTTTACTAACATCAGCTGGTGCCTTTCACTTGATGTAACAGTTAGTGGGAGCGCGGAGTATATAGCATCTCTCAACGCCAATGCTTTGATCACAGGGATACCCAAAATGTTTATGCCCCCTAAGACTCCATGCAGGGCCTTTTTGTCAATCCATAATTTAACCATGGGTGTTGACATCGTAACATTTAGCCCTTGTACGAAAATAACATTGGATGTTTTAACATGGGGCGTCTCAGGCCTTATTACGTTTACTTGAGCTCCCGTATCTAACAGAAAGTGTATAGGTGTAGGAATGGAATCTGCAGTAGCACTTACATCATAAGTTCCGTACAGGCATTCATCAATATGCTGGCCATCATTGCCCGCAACAATGGCCACTACTTGTTTTTTCTATTTTCTAGCTCTTGTCCAGGTCTGAAGCCTAGAATCTGAGCTAATCTCCTCCGTCCCTCATCTCCAGCTTGCAAAGCTGGTTCTTCATCAGGTCACTCCTGCTTAGTAGAAACGCGAACATGGTGTGCTTCTCGACCGTACAGTCTGGCGGTTGTCTGCGTGGCCAGTGGTCAGTCTGAGGCTTATCAGGCATTGTTCTTCACGTACTGACTACTTGCACTGTTGCTGGCGGGGTGAGCATAGGCTCCATTCTCCGTGCTGTAGTGAGCTTTCCCAAGCTACTTAAGACATTTCCTATTGGTCTCTTTGTTAGTGGGTGTAATAACAAGTGGAGCATGGGTGTGTTGATGCCTCCATAAATCTCTACACAAGCCTCTATCACTGCCCCGGATACAGGGACTTTGCCAGGATCATTGTACCATCGGTGCGGCCAAACACTGTTTGCCTACTGCAAAGTTAAATTCAGTGGGTAATGCCCTGTGTCCCAAGTTAGACAACTGGCTCCTGCTATTGCGTACAAAAGCTGTGCAGATGATGCATCACTAGGTGGATCCGCATGCCAGGCATATGCTCGGGTCAGCAGCTCTGGAACTACAGCAGCGCACAGGGGAATTGGCCAGATTTTGTTATGTATTATCTGAGTTGTGTCACTGCACACTTCTCCCCCCCATGAGGGTTGACGCATCAACATGGTACACTCTTCAGAGTCCACTAATTCTGACCCGTGTTCTAATATTAATCATCCCAGCCACATCACCAATGCTTCACCCCGTGTTAATCGGGTATCCTTTGTCAGTTCTTGGAGCTCTCCCCTAGTACGCGTACGGAGGGTAGTAAGAGTGTGGGTTCCCACGCCATCAGTGACTGTCTTTACCAAGGCCACGGGGTTCGCATGCAGGACGGGCACATCCGTGTCAGCAGGCCTTACAGGGGAAATCCCTGCACCAGGGACTCACAATGTGCTTAAACACAGCTGTGCCGAGACATCTCTTAACCATTTAGCTCTGACAGTATCTTTTGTCCACCAAAGAGTTCAACATACTGAATGTTTTGCAACATCTTCTTGCCTTTATTTACTTTTGTGTCTAAAATGGAGTTGAGTTCTCCTGAAAATCTATTCCTCCTGGTATAGTATATTTACAGTCTCATTGTAGCCAAAATGCTGTAGGAGATTTACCAGAATCGAGGATTTTTTGTGATCACTTTTGTTGGACTGACTGCATGATTGGGAGAGAAGTTTGACAAGTTTGAGTTGCAAAGCACCCTGACCTGAAGAAAACTGTCTTCTTTCTCCTGAATATGTATGGGGGACCAATAAAAGAGATCAGGAAAACATCTTGGCCATCATGGCAGGTCCTAAGCCTTTTGAAAACTTAGCCATTAACATTACTTTGAGTTTAGCCCTTAACACTAGATTGGATTAGATCAGAATTGATTTCTCCCTTTGAGATTCTAGTTCCTATAGATCCCACACAAAAAAATATTATATTTAAAGTGGAATTTAGGGGGGAATATTTTTCAAGCCAGTGAGTTGGGGGAAATTGTTATACAAGTTTGGTAAAAGCTAATGTTGACAGAGCCCTTCATAGTTATATTTTATTTGAGGTCCTATCTGTTCTTACACAGTAGTACCTGATGAAATTTCCTCTGTTCATCCAAAGTAGTCTTACTTCCACTCTTCTCTGAAAATAGCTGCTCAGTCAGTGACTGACACTATATCTGCTTTATCAGACTTGACTAGGCAAAGTTTCTGGTCTGTGCAATATTTGTTTTTGTCTTTCCTTTCATTTTTTATTAGGAAATATTGATATGTAAAACTCGAATAGTCACTGTGATAGGAAGAATAGCTCTCTAGCCTGATGATTATGGTGTTCACTTGAATGGTGAAAACTTGGTCTAGTCCGGAGGTGTAATTTGGTACTTGATTGCCCTGGCTGGCAGCACCACACAAGGCACAGTTTCTGGCTGAGCTGTTTATGGCATGGCAGCAACTGGTCTGGCAGTACAGCTGTTTCTGCTTGTTTTTTGCATCCCCCCTTTTCCTCTGCTCTGGGGTCAGTGCCCAGGGCCTGATGTCCTGATGAGCCCCTTCCCTCTTCATTATGCTGGTATGACACACACTCACATACCCACGCACACACATGCATGCTCCAGAATTCCCCAAATCTTGCTGCTTAGCATATTTTCCTGGCAGGTGGAAAATGTGGATTCAGATATACTCAGGCTAAAGGAATTCAACTTGCCTCCCACATCCTGGGGAATATATTTTGGGTAAGAGAAGAATGAAGATGATATTGCTACCACTTCCTCTTTTTCTGCTCCAGCCATTTTATGAATCAACTCCTTTTTTTTTTTTCCCCTTTCTTTCTTCCTTTTGGCAAATTTTAGCTCAATTTGTGATTAGTGTCAGTACGGCTGAAATCAATTTTCATTATAGTTACTGCTCACTGAAAAAAATGTTTAATCAAGTTGATGTGCACATATGCACGCACCCACACCCTTCTCTTGTTTACATTTTTTGTAAGGAGTTATTTTGTCCTATATAAGGTCCTATGTTCTTCTTTAGCCTTTATAATCCCTGAGTTATTTTCTTCTGTAGGCAAAGGAAAATGCCCTAGTTTCTGTTATTGAGGGTCTGCAACCCATTTTTACTTTAATTGCAAATGCAGTTGTACAGGCCAAGGTGCTAAACTCACTGCAGTCTGTCACAGTTCAGATAGAGGTTAAACAAGTAAGGTCATTCTCTGCTACTGTTGTGGAAATATATCCATTAAAGATGGTGAGTCTTAAATAAACAAAATTGTCCATTCCAAGAGTGCTACCAATTTTCTCAATTTAGAAATCTGGAGAGGATTGAATATTTCACCACTGCATTAAGGTAGACAAGTCCTGGAATGGCTTTCAAGCAACTCACTAGACATAACTTGGCTTCTGTACAAAGTGTAAATTGAAAACCTTGCAGGTAAGTACATACAGGAAGAACCCATGTAGCCGAATCAATATCTAGAATCATATTAAGAGATAAGTCTATGTGGCTAAACAGGTAATGCTATTGGATAAATCTTTCCTTGTGTCTCAAACAGGGCTCTTTTTGTAACTTCAGAGCTTCTAAAATGGTTTGTCCTTCATTTTGAGAGCTACACAAAAAGATAGTGTGATTAACTACAAGGTTAAAGCGCATGTGGTAGCAAGAACAGGTAAAAAAAAAAAAAATCTATGAAACAGCATGTAGGAAGGGAAACCTGTGGGAAGACACAGCACAGTCTGAATCTCCCTTTTCTAATTCTTCCTTGCTTTAGCTTATTTTGCAGCTGCCTGTATTTTGTATGAATTTAGCCTGAAGGAGCAGATCATCCAGTGATTTACTAATAAATTACCACTGCTATATAATTCTGAGTTGACTGAAGACTTCAACAAAACATAGTAAATGCCCCATTTTAACTCATGGAAGTGGAAATTGATATATAATCTTTAAAATTAAATGATCACATCACCATTTTCTATATAAGAACATAAGAAGTGACATACTAGTTTACACCAAGGGTCCATCCAGTCCAGCAAAAGCAGCAGGAATGGATGCTTTAGAAGACGAACATGTGGACATGGTATATCTATCCCAGATACCTAGCATCCACTGACAGTGGTTTAGAAATGCAAAAAGATACACTCCTGAATGTTTTGATGGACCGTTGTCCCAATCACGTGATCATATAACATTGTGTGAAGGTCACTTGTGCCCTATGGTTATAAGTAAGTCCATACTACTTGCAATCTTGTAGACCATTTGAACACTATCCAATTCCTGAAAAGTATCCCAGTACAGTTGGAAGAAAGAAGGATCAGTCACATTGTCCTGACTCCAGAAGATGAACTTCCCTTGAAACAGGGCTTGTCTTTCATATGCTATAATGGAAAAGTGTATTTGAAATGTATAAATGATCATAGACACATAGGCTTGGAAGAGATCTCCTGAATTATTAAGTCCAGTCTCCTGATATTGTGGGCACCGACTTTATATAATTCCCTTTATATGTTTTATGCTCTGTTTTAAAACCAGTTAGACATCTTGTCCCATCTACTCATACTGGATGAATGTTTCAGCATTTCTCCCCTCTAACGGTTTCAAAATGTTTTTTTTCCCAAACTTAGCTTGATGACCAGTTTCTATCCTTTTGCACTTATATCATTATTGTCCATTATCTTAAAAAAACATTTTTCCATCCCTAATGCATTTAGAGAGAATAATCCTAATCTGTCCTGGCCTTTGTTCTCCTAGCCCAAATATTTTAATTCCCTTTAGTTCCTTGATAAACAATGATTATAATGTTCTTGTACGTGCTGCACAGTACCTCACTTTTGCATGTGGAGTATGTAATTCATTGAAGAACAAGGTGCTGCCATTATTACTTGGGGTTCTGGAACCTCAGCTTGTTTGAGGCTGAGATTCCAAAGAAATTAGAGTTGATCATTTAAGTAAGACGTTATATGATGCACACACAAGAAAGAGCTAAGTTAAAGCTACATGAGCAATCTTCACTCAAAGTTCATTACTTTCGGTCTCCTGACTTTTCTCGGCCTAATATTCCTGTGATAGTTAGTGTGTGTGTGAAAATGGAAATAAGGCACACAATAAGTAAGCAAAATATCATACTTCCTCTTTCATAATTTAAAATCTTAAGTACTTATTTCTTTTTCAATCTCAAGGTCTCCCACTTTTTAAACACATTAAAACACTTTTTAGTATTTACATGTAAGTTTATGTTTTCTAAGTGGCCCATTATTCCAGAACCAGGTGCATAAAGCTATTTTCATAATCTAAATGGCCTACTACAGGGTTCTCAGCCAGGAGTACTTGGGAAGACCCCAGGGGTTATGTGGCCGTGGCACTGAGAAAGGGGGTGGGGGGGTGCTCCCAGCATTTCTTGCTGCTTGCACCACTGTGTGCCACCAACATTTCCACACACTGCCTACACTTTTGGTTTTGCTGCTGCGGGCATGCAAGGGACACCTCCCCACTCCCCCCACCCATCGACCAGCCACCAGGGGACTCCCCACTTCTCAACAGGCTGCTGGAGGTACACTGACTAAAAAAGTTTGGAAACCCCTGGCTTACTGTTTTAAGAATTTTCCATAAACTGTATTACATGACAAACATTGCAACTGATGGGGGTGCCTAGTAGAGGCCTATGAAACAACATTGTTTAGTTTCAACATCTGTTTCACCATTTTAAAGGGACAGTGTTTCGTTTCATCATTTTGTTTCATTTTGAAGCACTGCCCTGTTTTGTTTTATCAAAACTGTTTCCCTGTTTCAACTTGTTTTGACATTTTTGCCCATAGGCTATAATGAGGAATCATGAAAACGCCTAAAACATTGTCATTGCCTGCCTGATTCAAATGCAAATTACAATGATGGTAGCCCCACCTGAGGGCATCTGAGTCTGCCAAGTTTCAAGGTGATAGGTGCAGCAGTTTCTTGGAAACTGCACCTCAAAGTCTTGAAAGCAAAATTTGCCGGAAGCAGCAGCTGCCTCCTGTCATCTGGCAGCAGATACAGGGGCTTGAACCCTCAGGAGGGCTGGGAGGTCATTCTGGACTCTTCCCCAGGGGTGCAGGCTCTTGGTGGCAGGAGGCTGCTGCTGTCACTTGGCCTGCCAGGGGCAGGCGGTGACATGCAGCCCTGGCTCTACTTGTCTCTTGCTGCTGGGCTGAGCTTCATGGGTCTGGCAGAGTTAATCAGAGCAGAGCCCAGTGGTGGAAGACAGGAAGAGCCAGGGCTGCACTCCCTGCTGGACTGAGCTACATGAGGCTGCGGAGCCACTCCGAGTGCAGCCCTGGCTCTCCCCTGCTTCCCACCCCTAGGCTGCTTCGAAACTTGAAAAATTTTGAGTGCCCTCATTTCAAATCTGTGTTGATGCTTTATGTTTCATTTTGATGTCACTGTTTCAGGCTTGAAATGCATTGAAACAGCTTTGAAACAAAACACTCTGAGAAATTTCGCACAGCCCTAATGCCTGGTACACTTGAACATTATGAAAATCCTCAAATCGTTTCTACTTCCTTAACTTGTAAAACATTACCTGTTGGCTTATTGTTATGAAAAGCCATTCACAATTTTTCTTTAAAGACCCAGCTCCTGGGCTTCTGTAGTTATATGAGAATCTTCATTTCCATTAACACAAGAAAAGGGCATGTCTTCCTACTTGCAGAAAAAAAAAATCGTGAACATGATAACCTAAAAGACTCAAAATTCAGAAAGTAAATTAAAAAAAAACAACCCAGAGAATGTGTCATCATTTTTGAGCTAGTACCATGGGTTTTTGGTCCGACTCATGCCTTTCCATGTGTGAGGTTATCAATACTGAAACAGTTTCAGGGCAGACATTAAAATGAACCTTCTGACATTTACAAAGCTCATCAGCTCTTATTCACTTCAAACAACAGCTTCTATTTCTCTGAACCAGCTAGTGTGATGTATGGCCTTTTTGAAAGTAGTAATATCAGTAAAATCAGCTTCCTATTGATGGGAGAGACTGCGGAGGGGGCACACACACACACTTGGGTCAAACCCTAACATAGCCCAGCTCTCCCTGATTTTCATAAAACACAACTGCTTAGAAGAACGGTGACTTTGTCTTGGGCAGTTTGGAATTAAATATGTATTTTAATTAAACATTATATGACTTCTTTATTTTTTTAAAGAATCATTATACTTTCTAATTTTATATGTTTTTTTTTTTTCCTCAGACTTATTTTAAAGCTATATTTAGCTTGATGGTAGTTTGGTGTTTTGTACTTTAAAGTGGGTATCCTGTACTCCTATTTTTAACTAGTTGTCCATAGTCTCTGAGACATGCACGACTAATTACAACGCAAATTACAGCTTCAGAAAACTGACACTATTTTGACCTAACCTCTTGACTGGTGGGGATAAAGCAGTACAAAAATAAATAAATGAAATCTTTCTTGATTGCAGGCATTATCCAAATCCATTGTAATATTTGCTTCTGTTAAAAAAAGAAAGAAAAAATTGTTTTGAAAGCATCAGTGAAAAAAATACTGGTAACATAACTAAAGAATACCAGGTATTGCGTTAATTGTGACTGAGGCTGTGAGCTTTATTTGAACTCATGCTGGCAAAGAACTGCAGAAAGTGTGCTGGTGGCATTCAAGGGACTGAACCTGTTCCCATCTCATGCAACGAGAGCGATGAGAAACTACAATCATCATTTACTTAGAGATTGTTGCAGTGGCGAAGCTGCATGAGCCTCAGCTGAAAGCAGCTTCAGGGGGAAAACAGCCCCTAGGCATTTGCAGGAGTGATAGGGCATGCTTTCCTCATCCCTGCCACCTCTGCAGGTGAATCAGGGCTGTTCTTGACAGTGTTAGGGCAGCAGCAACAGTGACAGACAGCTCTGCTGTTCTTGAAGTGGCAGTGGCAGCTCTTTTAACTGCTATCGCTGCCATAAGAAAAGCATCTCTTCCCATTGTCCCCAGAGTGAGAGCACCAGAGTCTTATCAGGTTCATTTTTAACAGCTTACTACAACTGGTTGTGATAGCCAGCCATTCTCACTCTCCTCTTGGGAGTGGAATACAATGGGAGTCTGGGGGTCCTAGAGACCCCTTGTCGCTATACATGGTCAGGCTCCAACAGGAAAAAGAGGCATGGCCCAGTCACAGCCTGGGACTGTGGGAAGAAAGGGAGTGTGGCCTGGCCAGCAGGAGGGAGAGGGAGTGGCCCCTCCCCAAACCAGCCTGATGGAAGAAAAAGGGGGCATAGTCCAGTCTTGTGGGGGGTGGCAGGAGGCATGACCAAGGCCTAACCCAGCCCCACAGGGGAAAAGGGAGTGGCTTGGCTCTCACTGGACACATGGAGCTTGTGACTTGGGGATTTGGCAGGGGGGAGGGTAGCTATATGAACAAATAGCATTCCTTTCCTGTGCAATCAAATATCCAGATACGTGGGGAGCTTTACAGGCCAGACGTGGTGACTGTATAGGTGTTATTTGGCCTGCAGGTCAGAGATTGAGCACCCCTGTGCTATATGTTTACCATTGTCCTAATTATTGTGCTGTTTTCAAGCATCAATAGATTATTTTTCTTTTTGATTCTGTTGGAATCTCTTCTTTCTTGCTGGAGAGCACCTCGCAATGAAATGACATTGGTTTTATCTTCCAATATGTGTACGTTACAAGGTGAAGACTGCATGCATGCAGCTGTAAATTTTCAGGGGGATTTACGACCCTAAATCTAATTTTCTAGATTTAGGCACTTGACTACCTAAATCCCCACATCTTTAGGTTCCTACACCATTGAAAAGAAAAAAATAGGACTTACATTCCACATGTCAACCTTTTTTTTTTAAGTTTTCCATACTGTCTTCCTAGGCAGGGTTTTGATTAAAATTCTCAACTCTATCAACATTGTCACAGGAGATGGGAATTTTAATTATTGTTCTCTGCTGTTCTGTGGCTGAAGTGCAGGTTTCTTTTATGTAACTTCTAGATCTCACTGAAGATTTTAACAGAACTTATATCTGCTGTATGAAGACTTTTGTTACGTTTTTCAGTCCCTCTCCTCTACCGGCTTGTGGGATGTTGTCTTCTTGCTATAGAATAAGTGCACCTTTATACACAGACAAAATTATTGACATGCCAAAGCTCCATACTGTTAGGGCCGAGAAACGCCGGCAGAATGGGGCTGCCTATAGAGCTGAATTGGTTGGACGAGAGGCAGCAGTGGTTGAAACAAAAAAAACTTTACCTACAAACTGTATACACGAGGTAGACAGTATAGGCACAATCCATAGACAGACAAACAGAACTGTAGATAGGCACACCGATACTCACACGGGGATGGATACGTCGTGGTGACCACATCAGGGAGTTGATGGTGGGTGATCAGGCCTCCTCCATGGCTCTGAAGTACACGTGGGATCTCTCCCTACGCGTGTTCGAGCACTCCTCCAACTTGGGCGGATATCACCCAAGCCTTTTATATGGCCAGCGAGCCAATTGCTGACCACCACGTGTGCATAATTTGCACTAAGCCAATCATGAGCATGTACTCGATGGTGCAGCTGCAAACTTTTGGCGGGCTCTGATCTTGCACCAAGGACTTTTCCTGCCTTGCAGAGAAAATCCCTGCACCGGGGACTCGCAATGTGCCTAACATAGCTGTGATGAGGCATCTTTTTAAGTGTTCAGCTCTGACACATACAAAGAGTTTTTTTGTTTGTTTTTTTTTGTGGAGGAAAGGAGTGGAAGTCAAAGGGTATTCTTTCCTATCTATTGCTCCCAAATGCACCTATCTGTTTAGTCAGGGCTAGTTTTGGCATAGAATCAAGCTACTCAAGGCCACTTCTGTATATAGGTTATTACTCAAGTGTGAGGACAATTTTCATTCTATCTCTTCCTCATTGAGGCTTATATTTCTTCTAAACCATTCCCAGCTCTTCTTGGTCTGGGAAATGAGACAGAAGAATGAATCCTGAATTTGGATTTTCTGTGTGCTAGCTCAAGGTTGCTGGTCTGGCCCCATGCTCCTTTATTTTTAGAAGTTACTAAAATGTTGCTTGCAAATGGGTTAATATTCACCTCTATTCAAATGACATGAGATGTCTTAGAGTAGTCCTCAACTATTTGATATATTTAATCTGCAATGTAATTTTCCTCAACAAAATTGAAAGCTAAGCCTGGAAACTGGCAACATGTAAGTATTTTTCTTTAATTTACCAAGTAGATAAGTCTCCATTTGAATTTGCTGATGTACTTGAAAAACATATAGTAGAACACCCATATATTGCTAAAGAAAGAATCAAACTGTAAACAGTAATTAATAGGAATTGTGTTGTCATTTGGTTTGGAAAATCAGTGTAAAGAATAAAAAGCAAAAATATAATGACATTAACTAAGTGACTCCTCTCTCAAACTAATTTTGAGTTTATTCGATACCAGACATACTTCAGGCCTCACCTGAGACCACAGTTCCATTGTTTTCAGTCCCATTTAGGCACACTCCCAAAGATTTACTACTGTATAATGAACTTACAATAAAGACCAAGTTTTAACACTGGAGGGGGTAGATAATTATAAACCCCTAAATTAATTAAGAACTTAAATCCCACTTTATGTCTTGGCCTTATCTGCATTCTACAAGTGGAGAGCAGACAGTAAAGCCCAAAATTGCATAAAAAGCCAACAAGTGAGTCCATGCCTCCCAGGTTTCAGTTAAGCACCTTCTCTGAGACTTGAATATTTTTTCCTCTGCAAATGTGTAAGCTGGAAGATTTTCAGGATATTTGTTCAGTTCTTGTCAGTTGTCAGTCTATAAAGTTTTATTCCACATGCATAAGGTTTCTAACTGAATGACAGGGCTCATGTGTATGAGAGATTTGCTATGCAGTAGACTGATTAGCTGTGCAGCAAACTGCATACTTACATATGCACCGCTATTAAGCTGGAGTAAACTAATTTACTCCATAGCAGAGTAGTACTTATAAATACAAGTACTATGCTGCTGTGGAGGTTTTTTTACTCCTGCTGGCTAGCCCCATGCTAAAGCATCCTAATGTACCAGCTTGCCCTGCACAGCACATTGAGCCAGCAGAAGCAGCCCTAGGGTTGTATAGGCTGCCCTGGGATGCATACCTGTAATGCATTCAAGTTCTTGGATGTGTGCCTGCTTGAACCCAGCTTATTTCTGGCCACTTTTACTCTAGCAGCCTGATGTTACCATTCTGGATCCACAGTACAGGCTGGGCAGCAGCTGTGCAGAAAAGGCCTGGGGGTTACAGTGAGCAATAAGCTGAATATGAGATGGCAGTGTACCCTCGTTGCCAAAAAAGCTAGTGGCATACCGGACTGCATTGGTAGGTGTGTCCAATAGGTGAAGGGAAGTGATTATTCCCCTCTTTTCAGCACTAGTGAGGCCACATCTGGAATACTATGTTCAGTTTTTGGGCGTTCACTATAGAAAGGTTGTGGACAGATTGGAGAGAGTCCAGCAGAGGGCAACAAAAATGGTGAGGGAGCTGAGGGACATAACTGATAAGGAAGGAATGAGGAAAATGGGCTTATTAAGTCTAGAGAAAGAAAGAATGAGGAGGGACTTAATAGCAGCCTTCAACTAACTGAAGAGGGGTTTGAAACAGGGTGGAGCTAGACTCTTCTTAGTGATGACAGAACAAGGAGCATCTGTCCCAAGTTACAGCAAGGGAAACGAAAGTTAGATATCGGGAAGAATTTTCTCATTAGGAGAAGCGCTGGCACAGGTTACCTAGAGAGGTGGTGGATGCTCCATCTTCAGAGGTTTTCAAAACCCAGTTAGACAGAGCCTTAGCTGGGATAATCTAGTTGGGGTTGGTCCTGCTTTGGGATGGACTAGATGACCTAATGAGGTTCCTTCCAACCCTAACTTTCTATGATGCTATGATTCAATGATTCCCTGCCATCTTTGCATCTCAGTAAATGCACTTTGGGATGTGAGAGGTTCTGGCCACCATGAGAAAGATGGAAATGATTGTTTAGTTCAGTTGGTTAGCCGGCACTGCTAATAACACCAATGTTGCAGCTTCAGTTTCTTGTTGGCCTAGATGATCTTCCACGGTCCCTTCCAGCCTTACTCTTCTATAAAATGTTTTGGGGTTTTTTATGAGACATTAGCACCAGGTGGCAGGACCATACTGGGCTTTGGGGTTTGGTTTTTTTTTTTTTTTAATAGTTTTAATTCTATTTTCCCCTCCTGACTCCATCATAATAATACCTTCCACCCTCTCTGCTCCTTCAGCACAGGGGAGCTGTGCCCCCCGCCTCCCACAACAGCCATATCCCAGCCTAGCCCAGCCCAGATCAAGTGGCTTTTTGCTGTTCTTTGCCTCTGCACTTGTCCACACCACACATACACATGCGCGTGCAAACGTACCTTGGCCTCACACAGTGCAAAGGGTGAGGCCAGGGTGTGTGTGTTTGCATGTGTGTAGATGTTTGAGCTTAGGATGGCAGGTTTGCGTGAGTCACTGCTTGGGGTATTTTTTTCTCCCTCTCCCCTGTCTCCCCAGTGTGGATTTGACTGCTCCCTTTCTCCCTCCTTGTTTCCTTGCTGGCTAAGGCAGCACCTCTGTTTTGAAGCAAGAATAAAGTGAATGCCCCACTTCCTCATCTTTGCAGGGGTGGCACCTGCAGAGCTGTGTATGTACAACATGTTGGTAGTATGACAGGCATCTCCAGCTTGTGTGGCTTGCTGTTTACTGTGCCCATTCGTGGGGGGTATGGGAGTCTCTTGATGGGCTTCTGCAAACCCACCTAGAGACTCCCATGCCTCTTGTGAGTGGATGCAGTGATGGTCCAGTGATCTATAAATATTCAACAGACCAGGCTGGAGATGCCTGTCACTGGCTCAGCAGTGCTTTGCAATTCCCAGCAGCCTTGGAAGGCTGCAGCTCACATGAGAAGGTGGGCTGAAGGACCCCGCATTGCTGGCCTCAGCCACTACAGTCAGTCTCATGCTCCTGCCACTAAACAGTGAACTTCTGTTTCATTTGTTCCCAGTGTAAACTAGGGTGCTTACAGAAACCCATATCATTTTGAGCAATTGCCCCTCTGGCTTCTTGAATGTCTGTACTTAGCCTATGGTGTCATAACTCAGCTGAACATATAGCATGGTTACTAATTGAGGAGTGATTAGCACATTATTTGCACCACAATTAGTAAAGTATTTCAAGAGCCTGATATAAATAATTCTACTATACTATATTACTTAAATGAAGAAAACCTAAATGTAACTGCTCTGGTGGAAAAGTCAGTCTTTTGTATAGGAACTGAAGATTTTAGCCCTTTTGTAGACCTTTAATTACCTTACAGAGCAATACCATTGGGCCACATCTTCCCTATGTGTCATGCATTATAAATGTAAATAACACTAAAGTTATTTAAAAGTCTGGGTATTTAAAATATCCTTAGTTTTAATTTTTAATATCCCATTGAAAAGAATAAGGACACTTTGCACTTTTGTTGTAGAAAGCCTAAAACAACTTGTTTTTAGGTACTGAATCAATTCACATGTGGGCATTTGTAATTTCAACTGTAGAAGCTATAAATATTCATATTAAAATAATTTTATTTACAGTAGAATCTATTTTTTGTAATGCGGAAATTATAAATGCAGTGAGCAGGTATACTTTGATCGGTGGGGTTGAAGTTTGACACTTCTTTTCTATCAAAACTTTAAAACAGGTATGTTCTAAGATACAGTGTTAGATTAATTTTCTAATTTTAATGCTCATGTCAAAGGATAACATTGCTTTATTCTTAGTTGTTGAATGTAGATACTGTTTAAAATGTATTGGCACTTCCCTAGTCAGATTGTCAGTGAGGTACTAAACATTTCATGTGAGGCCTTCATTTTATCACAGAGTGTAACATGATGATTTAAAGAGTACTGGCATTCAACATCAATGGTCTTAAGATCACTTTAATAATTCTTTTTATCCCATGCTAGAAAATTTTCTACCGTATTAATATATTATCCTGAAGACCCTTCCTGGGGATCTGACATTTTGTACAAAGTAATTCATTAGGATTGTCCATTCTCATTTTCCTTCCAAGGTATATTAGAGACAGACTATAAAATCATATCTTTTTTTTTGTTGTTGATGGTAGTTGGTTGAGAGAATTATTGTTTTTAAGACTAGTCATTGCCGTTTTATTAGACATATCCAAGAAATTGCACTTTGTCCTATTTCATCTTCAACAACCCATAGACAGA
>JAGPOW010000261.1:130502214-130562565 GCA_030014935.1 Caiman crocodilus
AGATAAATAGACTCAAAACACAAAAGAATAAGTACTACTCAACTAAAATAATCCTGTATAAGATGAATGAAGGATGACATCCTGACTGACAATATGAAATACCTTTATGAGCATTAATTTGGTTTAATGGCAGTCTGATACACTCAATAAACCAGACTTTCTCAGTGATTTATAAGAGCTAGCTTGAGGCCAACCCTAACTTATTTCCTGGTATAAGATGGTACAATGCTCTTTTGTAGTGAAATGCATTATTATCTGATACACGCTCATATATCAGGTCCAAATTTGGTCCACAGAGTCTATTTACCTTCAATTGAAAATAATAAAAAGTCTCTTTATATTTCTATTCTGATTCTCAGCAATTCTAAGTATTCTGTTTGGATGAAATGCAGCTCCATAAGTGCCCACTCTTGTTTCATTAGCATCTGGGGTTATTTTAAGAAATAAAGGAGCCTATTGAATGCCTTTATTTTGTATGCATCCAGTCTGGCAAAATCCATTAACTTTTTGCTCAACTTTAGGCTGTGGATAATGCATAACACTGAAGGAAAAAAATCATTGGAAGCAATTCATGCAGGCTAATGTTTATATTGTATTACCGTCTTTTGTGCTTCGGCAGTACATGATCCCAATTTAAGACCCCTGATCTGATCATAGTTTGTTATATACAGCACTATTACAGCAGCTGCATCAGAGTTTTCTACTTGTATTAAGAATAGATAAGCTCTGATGCACTTCACAATTGAGATGACAGTTCCAAGAGAAAAAAAAAGCAAGGAAACAAAAACCCATATACAAGAAAATGCATGCATTGCATCTTATAAGTTACCATAACCTTTTTTTTTGGGGGGGGGGAGGGGGAGGGAAGGGGGAGAACCTAATTTTTGCAACATTTAATAACACTAAGAAAAAAAATCTGCTTCACTTAATGTATAACTAATACAATTTCCCCCCCTCAGAAGCAAGCAATAATATCAGGGCAAACTCTTCTGCACTGTAGCCTCAACACACCACAAGTATCCATTATGTGGGGGGTTGGGGTTTTTTTGTTTTTTTGTTTTTTTTAATGGAATGACTCAGTGGTATATTTTATAACTTAAAGCCTTTTTGTCTCCTTCTCTGTCGGAGACCGTCACAAGTAACAGCATCACCTCAAAATTACAGATGCAGAAATCACTGCCCTACAGATATTCCTGGCAAATGTTTGTGCACTCATGGAGTGAAAGGCTTCTAAAATAATGGAGGTCAGCATATTTTCCTCGCTTTTAAAAGATATACATTTGGGTTTTATATTCTTCCTGACAATGGCAAAGTTTTGTTGATGTTTTCCCCCCAAAGCTTCCTTTCCAAAAGAGAGAGTATCCTGCAATTTGCAAAATGATTCTGGCTATTCCCTATACTATGACTGTCCAACTGGCAGCCAGTGGACTTTGGGTAGCCTGCAATGGGTCAAGATGAGTCATGTGAGCTCCTACCCAGGTACCACTACATCCATTGATTTTGTGGTAGTTGTGGCCTGGGTCTTCAGGCTCCCCCTTCTTCATCACCATGGTGGAGGCAGGAGGGGACCATGGTGCCCATGCTGCACCTGGGTGATGTGCATGACCAGGGGGAATGCTGCCTACAAGGTGTGGGAGGAACAAGAACAAGGTTTTCTGCATTCATGGAAGACTTTCTCTGTGCTACATATGGCCAGGAAGGGCAGGGTGGTGAAGGTGAACTGTGTGCATGGCAGGGGGAGAGCTAGACTGCACATGAAGTGGGGGGCCTTGAGGAAGGGACACTCTCTGCTGTTTCCTCATGTGATAAGGTGC
This sequence comes from Caiman crocodilus, assembly GCA_030014935.1. NCBI lineage: Eukaryota > Metazoa > Chordata > Crocodylia > Alligatoridae > Caiman > Caiman crocodilus. The sequence goes on from JAGPOW010000261.1 coordinate 130,504,029, forward strand.
AACCTAGGCTGTAAGCATAGCCAGGGGCTTGGAGGGGAGCCAGCTGCCAAGGTGTGCAGTTCCAAGGTCTGTTACCCATGTTGCCAGTGGTCCTTAGATGCCTAAGAAGTGGGACAGGCCTACTCCATTCAAACCCAGTGAGTGCTTAATGTAAGCAGAATTCAAATGGGCATCACTTCATGGTTGCCATTCGGCATCAAAAATAGAAACAAAATGTTAGTACTGAACTTTGTGTTGTAGAAGTAGAATTAGTACGGTCTAAAGTTTGTCCGGTGGCCATGCTCCCAGAGTATGATGTACTATTTCTAGGTCGCAGGGCTAGTGAAAGACAAACATTTAGGCTAGAATTTTCAAACCGTGCCTAAGGTTAGCCAGCTAATCTAACATTGTGGTCCCTAAAACAGAAGAGGAATCAGAAAACTAAAATCTTTGAGAATCCCTGCATCCCAACAGAGTCGATGATGACTGCAGATGCTCGCCATCTGAAAAGGAATGAGATGTTTCTACTGATATACTTACTCATAGATTTCAAGGCTTAATATCTGACAAACAAATTAAAACAATGTTTCTTATTAGACTTTCTTCTTCTTTAAAGCACCCTACATGCTCTATAACAATATATAATAAGTCCACTTAATCAGACATATTTGGGAAACAACCTTGTTGGCTCTCTATAGCCATCTGCAAGGTGTTGAAGTCTCTCAGTGCTAAGCTATTGGGAGTTGAAGCAACACAAGACTTCACAAAAAAATGCATGTTCATTTTTCCCAAGACTGGGCCTCTTACTGGGGAGGCTTTCGCATTGAGAAGCTCTCACTGAATTATCTGAAACGGCATAGAAGTGGAGTTACTGCTGCTTAATCAGGACAAAATGTGTGTAAAGTCTACTCAACATATTCATATTCAGTCTCCTAATATAATGAATGCTTTGTTACAAAGGAGAGATGTTATGAGTAATAATAATTTTGAGCTAAGTTAAGGTTGCACACCCAGAATTAGTCACTTTTGAAAATGAAAAGGGAAATTATGTTCCTAATGTTTGTTCATTTGGTAACAACTATTTGGGAAAAGGTAATTTATTCTTGTGTGCTTCTAAAATATGTCATTTTAAGATACAGTAATCTAATCAGTCTTTATCTAGCAATTCATTTTGTGGAGATGAAGGTATGATTGTAATCTGGACAGCTGTTTTAATATAAGGAAGTAGCAGTAACTAGTTGCAAGTACTGAGCATTCTTATCTAAGGCACATCTTTATACTTGGTTCTGTTTAGGTGCCAGTCGGAGAAGATAGCATACTGTTGACTTTATAGAACTCAGCAAATATAACATGCTCAAAAGTGCCGTAGTGCTGACATTATGCTTTCTCATTTTGGTTGTATTTTGCATCCCCTTCATTAATGGCCATTCACTTTGAGTGATTACTTAAACAGGTATTGTACATTTCTAATGAGTAATACTAATTTTATTCCACTTAAAGTAACAAATTCAATATTTAAATACAATATTCACATAAAGTGAATTCAATCTTAGATATGGTTTTATTCTCTTTAAAACTGAACTTTTTTTCAATAGCACAGGTTTAAGAGAATGAAACTATTCAAAGAAAAGTTTTTTCTTTGGTATATACCTACATGTACTTGGCTTGTGCAAAGAGTGTACTTCTGGTTGTTGTGCATTGTGGTTCATGAGTGTGTGGGATCAGGGGGGCAGAGGTGGTTTAATGTGGGCAAGATGGCCCCTATTCTGGCCATGTGCTCTGCACATGGAAAACTGGGGTCTTGTATGTGCACAAAAAAATATGTAAAAGCCTCTAGCAATGTCAGGGGGAAGCAAAGACTTTTCAGGTGGATTGGTTAAGAAAAAAAACTGGAGTGTGGCACTCCTTGCCTGGACAAAGCCAGGACAATGTCATGAAGAAAGATATAAGGTGAGCTAGGCTGTTTAGGAAGGAGAAGCTGCTAGGGGCTGCTGAAGAGTAAAGTCTCCTCCAAGAGAGAAGAAATTTGCAGATGATGAAAGGGGAAACTTGGGTAACGAAGGACACATATTCTCAAGCACTATCCCGTGATGCAGTAACCCCAAGGAATAGCTCGCAGGACTCTGCACTGTGGGCCCCCTTCTCCAGCCCCAGGCTGACGGGCAGGTACAGGGGTGCAGGCCCCTGGAACTACCCGCTGGGGAGCCCCAAGTCCCAGAATGTCTTTTAAAAATATATTTAAAGTTTTCTTTTGTGTTGTTTTTATTCCCTGTAATAAATTTGGGGTTTTGTGTTTACACTGTTTGCAAAGAGCGGGGGGGGGGGTTATACAGGATTCCCCAGCAAATTTACTGTTTCCAGATTTCTGGGTGGGGGCTTGAGCCACTGGTATAATTTATGGGGTACCCCAAAATGTGAACCTGCTCCTTCCTCCTGTCAGCTGGTGCCTGGCAGGAGGGTTACAGGTATATCTGCTGTAAAGTAATTTTCTGCAGTTGTTAAGCAGACATTAAAAGAAAGAGTCTTGAGTAAAAAGACTCAGAGTTGAGTAAAAAATAGATAAATTCTTGCCTCTACTCCAAGTACTCTAGTAATTACTGGTCACATCTACATGAAACATTTAGTGTGAAATAGACTAATTAGCTCTGCATTAAATGTCTCTCACCTACACATGTAGCCCTCTTAGGCTATAGCAAGCTATATAGCTCTTCAGCAGGATAGTACTTGTAAATACAATCGCTATCCCACTATGGAGATTTTTATTTCACAGAACTGCATTTATAGACGCAGGCGTGGCTGACCGGAGCACAAGGGTGCTTCAGCGTGGGTGCTGCCTGCCCGCTAGCTCCTACTGGAGCATCCTCATGCCCCGGGGAATCCCTCTGTAGCCTGTTGAGCTGAATCAGAGCAGCCCCAGGCTGACAGGCTGATTTTGGGCTGCCCTACCAACCAGGGCTCCTCTGACCCAATTCAATGTGCTGAAGTCTCAGGCACATGTGTAAGTGCAGTGCTACCAAGCAATAAAATCCAGCATGATAAGCTTACTGCTTCACCTTAGTAGCACGTGTAGATCCGCCCACTGATTTACTACTTTGGTATATACACGTATACATGTATATACATGTATGTATATATGTATGTGTGTGTGTGTGTTTATGTGTACACCAACATTCTTATTATTACAATATTGATTTCATAGACATTAGGGCTGGAAGGGACCTCAGAAGATCATTGAGTCCAGCCCCCTGACCCAGGATCAGGAAATCAGTAGGGGTCATAGGATCACAACAAGATAAACATCCAGGTGTCTCTCAATGCCATTCAGTGTAGGTGTTTGCACCACCTCTGGTGGCAGTCTAGTCCAAACCTTGGGGGCTCAAACAGTAAAGAAGTTCTTCCTTATGTCCAGCCTGAAATGGTCATGGAGGAGTTTGTGACCATTCGACCTTGTCATCCCTTGGGGTGCTCTGGTGAGCAGATATTCCCCCAGATCCTGATTTCTATAGTGCCTACCAGTTGTCACTTCTGAAAATCAGGCTGTGTATTTTAAGGAAACAAAATCTATAATTCTATGACCTAAGTCAGGGGTGGGCCATTATTTAGATTGAAGAGCCAGTTAATGAGTTCTGATGAGCTTTTGAGGGCCTCATGCAAAACCATCCACACATGTGCACGCACACACATGTACGTACATGCGTGTACATGCACACACATTCCCCACAGATTGGCTGGGGCTGTAGCATGCCCAAACGCCTCAGCTCAGAACCTAGAGTTGGCACCCACCAGCCACATTTGGAAATGGAGGGTTGAGGGATGATGCTTGGCCTTGGGCCTCCATGCTGTCCCATCCCACCCACAGAGCTTCTGGTATGTGCATGCACATGCACACACGCACCCGCACCACTTCCCTGACCCTTCAGCTCCCAGGAACCCTCATGGTGGGGTGGGATGGGATAGCATAGAGGCGCACGGCCAGGCTCCATCCCCCATGGGCAAAGCCTGGGCTCTGCTGGTGTCACAGGACCCTGGCGCCACATGTCAGATGGAGCTAGAGTTACCAGGCTCTGAGTGTGACTCACCTAGGACCTGCCAGGTGGGTATGACTACTTCCACCCAGCATCCCTCATGACACCTGGGAGATGCAGTCTGGTCCCACAGGCTCCGGGTGGGCCAGTTTCCATCTCCCAGGGTGCCAAGCAGGCAGGTGGGTGGGAATCCTTCCACCCAGCATCCTTTCATGGTGTCAGCAGAGGCCAGAGCCAGAGCCTGAGCTGCTACCCATACTACCCGGCAGCAGCGTGTGGTTTACCTAGGGTTTGCTCCTCATTGCTGCTGCTTATGCTACTTGACTATGCGGCAGATTAAATGAATTGACAAGCTGGATCTGGCCCACAGGCCATATTTTGCCTGCCCCTGACCTAAATAGTTTTATTTCCAGTGGAAAAACTTAAATTTAAGCATGTGAATACATATTCATAGTATTGGGGCCTACAAATGACATCCAGTGAGGCACCCACTTCCGAAAATGTTGACTATCATACCATATCTGTAATCAAGTTAATTTCATCTTCTTAATGAAAAGCATGCTTGTTAAATCCTATATCACTTTTTGCAAAGTCTTCACTATTTATTATGAGAATGAATGAGGGAAATGTTTTAAATTCACAAATTAAGTAAGATCAGTTTTCTTAGAACACAATAAACACAGGCTTCTGTCATATCAGCTTTAGCAACCATGTGCTAGGGGAAGTGGGGAACCAGAAGGGTGGGAGGTGTATTGTTGGTGATAAGTTGAGACCAGAATGTGCAAGAATGCAAGGGATGTAGTTTAATTAGGAAACACATTTGTTAACTCAGATGTAACCTACTGAATTTATGCAGTGCAAGTGAGTATTCCTTCCCTAATAATTTCATCCTGGGTAAGAGCTGCCATAGGAGACCCCTCCTGAATCCCACTATAGCTGATTTCCAAACCATTACTTCCTCTAATAAGGAAACAGGGTTATCTTTCTGCTCCATGAGAATCTACAACTCCCTACTATACTTGTTCCCTAGCCTCTTTAGGGGATTCATTCCTCCAAGTCCACTTTCAGTTGTGTTTCATCACCTCCCCCCACCCAGAAATCCCACCTAAGAACAAAAATTTGCACTGGACACATGCCACAGGGCATTGGCTGCCTTTTAAAGGCCTAGCCTGTCTCCCATATATTCAATCCAAATACAAGAAAGGGTTAAGTCTGGAGGTACAGGTTTACAATGAATCTTCTGGTTTATCTTAACTCTCCCAGCCTACCTGCCAGCTCAGGTTTAAAATGCTCCTGCCTTTCTGATCCCTAACATAGTTGTTAAACTCCAAATGATTACAGTCTAAATGAGATCTAAGGAAAGGTACTGTGATACCCTAAAGCTTGTCTAAATTTATCCCAAACATGGAATTGTTCCAATATAACATATCACACCCCACATAGTCTCCCTGTCTCAGGTCCTTCCTAGGACTGGGCAAAACACCATCATTTCATTTCAACATCCATTTTGCCATTTCAAAGGGACAGTATTTTGTTTCCTTGTTTCATTTTAAATCACTGTCCCATTTTGTTCAATTGAAACTGTTTTACTTTTTTGACTCATTTTGATGTTTCACCCATAGCCTACAATGGGGAATCATGAAAATGCCTAAAACGCTGGCATTTCTTTCCTGATTCAGATGCAAATTTTAGGGATGGTAGCCACTTCTGAGGGAGTGAAGCCTGCCACGTTTCAAGAAGATAGGTACAGATGTTTCTCAGAAACTGCACCTCAAAGTCTTAAAAGCAAAACTTGCTGGCAGTGGCAGCCTCCTGTCACGCGGCATGCAGAGCTGGGGTCTAGCACCCCTGGGGAGCTGTGCCGGACTCTTCCCAGGGGTATGAGCCCCTGGATCTGCATCGGGTGACAAGAAGCTGCCACTGCCACCTGGGACTGATGCTAGATGCAATCTGCAGCCAGCACTGGGGAGAGGATGAATGCTGCCATTGGCTCCGGGCTGCAGGGGCAGCCTCCTGTCATCTGGGTGCAGATCCAGGGTCCTGCACCCCCAAGAGGGCTGCAGGGCTATGCCAGACTCTGTCTGGAGGTGTGGGCCCCTGGATCTGCACCAGAAGACAGGAGGCTGCCTCTGCATTGCAGCAGGAGGTGGAGTGCAGACCCCAGCTCTGCCCACCTCCCACCCCCAGGCTAACCTCTGAGTGGCTCTGCTGCCCTATGGAGCTCAGCGGTGGGAGGTGGAGTGCAGTGCTGGCTCTGCCCACCTCCCACCCCCAGGCTAACCTCTGAGTGGCTCTGCTGCCCTATGGAGCTCAGTGGTGGGAGGTGGAGTGCAGTGCTGGCTCTGCCCACCTCCCACCCCCAGACTGAGCTCTGATCAGCTCCCCCAGCCCCGTGGAGTTCAGCTCCCCCGGTGGCAGGAGGCAGGAAGAACTGGTGCTGCGCTCCACCTCCTGTCACTGAGCAGAGCTCCATGGGACTGCAGAGTGGCTCAGAACTCAGCCCAGTGACAGAGGGTGGAGCACAGCCCCAGCTCTGCCCACCTTGTGCCACCAAGCTGAGCTCCATGGGACTGGCAGAGCCAATCAGAGCACAGCCCCATGGAGCACAGTCTAGCAGCAGGAGGTGGGGAGAGGCAGGGATGAGCTACATGGAGCTGTGGAGCTCCTTAAAACACGGTCCTCGGTCTTCCCTGCCTTCCACCACCAGGATGCTTGGAAACATTTTGAAGCTTTCAAAATGCTTCAAGTGCTCTCATTTCGTTTCAAAGCTGTTTCAGTGCTTTTTCTTTCATTTCAATTTTGCTTTTTTGCGTTTGAAATGCATTGAAAGAGCTTCAAAATGAAATACTCAAGAGAGAATTTTGCACAGTCCTAGTAATTCCCATTTTTACATCTACTTTTGAGGTTGCATTGGGGTCATTTAGACCGCTGTCTGTCCCCCTGCCTGCCCCCTCCTTCCGCACCCCCGCATGCCTATCCCATATCCCTATCTACTTAGGACCTGTGCCCCCATCCTCCCTCTCCATAGACTGCATGTGCCCCCTGCCCTCTCTGCTCTTGAAACTGTATGCGGCACACTCTCACCCCTATCCCAAGGTCTGCCCCAGATACCAGCTTGCTTGTTACACCACGTGTCCCTGGGTATTCTAGGGGAACTGGTATTTAAGTAATTGCAGCATGACAACTCTCCATAAGCAGTATTGTATTTTAGATATGTTCTGTTACCACAATAAAATGCTAGTTTAAATGGCCAGAAACAGTAGATTACAATAAAAATTCACACAAGGTTTCTACCTGGGGACAGCTATTTAAATTACTTCAAGAATACATTTTTACAGTGGGTATTTTCATAACATAGTGATATAGCCCACTCCTAGTGCCCTTATTAGTGGATAAATGGTGATACTGAGTATTTTACAGTGAGCTATTATTTTTTAATAGAAACATTATGCTCACAATGGAAATATTAGATTTCCAGCTTTGCCATCCATCCCTTCATTTATTAAATATAACAAAATTCTACTTCCTTGATCATGTGTGTGGACCAAATTGTTTTAATGAATCTTAATTGATGAACTTCATATACATATAATCAGCAGATATTCCTATGGAACCCATTTTTTTTTTTTCATTTAAAGCAGGTATATTTCCCGTAAGAGTTCTCTTCCTTAGGAAGTGATGATGATTTGTTCAATGTCTGGAAGTTTGTCAGCTATTTTGCTGAGGGGAGTCACTCAAGAATATAGAGAGAGAGTTAGCATGGTGATGGCTTCGATACCAAAGTCATGAGGTAAGTGGGGAAGTGAGTGACCTGGAGAGGCAGTGGGGGAGACCTTTTCATTCTTCCTGAGAAAGCAGGGTAAGTGGTAAGTTACCTCAGATGCATGTGCATGCATGCATGGAGCCTGAGAAACAAACAGGAAGAACTGGAAGTTGTAACACTCCCACAGAACGATGGCATGATTAGAATAGCAGAGACGTGGTGGGAGTAATCACATGACTGGAGTGTTGTCATGGATGTGTATAAACTGTTTAGGAAGAACAGGTAGAGGAGAAGTGTATTTTATGTAGAACAATTGTATGATTGCTTTGAGTTCTAGTATGAAACTGGAGATAGGCTTGTTAAAAGTCTCTGGGTTCGGTTTAGACAGCAGAGCAATAAGGGTTATGTTGTGGTGGGTGTGCACTATAAACCACCAGGCCAGGAGAATGCAGTGGATGAGGCTTTCTTTCAGCAGAAGTTCCCAGATCACAGGCCCTGGTTCTCTTGGGGAACTTCATTCACCCTGACATCTGCTGGAAGGGCAATATAGCAGTGCACAGCCAAGTCAGGATGTTTTGGAGAGTTTTCAGGAAATTTCCTGGTACAAGTGTTGGAGAGGCCAACTAGGGGCCTCTGCTGGACCTTCTGCTCACAAGCAAGAACTAATGGGGAATGTAAAAGTGGATGGCAACTTGGGCAGTAGCAACTATGAGATGATTGAGTTTAGGATCCTGAGGAAAGGAAGGACAGTAGTAGACTAAGCACTCTGAAATTCAGAAAAACAGACTTCAGCTCAGGGAACTAGTGGGTAGTATCCTGTGAGAGGCCAGTCTGACGGGGAAAGAAGTTCAGAAGAGCCAGCTGTATCTTAAAGAAACCTTACTGATGGCACAAGAATAAACTCCCCTGATGCACAGATAAACCAGCAAGTATAGCGGAAGAGCAGCTTGGCTTAGCAGATAACTCTTCAGTGAGTTAAAGTACATGAAGGAAACTTACAAGAAGTGGAAACTTTGAAAAATGACTAGAAAGGCATATAAGTTTATGGCTCGGGCATACAGGGATAAAAGCTGGAAGTGCAAAGCACAAGTAGAAGCTAAGAAAGTACAGGTTAGATATATGGACTGTTGCCAACAGTGTGCCCTTGTTGACAAAAAGGCTAATGGCATAGTGGACTGCATTAGTAGGAGGGTTGCCAGCAATACAGTGCTTATTCCCCTCTATTCAGCACTGGCGAGGCTACATCTGGAGTGTCTGTGCCCTCCATCCACCTCCCATGACAGAAAGGATGTGGACACATTGGAGAGTTCAGAAGATGGCAACAAAAATGGTTAGGGGGCTGGGGCACATGACTTGTGAGAAGAGACTGAGCGGGCTTCTTTAGTCTGGAAAAGAGAAGACAAAGGGGGGATTTAATAGCAGTCTTCAACTACCATAAAGGGTGATTCCAAGGAGGATGGAGCTGGACTGTTCACAGCGGTGGCAGATGACAGAACGAGGAGTACTGGTCTCAAGTGTAGGGTAGATATTAGAAAAAAAAATCTCACAAGGAGGATAGTACAGCATTGGAACAAGATACCCAGAGAGGCCGTGAAATCTCCATCTGTCCAGGTTTTTAGGATCCAGATGCATAACGCTTTGGCTGGGAAGATATAGTTGAATGAATGGTCCTGCTTTGAGCAGAGAATCAGACTGGATTCCTTCTTGAGGTCTCTTTTAACCCTAATTTTCATGATTTCATGATTGTATGATTCACAGCCAGATAGGAAGAATTTCTATACAAACATATGTAGGACAAGGACAGGAAGTTAGAAAAGGAAAAAGCAATATAAAATGAATGAAGACAAACCTACGTCACAATTTGCATCTGGATGAATCTCCCACATCTTTCTGGCACGTTGGGAGGACTGCTACTGTGGGGGCAGTAGTGAACAATATTTCTGTTTGAACTTAACCAGGTTCTAATGCGATGGAAGGACACTGGCAGACGTTATTGCAGGAAGGACATAAAAAGCCCAGTCAAAACTCACTGATGTAGGATAAGGTGTTTCTTGACACCGGTGGGCTTTGAATCAGATTCAAAGAGAGTAATTATTCATGCATGGCAGGCACTGTGAAAGAACGGAGAAGAGTCGAGAAAGAGCCAAGCTGCATAGTGCCCTGAAGGTGAGGGAAAAGACATGAAATTTGAAGTGAGTGGTAAGGGAAAAATAATTTTCTGCAGTAGGAAGTGGGTACAGGTTATTTCTCCCAACTCTGGCCATCGTTTGGGAGCTGGTGGAATTAAGGATGACTTTGCCTTTTCTTTTCAAGTTAAAAGTAGTAGTGTTTTATTTATTTTTTAAAATCACTTACCTGGCAGCTTGCACATGTTTGTTGTTTTAAAAGTGCTTTACCGAAAGAAGCAGTGTGTTACTTTAACTTGGCTCTGTGGCATCTATATAAATTGGACACTTCAGCAGGGCTTTTTGGTACTTTTATCTCAAGCTTAATCAATCATATAGATAAAAGCACCAGAAAGCCTCACTAAAGTGCCCGATTTATGCAGCCATTGGACAAGCCAAGTCCAATGAACATGCTGCTGCTTCTAAGTATACTCTGGGCTCGGTGCAGTATCATGAGTTTAAAGACCTGGGGGATGGGGCAGGGGATGTTGTTTATTAGATTAATGCCTGCAGCAAGCCATCACAGTTGTCTAGGAGGGGCAGACAGTGATGCAGATGACTTCTCCAACACTCTTATAGATCTATGGTAACACTTAGCAGTATATGGGTTTTTCAGGTTAAATTTCTTACACTCCTGACTACTGATAGGAATATGAATTGGCCGCAAATATAGCCCATTACAGTATTGTCCACCTAATATTGCAGTTTTCCTAGTTGGAGTCTTCCCAGTAGTTAGATGAACCCCTTTGGGATGCCATATGAGTGATAGAAGGGCTCTGCTGAGCTTCATCAATTGAACTCTGTCAAATACAAGCAGTCATCTGTCTTGTCCAACTCTGTAGCTTACGTCTGAAGTCTGAATAGCGATGCTGGTAGCACTAGAGATCTTATCTGACTAGTCAGCCGCTTGACAATTGTGTGACACTTTCAACATGTATATTGTACCAATTGCCTTATGAGCTATTCAGGTCCAAAACTCAGCCACCAAATCTGGAACTGTAAATACTTAAATGCCAAATTCACGTCACTTATACTCCCATTTCATAAATTTATTTCTATAAACCCACACCATAGTCATTTTTAATTCCTATTAATAATACCCGTATTTCTCACTGACTCCTACATTGTCTTTCTTACTGCATTCAATAATACTGTTCTGCAGGTCTTGTTAACTTAGTCTTCTTCATGCAGGAGGTGGAAATGTAATATACATTGAAAGGTCGGTATTTCTGCACTCCATTTTTAAACAAGAAATATCCTCTTCTAGGTATAATGTATACTAAATATTTCAATGCTAGTGTTTTGGACCTGAATAGATTTCAGTTACTGTCATACTGACCAAGTCTGTTCTCATATCTATATAATCAAATAATTTGAAGCTGTTAGTTATCTATAATCATCATCCAAATCTGTACTCGTATCTATACAACCAAATAATTTGAAGCTGTGTTGGTTATCTACATTAGTGATCCAGTTGGAGCAGAAATGGTACTGTGTGACGTGCATCACTAATTTAGAAAGTCTTAATTACATACATGCATTATGTATTAACAATCCACAGGCCAAAAATATTTATGAAGCAATTTGAGAATATTTTTGAATAATTGATAAAACACTTGGTTTGTTCATAAACTCAAGGATCCCATTGAATACGTTCTTTAAAAGCTGAATAGGAAATAGAGAATGATATCTTCTGTCACTAAACTTGGAGTAGGGACTGCGTAGAAGTTGCCAGGCTTCTTCTATGCTACAGTGAGTTGTGAATCACTGAAACTATTTCTTATGTTGTCTCTGTCTAAGTTCTGACCTGTGCCATAACCTTCTACTTACGGCTCCTGCAGTAATATATAAAACAAACTCTATATGATTGACAACTGGTGGGAAAAAAAAATCTTGCATTGTTGTTTTTTGTTTTGTTTTGTTTTAATCCACGGCTTTTAACCTGCTTTAAATGGATTAAATGCTTGTACATATTGCGTGACGGGGGTGGGTTAGGTGGAGGAGGGAGTCTGGAAGGTTTGTCCTTAAGTTTTTGGGTTGTTTTAAATACAAACTTGTATATAACATAATAGTTCTAATTGAAAGCTGACAGTCTATCAGTACTCATTAGATAGAAGATTCAGTTAATTGCCATCAGCAACAAGTCTAGTGGTTAGGAACTTGTTTTGATAGGCAAGATTCCAGGAGACTAAATTAACCAATATCATTAAATCTTAGTGGATTCAATCCTAGGGATGGGATTTTCACATAGCCAAAGGATATTAGATACTCAAATCTATTCCTAAAATTCAGGAGGATTCATAGATATTAGGGTCAGAAGAAACCTCAATAGATCATCAGGTCCAACCCCCTGCATAAGCAGGAAAGAGTGCTGGGTCTAGATGTCCCCAGCTAGATGCTTATCTAAACCTACTCTTGAAGACCCCCAGGGCAGGGGAGAGCACCACCTCCCTTGGGAGCCCGTTCCAGATCTTGGCCACTCGAACTGTGAATAAATTCTTCCTAATATCCAGTCTAAATCTGCTCTCTGCTAGCTTGTGGCCATTATTCCTCACTTAGGAACACTGAGGCAAAGAACTCATTGAGGAGTTCAGCCTTGTCCCCCCTTTTCGTCACCAATTGTTTCTTTGTTTCTGCCCATTTAGCAGGGGTCCTATTCCTCCCTGGGCCTTCCTTTTACTCCCTATATATTTAAAAAACAATTACTTGTTGTCTTTTACTTGGGATGCCATCCTCAGCTCCATAGTAGCGTTGGCCCGTCTAACTGCCTCCCTACAAGCGCGAGCAGAGGAGGTATATTCATCTTTGGTGATCTCTCCCTGTTTCCACTCTTTATGCGCTCCTCTTTTGGCCCTCAGGCTGCCCTGGATTTCTCTGGTCAGCCAAGGAAGCCTCCTGGCCCCTTTCCATCTTTTTCCTCGCAATGGGATCGTCTTACTTTGTGCCCGAAGTATCATTTCCTTAAGGCACAGCCGCCCTTCTTGGGCTCATCGCTTCAAAACTCCTACTCTCCAGTGCATCCTTAACTAATCGCCTGAGTTCATTGAAATCAGCTTTCCTAAAGTCTAGCACTTTCACCCTACTAATTACCTTACCCACTCAACATTTTATGAAGAATTCTATTGCTAGGCAATCACTGTCCCCCAGATGGCTACCGATCTGTAGGTCCCCTACCATGTCATCCCCCGTTGCCAATACCAGATCCTGTATGGCATCCCTCCTAGTGGGACCATGGGGGTCCTGTACACAGGTTAGAAACCTGTGTGAATGGTGGGACTTTGCCATCTGCATCTCCCAGCAGATGTCCGGGTAGTTTAGGTCCCCCATGACTACCGCCTCTTTAGCTTTTATGGTCTCCGAGAGCTGCCTCAGGAGCCCCGAATCTATTTCTTCCCCTTGGTGTGGGGGTCTGTAGCAGACCCCTATCACCAAATCCCTTTCTCCTGCCCCCCCCATGTAGCCTAACCCACAATCCTTCTACTTCCTCAACCTTCGATTCCATCTTGATGAGGGTTGATGTATCTTACTCATTCAAATACAGCACAATCCCTCCCCCTTTTTCCCCACCCTGTCCTTTCTGTACAATCTATAACCCTCAATATACAGTGCCCAGTCGTGGGATGAATCCCACCAGGTTTCTGTTAACCCTAAAAGTCATAGGTGTTTTGTGCAAACAGGAGTGCTAGTTCATCCTGCTTGTTCCCCATGCTCCTAGTATTAGTATATATGCACTTGAGCCCTGCGACTGGTGCCTTTGCTGCCCCCCGCACTCCAAATCCCAGTGGCACCTTATTTCTTACCTTCTCATTGCTTACCTGTACTGTAGTGCTGGCCGCCCCATGGCTTGCAGGTTCCCAATGTTCTCCTTCTTCAGGCTGGGTCGTCCTTGTGGGTGACACATGGTTTGGTAGTCCACAGCTTCCCCTGCCCTCATCTTCCCCTCCCACCGATAAGCCTAATTTAAAGCTTGCCAGAGGAGATCCGCCAGCCTAGAAGAAAACACACGCTTACAATGTGAGGATCTGGCTACTGAACCCCATTAGGAACCACTTTTCAAAACCATATTCTGTATGACTATAGGCAGGGTGCTGTTGTTCCTTATTCCTCATTACAATGTAGGGATAATGATAATTACTTCCCTCACAGCAGTGGTGAGAAACCTAACAATATTTATATAGTACTTGAAATTCTTCAGATGAAAGTAAATTAAAAAAATATTACTGAAGGAAAATGTGTTTATATTTACGAGGTGTGTAGCCACTTCTACGCTAGACATAATTTTGTATTAACATAGTTTCCTGAGAAGTAAGCATGTGCTTACTTTGCAGTAGACCTCCCTAATCCCAAGTAAATTTTCTACCTGCAAATGCAAGTAGCAAATTTCCACAGGATTAATAATGGCACCGTAGCACTCATGTAGATAACTGACCAGGAACCAAATCTGCTTTCAGTCAGCTGTCCATCAGAGGGTAGGAGATAGCTCCTGTCCCTGGGAGCTGCCTGCTGCTGAGGTGGACTCCTCCACAGGCCCCCAGGTGGAGACCATGTCTCCCTCGCCTGGGAGCAGGGTGCTGCAAGCCCTCTGCTCTCAGATTGCAGTCAGGGACCAGGGACGAGGAGATCTTTACCTTCCAGCCCTCACTCTGTTATTGCAATCAGGCAGCAAGGGGCTGGAAGACTCTTATCTCCCAATCTGAGCCCCACACTCACGAGGCACAGTTTGGGAGACATTTATCTATGACAGAAAGGGTGTCCCAGCCTGAGCCCTGTGACCTTGATGCCAGCACTGGGACCTCCCTGCTGATGAGGGCAGGGCAGCTATTACCTGCCCAGCTCCATGAGTGCAGAGCTGGGTGGGGAACAGGCTGGGGAGCTTGTTCCCAGTCCCTGCTCTGCAATCACAGAGCAGAGGCCGGGAACAATCTCTCCAGCCCCCACTCCATGATTGCAGTTGCAATTGTGGAACAGGGCCTGGGAGCTCCCTGCATGGGGACAGTTCTCTACCCATCTTGGAGCTGGCTGGGACCTGCACCTGACTGGGACAATTCCCAGCCAGTCCCAGCCAGTAGAGGGAACCATGTGAAGCCTGGAGGTGGCAGGTCCTGTTTTGGGCAGTCCCCATTCAGTTCTGGGATGCACATGCAGACTTCCCTGAACAGAATAGGGCTGACAAGGAACTGTCCTGGTCAGGGGCAGGTCCCAGTCCCATGCCTGAATTTATGTGATCAAGGGATGGGGGCTTAGAAAGAGCTGAAGGGTTTGGATAGGTCCCAGCCCCCTGCCCTGATAATAGCAAGCTACCTAGCAGATAATAGCAAGCTACCTAGCTGCCCCATGGGAGAACTGGGCAAGGGGCTGGGACCTTCCCCACCCCTAAAGCTCTTTCCAAGCCCAGTGCTCCTGATCAGAGAGCCAGGGCCATGTTCTTCCTGCTGTTAGGGCAGGGGGCATTGTCCCTGCTTCTGCATCAGGCAGCCTCCTGGGGCCAGATGACAGCTGTCTTCTGGCCCAGTGCTCCCTGCCAGCCCCTCAGCTAGCACCCAGGGAGAGCCTGTAGCTCCTTTGAGTGGCAGCAGGAGTCCATTGCAGGGCTCCAGGGAACTGGGTGCACATTTTTCCCCTAATTTCCACATGTGTAGATGCCTGCCCAAAAGCCCTTACACCAGATTAGTTTACACCAATGTAAATTTGGGCTGGAGTAAATCTATGTGTAGACACACCTAGTGTGCATTAGTGGTAAATCCTACACTGACACTCGAGTCAGCTTCTTCCTTCACCACAAAAATTCCATACAATTTCCTACTGTCATTCCTCCTGTGAATCAAGCATGAAGGCTCATGGAAAATGCTTGTAGTTATTACATAGCTGAACTGGTTTCGTACCAGAATTTCCTCGCTTTTTGAAAGTGTCAAATATAAACCAAAACCACCATTTGTTTGACTAAATCGGCAAGCAGACTGATATTCACATGTCCTTTCTTTCCTTCTATGGAAAGAGGGCTTGAACAGTTTGGCCCCAGGATTCTGGCTTGAGCTCAGCTAACAAGTCTAGTAATATAAAGCAGCATCCTTAGTTGCAGCAGCAGCATATTTATATTCAGGCAGTGTTTGGGACCTGACATTATTTGGAAATGGTTCTAATTAACTTATTCTCCAGCTCCAAGATTGTATTAAGTAAACAGAAACTAATTATGAGCCTGTTACAACAGAATTAATCTCACCCATTTCATTTAGTGCTCTTGCTTCTCACAGAATAACTCACTCTTAGCAGGCAACAAAGATATCCCAGCAAAGACCAACCCGTTCATAAAACTTCAATGACAGTATCGTCTTTCTCCTTTTCTTCTCAGAAAGGGGTGGGGGAACAAAACATTTTGAATCCCGATAGCAACATATTTCTCTAGAAAAATCAGTTTATACATTTTATAGTTGTGAGTTCTTTGTTTCTACTTTAAAGCCCACCCCCCCATCTGTACTACTTTCCTGTCACACAAAATGGAAAACTTTTAATTGAACCTCAATATAATGAGAAATATTAATTAATCTGTAGTTATGATTAATAAAACTGTATAAGTCAAATTCTGCTGTCACACTTATCGATGGTCTTTTATTGGAGATGTTTCATATATAAAGTTTCATAGGCATATAAACATATTTAACCAGTTTGTTGTGGAAACAGATAAGTTTTCCATTATGTAATGACCTGCAATGTGGGCTGAAAGTGTAGGTGGAAGCAAGCAACTAATAACAAAAATGGATTTTAGTAACTCATGGGTAGAAACTGTCCTCTTTTTCTTCTCCTGCATAGGCTTAAGGTAGGCTTGAACATGCCTTTTTAATATTATGAACCTTAAACGGTTACTATTTGCAGGTACTATTTCTGTGCTACATGACTCACTTTAATGGCAAAGGTTACCTCCCTGAGTTAATTCAGTCAAAGAACAAAGAAAATGTTTTAGTGCATAAAAGTGCCAAGTGTTAGAAATATATCAGTCTGCACTCACTTGTCCGCTATGTAACCCTTTTAAAATCAGTGGGGCTGCACATGGCTGCAAATGATTACAGAATTTTGTTCCAAATTTTTATTGGCACATTTTGGTCCTTAAATTGACTTCTGAATGTGTTTCACACTGTCTTGACTATGGTCATGTTAACTCTGCAGTTTGGATGCTCTGTGAGTCCCCATCTGTTCCTACAGGAAGGAGTTATGCAAACCATAGTGTATGTCCTCATCCCCTATTTGGCACATTGATGTCTCCTCTAGGACAATTAAGTACCAGGCATATCTGTTTTCTCATTTTGCAAGGAAAGCAGATTGCACAGATGGTCAGATACTAGCAGGAACTACACTATTCACTTCCTCGTGAGGGAAAAGGAAGGGGGAACACTTGTAAAATTCTCCGTACTATGAAGATAGTGGTAATGGGAAGATAAACAATGGAAACAATCCTTTTCAAAATGCCAATGCATTCTCCCCAAATACACACTGTCATTTTTTCATCTTTAATATGCTGTACAAATGCTAAATATTGAATCATCATAACACTTCTGCTATTACTCTCCTCTGTTTATTACCACATTCAATCTAAGACCCAGAGGAAATTTGAGAGGGAAAAACAAGTGGTGGGAGGACAAAGCAAAAGAGATTTAAAAGTTTGCTGATAGCCATTCCATGAATAGTTTCTTCAGCACAGCCAATGCTGTCTTTGGACACAGGATACAAGGACCCATCCTTCTGAGGCCCAAGGATGGAACAGCACTCCTTAAAGACTGCTCCACCAGCAACATAAGGTAGAAGGAGCACTTTCAAGAGATCCTAAACCAAGACTACTGTCAAAGACAATATCATTGAAACTATTTCGCAGCAACCCATTAAAGACTACTGTGAAGATCTAGCAATGTATCAAGAAGCCCTCATTAAGCATTAAGCAACACAGCACATGGTCCTGATGCAAGATCGACTGAGATTTATAAGCAAAACAACAACAAAAACAATCGAACAAAAATATTTCTCGCTACCTACATATCATTATTAAGAAAATCTGGAAACATGACCAGAACCCCAGTCACTTGAGAGATGCCAAAACCATTACCATATTCAAGAAAGTGGATAAACTGGGTTGCAACAATTATCATCATATTGCACTCTTGCCCATAGCTGGATGTGTCTACACTGGACATTTACTGTGAAGCTACCCAATTAGCCCTGTAGTAAAGTCTCTGCATTTACAAGTGTGGTGTTATTACATTGCAGTAAACTAATAAATGCCTCCATAGGTTAATACTTGTAAACACAAGTCCTATTTTGCAGTGGCATTATTATATCCATAGGTAAGCACTGATGAATCTGGATGGAGCACAGAGGTGTTTCAGTGTAGGGTCTGCCTACTAGCTAGCTCCTCACTGGATCACCTTTGTATCCCAGCCAGACGCTCCACAGAACATTTAGTTGGGTTGGAGCAGCCCTGGGCTGGAAGGCCAACCCTCTGGGCCCCCTACCATCTGAGGCTGCACTGACCCAGTTCACAAGCTACGGTCCTGGGCACGTGTAAACGCGGCACCTGGGAACCATAAATTCTGGCATGCTGTGTGCTGCCGTTTATTGCATCCCATTAATTGTACCTGTAGATGCACCTGCTGTCAAGATCCTCACCTGTATTATAAGCAGGATCACTTTCCTTGCTGAGGAGATTTTTTTCTGTGCCCCCACTGTTTCAGACCACTCTGAGTTACAAAAGGTATGTTCTTTACTGCTAGATAGCTGCAGAAGTGCTGTAAGCAAAACCAAGATCCTTACATGGCCTGCATTCACCTGACTAAGGCCTTTGATTAAATCAGCAGAGGTCCTATGGAAGATTCTGATGAGATTTGAATGTCCACCAAACTTTGTTACCATTATCAGGCCTCCTCAAGATGATACGGCAGCAGTTGTCCAGAGCAATAGCTCAGCAACAGACCTCTTCACTATTAGAACTGGATTCAAGCAAGGATGTGTGATTGTGCCAACACTTTTCCATCTATATAGAAACTCTTCTGTGTCTCATTGCTGATAGATTTCAACAATGAGATACAGGAATAACAAGTGGAGGAATAATCAGTATCACGTGGATCAGAATCTTTTTAGTATAAGAAGCAATGGTCTCAAGTTGCAGAAAGGGAATTTTTGGTTGGATATTAGGAAAGCTTTCTCATGTAAAGGAGGATAGTAAAGCACAGGAACAGGTTACCCAGAGAGGCTGTGGAATCTCCATCCATAGAAGTTGGTAAGAGCATCCAGATAGACAAAGCTTTGACTGGGATGACCTAGTCAGGCATGGTGCTGCTTTGAGCAAGGGGTTGAAATGAGGTCCTTTCCAAACCTATTTTCCACCATTCTATGAAACAGACTTCAGTATTGAAGCAGATATATGAGAGGCAAAGGGAAAGAGCTGCGACCTGGTATCATCAGTATCTACTCCTTCCTCATGAAATCATTTGCTCTGTCTTCAGCTGAACGTGCAGATCTTAGATGGACCTCCTCAGTCATCTATGGACACACTAATGACTTCCCTATTTACTGGAAGGCTTTCATCCTCATACCAAGGGACTGCAGACCAAGGGACTACCAATAACAACAGATGGACTCTTGAGATTCATATAAGAAATTAGTCATTAGAGAAGGAAACATTCATTTCATAAACCATAAGCTGAACCTCAGAAACATAATGAGCAGGGTTTGCACCCTGGGCAAATGCTGCAGAAGCAGGGGAGGGAAGAGGAGATGCCATTGGGGAGTCATAGGACAGGGGTTCTGAGAGCAGTGGGTGGACTGCAGGAGTTTTCCCTACACTGGGGACTTACACAATCCACAGCTGCTGCTGCTGCTACAGCCCCAGTGCCAGCTACAGCATGGTCTGTCCACCCTAGCTGTTGCTCTTACAGCAGCAATGCAATGTCCATGCACCTGACTGTTGCTGCAAAAGCAATGCTGGGGTGCTGCTTTTGCTGCTGAGGTGTGGACTCCACAGGGATTGGAGGAGATTCTGGTGCCCCTGATAAGTTGGCATCTAAGGCCATTTCTGGAGAGACAATTTTTAGCAGGTTTAAAGTGGGTTAAATGCCTTTTGCCTCACTTTAATAGCCTTGCTGTTTGCACATTTTGTGGCATATTGTGAATTAATTTCAGCTGCTCTAACACATTTGGCACATAATGCATCTTAAATGACCTTGGGATGCAGCAAATGACTTTGGCAAAGTATAACACCTCCAAGGAGTTTCAGTTTTCTACCCTACAGTGGTGGAGGGAAGCATTGGGCTCCATGCAGCTCAGCAGCTGTGCCAGCACACCACACAGGCAGCCCGGCAGCAGCCTGGGAAGGCAGGCTTCACAGAAGGGTGGGGGGAAAGGTGGCAAACTTGATCTTTTCTCTGTGCACCCTTCCTCCCCCCTCTCCTGGAGCCTGCCTGCCTGCCTGCCTGCCTGAGCTGCGTGGGAGCTGGTGCTTCCCTCCATGGCTGCAGTACCTGCCAGGATTGCCCAAGCCAGATGCCTGTGGGAGGATGCTGCCTGGGCAGGGGGCACCACAGCCATGGAGGGAAGCACCAGTCCCTCCCTCCCCTGCAGCTCAGGGACTGCTCTGCCTGCCAGCAGCTCGCTTTCTTCTCCCTGCCACTGGAGAGGCAAGTAAGGCTCTGCTGTGATACATGTGTACATGACATGTGCTTTTACTTCACCTTAAATTGAAGCAGTGTTTTAAAAAAAGCACCACTTCAATTTAGGGAGAATTAACCCCCCGTGTCATCTACAAATGCCTTAAGGGTAGTGCCCTGCTCACCCACCTAAGTAACATTAGTAGGACATGTTTACAGATTTGCAGGATGTTAGGCCAGGACATTTAATTTAGAAATTAAATATATGATATATAGAAATTATAATATATGCATTATATATAGAAACTATTATCAATTATTTTAATATAAAGAAGGGTCTAGATGGGAGTGTTTTTGTAGCAACTTCATTTTCCTGCCTCCTTCTGTTCTTGCTTTCAAATACTGTGTTCAAATCTATCGCTCAGTATTGCTGTTATGTATTTATATTCATGTATACCTTCCTTTATTGTGATAGCATATAAAGTCCACAGACACCTTTAAACCAAGCTGCAGTAGGTGTTGCTTCTCCCCCTATACTCCTGTAAACAAGTCCTCATCATCAACACAGCCAGGCTGTTTGTCCTTCCCTATTTAAACCAGGCCATTACCTCTTTCCTTCCTGTGATCCAGCAGGATAATACTGAGAGAGAGGGACTGTTAACTAATTTGGCCAATGTTCTGCATATTGTGGAAAGTATGGATTTTAAAGTAGTGATTAAAAGTATGGGATTGTTTGAGCTACTCACTGAAAATAGGAGCAACACAGTGTGTTTTGTTTTCACCTTATTCTTGAAAAATGGTTAAATTGTTTGTGTTGTTTCTGCCAAGTCAGCCACAGAGTTGGGAAATTTTCAGCTTGAATAGTTGTCAGAATTATAAACAAGTAAAAGTAGCATCTTATAAGGGAAAGTGGCAGGCAACTTTAACTCTAGACTTTAATACATAAAAAGCCGTTCCTAATAATCCTGCTGGCCTATGGATTATTTCTGCTGGCACCCTCAGAATTGCTTATTTATTAATATTTCTGGAACAAAAATGTCAAAAACTGCATTATTTAGCCAAGGAATGGATTATGAGCAGCCCCTGTTGTCTTGCCTGTCAGAGTGGGGAGATTACAAAATCTGGGTCTATAGTAACTGTGCATGTTTTCATACTCTGTAGAAAAATGTAATTGTATTGGGATAATACAAGCTCTTGGACTCTGATTTCTTTGGGCAGCATGTCTTGCAGATTTATTGTGCTAAAAATGTGGTATTTTGTTTTCTTAATCTGTTTTAACTTTGGCTTTCAGTTTCAATAACCGTCCCCTTCCTTTTAATCCTAGGATGCACTCATCTGTCTGCCTTCTCTGTATCCTTCATTATTTCATACACCTCTGTCCAGTCCATTTCTTTAGTCTCCTCTGTAAACTAATTAGGCTTGCACTTCTTTTTTTTTTATCTCACAAGAAAATATTCTGTCTATCCACCCATGTTTTTTATCTTTACAGTCATATTTACCAACAAATTTAAAATGTAGCAAGAGTACAAAACACTTCTATAACTAAATCATTATTGCTATGTGTATTGTATTGCTCTTGAACACCCCAGTATGCTACATCCCATGAATGAGCAGTAAAGAACAGATACAACTTGAAGGAGTCTTCATTCTAATAAACAATACCAAAGGTAAATGGAAAATTATTATTTTCAATATATAGTTAAATAAGAAAGCACAGTGATGGGCACAAATTGAAAATGATTTAGGAAGTCCTCATATGGAATTTGCACCCAAGCTTCCCAAGAGCCATTGTCTTAATTACAAACATGCCTTCCTTTCTAGACAGTGTGGAAATTACATTATCTAAAAAGGAGGGAGATGCAAGGAGCCCATACACAGGGAAATCCCATATTTTCATCTGGAGTAAGTGCAGGTTCACTCCCACCACTGATCATGTATTGGATTGTGCAAGTAGTGAACTTAGCTTTTACAGTAACAGCAGCTAGCTCCTTATCATGAAAAAAGTTACACTCTTGGGTGGCTGCCCAGAAAAGGATATTGAAATAGAGAAAATATATGTTAATAATAGCACAAGTCTGTGTTCTAATTCCATAACCTTGTCTACATACATGCAACCAACATTTCCATGGAAACAATTAAAAAAAACACAGATTGCCAGCAGCTGCAAGTGTAAAACTTTCCTTTGTCCCTGTCATCTCTTGGCTGCCTGCTGAGTACCAAACGTGCCAGTGTGTGGAACCCAGGTATGCACTATTGGCTACAAAATTGGAAATACATATATATATATGAATGATAATGGTATATATTTTTACCTGGTAATAGTTTTCCTTTGATAGACATTATTTTAATCAAATGAACTGAACTTTTTAGCAAACTTTCTAGCAATTACAACAAATACTGTTTGCAGTAACCTGTACCAGGGAGAATGTTCTTTTTACATTGTTGATTATAAACAATTATTTTCTACGTGTACCACAGCTCTCTAGATAGAACAATAAATACTCTTCTGTGTGTCCTGGGTAGATGGTGTTAACAAACTAATCCTGCTTTGGCTCAAAGCAGGATATTGTACTTTTTCAGCAAAGGTTTGGATCCGAATACTTGTTGGCATGTTGAAGCTGTGAATGGCCATAGGTCTCCAGTGTAATGACATCCCTAAGTTTGACTCTTGATACCCATAGTTTTTACAATAGATATACACTTCTTGATTCCATAGTTGTCAGATGCTTTAATTCTTAGAATTGTGAAGTAACCCAGTGACACATATTTATGAAATAATGTACTTTACTTTCTTACTTAAAACACTTTCCTATTGGCTGAAAGGCTAAGGTGGCAACTGAACTTAAATTAGCAACGTAGATCAAGGACAACAAGAAGTCCTTCTTTAGGTATATAGGAAACAGGAGACAAACACATGGGAGTGTGGAGCCATTGCTTAACTACTCCGGAAAGCTGGTTATTGGCACTCAGGAGAAAACTGAACTCCTGAATGACTACTTTACTTCAGTATTTCAGTTACTCAAGGAGAAAATAATGCCGGATAGGGTACAGAAATGGGCATGGTAGAAATGACCTCCTTCCTACTATTGCCATAGAACTGGTGTGTGATCAGTTTAAAAAAGATAGATATAATATGAGTCAGCAGGTCCAGATGAACTTCATCCAGGAAGGAACTGGCTGAAGTCATTGTGGAAACCCTGGCGAAACTCTTCCAAAAATTGTGGTGCTCCAAAGAAGTCCCTGAGGATTGGAAGACGGCCAATGTTGTGCCCATCTTCAAGAAAGGGAGAAGAGAGGACCCAGGTAACTATTGGCCAATTAGCCTAACTTCTAGCCCAGAGAAAATCCTGGAAAAAAATTGTCAAGGAGTCTATGCATGATAAGCTTACAGAAGGTGGGATTCTGAATAATAGCCAGCATGACATCATTGTCATGTCTTGTCTTACCAATCTCATCTCCTTCTGTGACAGATAACTCACCACCTGGATTATAGGCCTATGTGAGTAGGCAGCTGTTTGATTCGGCTTTGGATCCAGTTGCTTCAGATGCCAGGCATCTGATCCAGAGCTCCACACTGGGTTCCCACTTTGATCTGGCCGAAGTGGCTCCAGAGTTTTGGAGCCGCCTCAGAGATCTGGCCATAGGGAATAATGGGGAATCAATGAAATATCTGTAACTTAGTTGTTTTTTGTCTGATTTGGATGAAATTTGCAGGGGTGATGGCAGGCTTCGTGATTTCAACACAGCAGATTTTCAAGAAGATTGGTGCAGGGGCTTGGGGGGGAACTGCACTTCAAGCTCCTGACAGGCAAAACACATGACATAGATGACTCTGTATGTGTTAAGGTGCAGTGGGCTGAAAACTGCAGGGATGGTGGGCCCTTGTCAGGCCACAAAGCCTGCCAAGTTTCAAGGAGATAAGTGTAGGGGTTTGGGGTAAACTGCACCTCAAGCTGCGAACAAGCAAAACTTGTGACATGGGTGACACCATACGTGTTAAGGCGCAGCACAGTGAAAGCTGCAGGGATGGTAGCCCCTGCTGCAGCCGTGAAGTCTGCCATCCTTCAAGGAGATAGGTGCAGGGCTTCTAGGTTCTGGGGCTCTGCACTCTGGCTGCTGACAAACAAAACTCGTCACGTGGGTGTTTCTGCAATTGACTGTCTCTGTCTGGGGGCAGTTGATTGTCTGTATTGATTCTTTCCTCTCTGTAGTCTGTGATTTTGTAGGTGTTAATCACTGCTAATTAAATGGTTACATTAGCTAGCAAATGTGTATTGAGCTGGTCCCTAATTAAATCATGATGATCAGCAACTGGTAACACAGTAGCTTAGCAGCCAGCACTGCAAGAGATCCCTCTACCCCAACCCCAAGACAGACACAGTTGCACAAGCACTCATGTCATGAGTTTTGCTTGTCAGCAGCCAGAGTGCAGAGCCCCAGAACCCAGAAGCCCTGCACATATCTCCTTGACAGCTGACAGACTCTGTGGCTTCAGCAGGGGCTACTATCCTTGCAGCTTTCACCCTGCTGCACCTTAACACATATAGTATCACCCATGTCGCGAGTTGTGCTTGTCCACAGCTTGAGGTGTGGTTCCCCCCAAACCTCTGCACCAATCTTCTTGAAACTCTGTTCTGCTGAGAGCATGAAGCCTGCCACCACCCCTGCAAGTCTCATCTAAATCAGACAAAGAACAACAAAGTTATAGATATTTCATTGATTCCCCATCGTACACTATGACCGGATTTCTGAAACAGCTCTGAAGCTTTTCCAAAGCACTTCGGCTTTCTGAAGCAGTTCAGAGCTTCCGAACAAAGCCAGTGCTTCAAACCAGACATGCTGAATCAGATGCCGAAGCATCCAAAGCTTCTCTGGATCCAAAGCATGCTCTGATGCCTCACACAGCCCTACTGGCTAAGAGAGAGAAGGCTGACCTTGACTTCCAAAAGGCCTTTGATCCGGTAACCCACAATGTTCCCATGAGAAAATTGGAGGATTATGGACCTAACAGAGTGACAGTTAGGTGGGTAGGAAGCTGGCTGTGGGGTAGGGCCCAGAGAGTTCTAATGAATGGATCTGTGTCATCCCAGTGGTGCCCCGCAGGGTAGATGCTTGGGCCAGTTCTTTTCAACATCCTTATCAGTGATTTGGATGTGGGGGTGAAGAGCTCGCTGGCCAAGTTCATGGATGACACCAAGTTATGGAGAAGCATGGTCACGCTTAAAGATAAGCTTCAGATACACGTGGACCTAGACAGGATAGTAACTTAGGTGGATTGAAACCAAATGAAGTTCAAGATCAAGAAATGTAGTGTTCCACCTGGGGATGAACAATCCTCAACATACCTATTGGCTTCATGGAGCCAAACTGACCAGCACCATGAATGATGGGGACCTTAGGGCAATAATAGAACAAGGTATGGATATGAGCTGGCAGTGTGACACTGTAGCAAGTAGGGCAAATAATAGTCTGGCATGCATTAATCTATGCATCTCATGCAAAACTAAGGAAGTGATTCTTCTGCTTTACTCAGTATTGGTGAGACTGCAGCTGGAGTACTGCATCCAGTTCTGGGCACCACACTTTAATAAGGATGCAGTAAAACTTGAGAGAGTTCAGAGAAGAACCACCCATATGGTCAGAGACTTGTACTGCAAGCCGTATGAGGAAAGGCTGAGAGACCTGGGACCCTTCAGCCTTAAAAGGAGAAGGATGAGAGGGGAATTGGTTAGCAGCTTACCACTAGATCAAAGGAATACATCAAGGGCTTAGCAAACAACTGTTCCTCAGAGCATCCTTGGGGAAAACCAACAGTAATGGACAAAAACTCGTGGAAGACCATTTCAGGATCAACATTAGGAAAAGCTGCTTCACAGTTAGGATGTCCAGACTGTGGAATAAGCTCCCTCCATAGGTGGTTCAATCACCTACCCTGGAAGTCTTCAAGAGGAGACGGGACGATCACCTGCTGGGGTTACCTGACCCCAGTTCTCTTTCCTGCCTAGTGCAGGGGGCTGGACCTGATGCTCTTCCAAGATCCATTTCAGTTTAACAATCTATGACTCAAAAAATGGTTCTATGAACATGCATGGTCTATTCTTTCCATTAAACATTACAGAAGAGTGTTAATGTGCATTGTGGGTTGCTCGTAGTTAAGCATTACTTAAGGTGATGTTGCTTTAATAATTTTACTTCCGATTGCAGGATTAAATCTATTTCAAAATTCATCATCCTGTCTCAGTCAAACTGAAGTACTAGACTTGTTCAAAAATGGTTGAAAATAATTGGTGTGATCTGTAAAATGTATCTCTTCATTCACTACTATTTTCCTTGAACCTTTTAAAAAATGTCTTTAGGCTGAGCTTGCACAGTAATATTTTTAGCCTAAAAGGCAAAACTTTGAGACTGTAATAAGCATCTGAAAAAGGGCCTTTCAGAATAGAAATTCTTAAATGACATTAGAATAGGTTTTGCTGCAAGTGCAGCTGTAATGTTAGATTAGTCAGAAGTAATTTCAGTACACAAAAACTAGTGTTTTCTTTATTGATGAATGTGGTAGATATATGCAGTCTGTGCCAATGGTTCTGGTCAGGTTACATTTATAAAATATCCTCAAATATATTTTTCCAGCGCAACTAAATAATCCACTAGTTAATATATTTTATTACTAGTGGAACTGCATTAAAAAAAAACATAATGAAGTAATTATATTGATGAAAATCAAAACATATAAACAAGCTTAATGATCACTTTTTTCTTTATATATCTATATTTGTTTATTTTACATCATATTCATAAGGTTGTAACTGGAAATTCTGACTATTTGAAAAAACAGCCTATACAAATCCAGCCTCCAATTTGTCACAGTGGATTATGCTATATGTCTGTTTCCTAACATGGAGGAAAGATATTTAATCCTAGCAAAGATTGGTGACAGTGAAGACTAGAGACATGAATACAGAAATAGCCATTCCGTTTCAAACCTAAATGCCATCTAGTCTAGTAGTTTGTTTCTGATTATGGCCAACACAAGATACTTTTGAGGAAAAACAAAACACCTTTTGCCTTTATTTTCTAGTACTGAGAACTTGGTTTACATCCTGGAACATGAGGTTTATCATATGGCCATGTGCACATCCAGTCAATTTTTGGAAGTTTGCTAGCAGAATGCCACAGCAATGAGTTCAGTCTAATAAGGAATTGTGTGGGTAAAAAAAATCCTTGTATTGGCTTTAACTTGCCATCCTTTAATTACAGTGACTATCCCTTGCTGTTTGTATGACAAGACAGGGAAGACTGAGGTTCCCACTCTACCTTCTCTGTGTTGTTCTTTATTTTATATATTCTTATCTTGGCCGTGCCTGTTACTCTACTTTAACGATATATACTGCAGCATGATGTTACCACAATCACCACAATTATATGACTTGCTGTAGTTTTAGCATTGCTATTTAAAAAGTATACTCTGAATGTGAAAAATCTCAAAGTAAATACTACTCAAACCTCAAACACGGTTCATAGAAATTGCTAGAAAACAGTATGTAACTGCTGGTCAGAACAGCCATAGCAATTTTCCTTTGCTGATGAGTCTAATCCTTAGTTCTAGTCAGAATAAATACAAAATGTTTTGGAATAATATTTAGAAAATGTATAGTTTCCGCTGGGCCACAGAAATGTTAGTAGCAGGTCAGGGCCATGGGTTAATGTAGCTAATTTAAAGCTGTGTACTACAGAACACCTCTAACTGAGGTTGCTGGAGGTTTCAGCTTCTGGAGGCATGCAGTATGTTAC
This sequence comes from Caiman crocodilus, assembly GCA_030014935.1. Classification (NCBI taxonomy): domain Eukaryota; kingdom Metazoa; phylum Chordata; order Crocodylia; family Alligatoridae; genus Caiman; species Caiman crocodilus. The sequence continues at coordinate 130,532,380 of JAGPOW010000261.1, forward strand.
TGAATAGGTTTATTTTAACAAATGGACATTTTTAATGGCCTCTTCCTATTGCTATCAAATTAGTAAGATATGAGATAGTACATAAAAATCAAGATGAAGGCTGAATCTTTATTAATCTTTCAATTAATTAAGTCATAATGACTGAGGCTTAGGTCATTTCTTGGGAGATTATTTAAGAACTTGAAGGTGCTGGTGGCTGCTAATTAACCTCAGCAGGTTAGTAATCCCCAGGTAATTCTCTGCATGGATATTTTTTTATTGCTGTTATTAATTACTTTTTTCCCAAAAAAAATATAAGCATTTTTTTTAGACTTTTTTTAGTGATGTCATGCTGTCTCCTTGGCTACATCCTTAAAAAAGTGATGATTTCTTGAAAAATCTGCCCATTTAAATGTTGTCATTTTGTTTTCCAACTCATTCATATGTTCATTCATATGAATCTTCCAGATACACAGATCCCAGTCACTGATGCTAGGTGGCATCTATGCAGTCACATACTTATAATATTTGAGCACCATTGCATGCAAACTTCTCAGTAGACATTAATACACTTAGTCTAAGATGTGCTCTGTTTGGAAAGGAAGTGATTGTTATCCTATTTTACTGGTGGGGAACTGAAACACAGATCAACAAACATACCCAGTGCAGCACAATGATATGGCTGCTCAAAGCAGGAATTGAACAAATTTCTCTCCTCTCCTACTATCCAGTTTCCTTACTACAAGAATATCCTTCATCGTGAACTGGTCACTATGGCAGTCATTGGCAGCCCAAACCAACTCCCACAGAAGTCATTTAGAAGACTTTACTGGTTTCTGTGGGTAGCTGATGATTGTGTAAATGAATTTTGGCAGCTGGTTGTTCCCATGAGAGAGTTCTTTGTTTACTTCAAAGACCCCAAAAAACTGCAGTTTGAGTCATACTGCAAAAAAACCCTTCCTATTTAATCTCAACAGGAGTGCTTCTTTTTCAGTCCCTGTGAAAGGAGTTTTCCAGAATTGTGGTTCATATTGTTCCATCCAAGATCAAACAAAAGGCAGATATCTTTTTTTATTGTGTTCTGAATGGCAAATGTATGTTTTAAACATTCAGAGTATACTTTTTAAATAACAATGCTAAAACTAGAGCAAGTTATAGAATTGTGATGATTCTGGTAACACCATGCTACATTTACCATATTTTCACTCATATATCCTGCGAGGTATATGTGATTTTTACCAAAAAAAAAAAAAAAAAATTGGATGGGTGCAGGCTATATGAGGGTGCGGGCTATCTACAGACTTTTTTCCCCAGGGCCAGAGCTGGGGCCTGGTTGCGCCGCCACCACTGCGGGGGTTGGAGCCAGGGCCGGGCTGCACCACCACTGCCGCTGCTGTGGGGGCCGGGGCCAGGTGCGCTGCTGCAGGGGGATGGTGCCAGGGCCAGGGCAGCTGCTGGGCCAAGGCTGGCTGGGCTGTGCTGCCACTGCTGGGGCAGCCCGGGCTGCACCACCTCCCCGCGTATACATAACCACAGGGAATACATGGGTGTGGCATATACATGGATTTATTTACAAAAAATACAATTTTCCATGGATTATACATGGGTGTGGCTTATACCCGTGGTCAGGTTATATGCGCAAATATACGGTACTTATAATTATTTGGGAATCTAGGTAGGATTGTTAAATAACAGGGTGTAGTGATTTATTATTCAAAATATCTAGGTCTCTTTCAGGTAAGGCAAAGAACTATTACCCTATTTATTCAAATATAACATGACCCTGAATAGAAGGTGAACCCCAATTATTAGATTTCTAGAAAAATATAAATTTGTTATAATTTTCCAGGTATAGAATCAAATTATTGGTGATTGACCTTTTATTTGTCCCCTTCCCACTGGTATATCAGGAAAAATAAGCTGGGGGAGGGGAGGTCAGGTAGTTCTGTGCCCCCCAACTTCTTGCTCTTGAAGCCCTTTCCCCACTACTTACTGTCAGATCCTGCTCTCCCTAAGCACATGGAAATGAGAGGCAAATTTGAAAATACTGACTTTGAAATAACTTGCATATAGGAAAATTATTACAGACTTGGTTCATACAGAATTGTTTCAGGTTACCTCTTTTGAAACTGCTGTCAGTTTTAGCACAGGTACTCCATGAGCACATTTTAAGAAGCACTTTTGTACTTAGTTGTATGTAATACAAACTATGGTTGATATTTTTACAAAGGCAAAAGGCTCATGATTTACCATATAATTCATTGGACTGGGCCCCAGGAAAGACAACAGCACTTCAAGCCATGGGGTGACTGTACACATGCACATGGGTGACTGGTGCCGCCTTAGTCGGGGGGGGGCACATGCCCCCTCAGTACTGGGGGGTCCCTCACAGCCAATCCTGCTGACTGGGGAAGTCACAAGATGGCTAATCACTGTGGCTGCTTCTGGGAGCACAACGACGCTCCACTCCCTGGCCAGCATTTGCAGGGCAGGCACCGGTGCTCCCACCTACCCCACTCTGCCATTGCCTAAGCAGTGTTTGCAGCCAGGCAGGGGGTGCACATGCACCCCCTACACGTCACTACTGCATGTGAAGCAAGGCTGCTTCGACTCACTATAATTATTCCATTACCAGAGTCTGCTGGAGTTTGCTCACATACACATTCTGTATTTTAAATGTGTTATTCATGCTTGTAACACCTTAACTGACAATAGAAATGGGTCTCTTAAGGGACTACAATGGACTTCATGGGAGGTCTGCAGGTTCATAATCCAAAAAAAAAGTGGTTAATGGCAATTTTCCAGACCACAATCTGAAATTGAGACTACAGTGCCTTCTCACATATCCTACTGGATGTAGAGAATTTCACGCAGTTCAACCATCTGAGACCTGAAATCATCCACCCACGTCCTTACAATGTTTATTTTCTTCAGTTTAAAGCATTAGCCTTAATGCTTTCTTACATTAAGCTATGCATATCTAGGGTATCCATATGTTCTATTTTACCCAGGACAGTCCCAGGTTTTGTAGGCAGTCCAGACTTCCTGGCTGAATGGTCAAAATTGAAACAAAAAACCTGGAATCTGCCACCCAACATGATCCCATCTCTCTCTCTCTACTGACTCTACTGGGCATGAATGTGTGGCAGCAGAGCCTTTAAGTCAGCTGCACTGCTCTAGGCAGAGGCAGGTGAGCAAGGGCATGGGGCTCAATCCAGCAGGGAAGAGGAACAGCATGGTGTGCCAGACAGGCAGGAGGCCAGGTACTGCTGTTGCTATGCCAATGCAAGATGGGAGAAGTGGACCAGGTTCCACCCCATCTATATGTTCCCAAACCAGCTTCTCCTGAGCAGTGACTAGAGATGGGGGGCAATTTGGACTGAGCACTGCTCCAGTACACCGACCTTGCTCCTGCACAGCAGCAGTGGTGCCTGCCTACCCGGCACACCACGCCAGTCTGCCTTCACTTGAAACAGTGTCCCAGATTTCCTTAAAAATAATATGGTTATCATATGCATATGTCTCATATAATCCTGAGACCTGATTCAAGTTTCACTTTAGTCTGTAAGAGACTTCATTAAAAGATACGTTTTATGTTGATGTTAGATACTATGGAACGTTATTTAACTTCACTGATCTACTCTGTATGTGTGCTTAATTGTTTATTAATATCCCTGAAGATATTTTTAAAGTAATTATATCACAAGGTCAGAAACAAATATAAAGTAATTCATAATTACTCAAGTAACTTATTAAAGCATTGTGTAAATGGATTTGCATTTTTTTTTTTAAATTCTGTTTCAGTTTTCATGAAGGTTTGTGGTTGCATTAATAATTATTGTTCCATATGTAGCTGAACCTGGTTAAAGCGTCAAAGCTGACACAAAGTTAAGTTTGTTTAATGAGTATGAAGGTTTTAAATAGCATCTATTTATCCAGTCCTGTGTGCATATGTGTGTAAGTGTTCTCACACTCATGCACCACCTGTAGTTTTTCAAACATTAAAATTACTTTAAAAATTACTGTGAGTAGGAATTGGGAGGGGGTTCGACCCCCAAACCAGACAGGCCAGGGATGCAGGGCTCAGGAATGTTTTGTCCTGTCTTTTATCCTTTCCATCCCACACAAGAGACTCCAAGTTGATATAGAAAAGAAATATTTTACTTACGAACTTAAAACAGACCATAGACAAACTGTGTGAAATCACACCACGAGGCACCTAAATGCCCCGCTCCGCTGTGAGGTACTTCAGCGCTGCATACCTCACTCCGTGCCGGCAGTTCCCTTAACCTCACAGCTAACGCCGCAACTGAAAAGACTTTAACCATGGGAACTTGAGAGCTCTTTAACCGTATCTGCTTGCAGAGTATCCGATGGGGGCGCCCGGGGGAAGAGGAAAACCGTGGGTGCAGGACCTCGGTGAGGGTGATCAGTCCTCCTGGTGCTATGTGCGGTCCCGCCTTTTCTTTCCTGGGCTTTGCCCTGGTATTTTGACGATATCAGGTCCGCTTGCTTCAGTCAAGGTCCATCATGGATGAATTCACTCACGATGGCAGGTGTCCGTGTTCTGCACCACGTCAAGCGTCAGCAACCTCATACCATCTTGGGCTGGAAAACAAACTTAAGATTCATTAGTAACTATGCTACGTCGACTTAGCCAATTTTGATGAGCTAAGACGGTGCGTGCAGGTGAGACTGCTTCAAGAGAAATTAAGTAGGTGTTTGGGTACTTGCCGGGCTTGAGCACAACACTGGGAACTGGATTTGGACATTTGCTAGTAGCTGTGGGAATGGCCAGCCATACTGCCTCTTGAGCCAAGCAACACGGCTTCCAAGGTGGACGTGGTACTGGATCTCATTTATCCCACAAGGTCTTGGTGGCGTTCATTGCAATTAGCACGTTATTATTAAGCTTAGTCCAGTTTTTGAATGACCCATTCTCTTTTAGTATCAATTGTTCCTTGTATAACCCTATCTGTCGCTCTACGACACCATTGGACTGCAGATGATAGGGTAAGTGGTGATGCCATTGAATGTTATATTCCATCACAAATCACTCTAAGCCCTTAGAGTTAAAGGGTGGTCCTCCATCAGAGTGTGTGACGTGAGGGACTTGCCAGTGAGCAAAGGCGAGCTGTAGGCATCTCTGAATTGCAGAAGTGATGGTCTTCCTTGTTGGCAGGATGAGGATCTGCTGAATTCCCAGATCCACAACTTCCAGTCCTTTGTTCTGCTGCTTGGCTCCCAGAAGCGGTCCGAGCAAATCTACTTGCCACGCTTTTTCCAGGGCATAATATATTGCGTTGTAAGTATTCTTCTGAGGTCTGTGATGTGTCGGCTTTTCCCGTGCGCAGGCAGAGCAGGTCTGGATCACTTTTATCCACTGCTCTATGGTCGGGCCCCTTTTTCCTTGCTCTCTCCAATGGGCCTGTGCTTTCTTTGTTCCGGGATGTCCTTAATGCTCGTGAAGCCATACTAAGAATGGGTTAGCATCAACATCTGCAACATGTAGCTGAGGTATCTCTTTTTGGATCCCAAGTTCATGCTGGGCTAGCAATTGATCTATAACAGTATGCACCAGGTCCGTGCTGGTCCAATGGGACCAAGTATGTTCAATCAGAGGACGGATGGAGAATTTCAGCAAGACTGCCTTAATATTGTCCCAAAGGTCCGCATGCTCCTTCAACCGTTCTGTTCCAGTGGCGATTCTGTACATGTATTCCGAATCTACAGCTATAATGGGCACAAAAAGTGTTCCGTCATGGTGTTGATAAGCATGCTCGAGAGCCAACTGAAATCCTCTCAGTTCTGACGCCTGGATTGATTCTCCCGAACAAGCTACTTGAAGCTTATAATCATGACAAGGGTCACAGTAGTATCCATAACCTCCATCACCACGGGATGTGCCATCTGAGGCTATCCTCACTGGAGATGTGGTTCCATATAATTGTGGCACAACAGAGATGTCCTCCTCAATAGTTGTGGTTATTTCTGCGTCTACAACTTGCCACACTGACCAGTAATACTGGTGGCGGAGGACTAGAATACTCCAAGTCTTCATTGTACCTTAATATTCCGGATGCACCTTACCAGGGTTAAGTAATTCTAGTAGGGTTCCACCGGGAGCGATGAGTACACCTGGATTCACCACAAGATGCTCTCTCAGCTGAGCTGTGAGCAACATCTTTCCCAGACAGCCATACCGGTGCTGGTAATTCTGAAGTGTGTGGTGACCAGTATATACAAGGCTTCCTGTTTCGCCATCGCTGGCTGTGAACCAAATATGTTCTGTGGTGTTCCCTACATGAATTATCAGAGGGTTGCCAGCAGGAGGTGCGATCAAACGTGTCTCTTTAACCTCCCTCATGATCTTTTCTAATGCAGTCTGATCATGTTCGTCCCATGGGGCTCTATGCCATGCCTTTTTACGAATCTGTTGTTGTAGTCTTTGAAGGACTCTTAAGTGCGGTGGCATTATAAAATGACAAAACCAATTTAATTGGCCCAGCAGGCCTTGAAAATCTGCTTTTGTAGTTGGCCAAGGTAGAGATAACTCGGGGGTAGCATTGTGTGCTGTCCCCGATCGCCAACATCCCATGAATCTCATTCCCAAAAACTTGATATCCGAGAATGGCTCACTCATGGATTTAGTTGAACTCACCGTCCATCCCTGGTCACTCAAGTAGGTTTTTAGGTTTGCTGTGACAGTTGGACCATAGAGTCATCATGTCCCACAATGACGATATTGTCAACATAAGTCCAGATTCGAACATCTGTAACTTCCGGGTGGAGGTGAGTGAAGCCCTCAATTGTTTCATTCATCGCTGCAGTTGCCAACACTGGCACGTTGCGATAACCCTGCAGGCAAACTTTCCAAGAAAACATTTGTCTGCCCACACACATATTGAGAATACTGCGAGTGTCATGTATAGGAATTGAATAAAACATGTCTTTTAAATCTAACACAGTGGCGAACCACTTTCCATGTCTCTGCATCTCAGTTACACCGTCAAGGCTATCTGTGACAGTTTATAGAGTGGGCAATTGGAGGGGTCTGCAATGTTGATTTGCCTTCCAGTAGTCTACTACCAGACACACCTCCGTGTGCTTTCCTGGTTTTGGCATACCCCATCCAGCCAACAGATACGTAGAGGATTCTACAGGCTGGATGCGCTCCTATCTGCTTAAGTCAGCTAAAAGATTCCAGACTTGGGGCTGTAGATCTGCATGCATTAGAATTGGCTGGTAATGCCAGGGTATAGGATACATCAACATTGGCTGATGTTTCACGTTTGGTGTAACAGTCAATGGAAGTGCTGAATATATAACATCGTTGAGAGCCAATGCTCTGATTGCGGGGATACCCAAAATGTTTATGCTGCCTAAGACTCCATGCAGGGCTTTTTTATTAATCCAGAACTTGACTATGGGTGTAGATGCCATTGAGTTCAGCCCTTGTACAAAAATAACCCTAGATGTCTTGACATGGGGTGTCCCAGGTCTTATTACATTTATTTGGGCTCCCGTGTCCAATAAAAAGTGTGTGGGTGCAGGAGTGGAGTCCACGGTAGCACTTACGTCATAGGTTCTATACGGGCGTTAATCATCAATATGCTGGTCGTCGTCACCTGCACCAACGGCTGCTACTCGTTTTTTGTTTTTTTTTGTCAAGTTCTTGTTTGGGTTTGAAGCCTAAACTTCGCGCCAGTCTCTTCTGTCCCTCACTTTCCAGCCTATGGAGTTGATTTCTCATCAGGCCGCTTTTCCTCAACAGAAACGCAAACATGGTGTGCTCCTCAACCGTAAAATCCGGTGGTTGTTCGCGTAGCCAGTAGTCAGCTTGGGGCTTATCAGGCGCAGCTTTCCACATCCCAACCACTTGCACTGCTACTGGCGGAGTAAGCATAGGCTCCATCCTTCAGGTTGTAGTAAGTTTTCCCAAACTACTCAGGACATTCCCTATCGGTCTATCTGTCAATGGATGTAACAATAAATGAAACATAGGTGTGTTAATACCTCCATAAATCTCTCCACAAGCTTCTACCACTCTTGCTGACACAGGAACCTTGCCGGGGTCATTGCACCATCGGTGCGGCCAAATGCTGTTTGCCTGTTGTAAAGTTAAATTTAATGGGAAGCGCCCCATATCCCAGGTCAGATAACTTGCTCCTGCTATCGCATATAGAAGCTATGCAGGTGATGCATCATTAGGCGGATCTGCATGCCAAGCATGGGCTCAGGTCAAAAGCACTAGAACCACAGCAGCACACAGGGGGATTGGCCAGATTTTGTTGTGTATTACTTGAGTCATGTCACTACACGCTCCTCCCCTGCATGTGGGTTGGCGCATCAGCGTGGTGCACTCCTTGGAGTCCACTAACTCTGATCCATGTTCCAGTATTAGTCGCCCTAGCCACATAACTAATGTTTCCCCTGGTACCAATAGAGTATCCTTTGCTTCTCGGCCATGCCCCTTTCCTCTTTGACGGCACCATCTTCGAGTGGCTGCTTGATCTGCAAAACACTCTGCCGCATGGTTCCCTGAGTCAGCGTATTGCAGCTGATTGGGCTGCACCGCTGCTTCCCCTTGCAGTGAGCACAGTTCTGCTGGCGTTTGGTCACTCTTTATTACCACAGTTACCATCTCTCTAGGGCTCCATAATGATGATGATGATAACAAACTCCCCCCCGGCCCCCTTCTTAAAAAACCCCAAAAAGCACAACCAGAAAAACCCAGAAATTTGGAAAGATTTATTTTTCCATTAATTGTGACGAAAGTTACTATGTTCTTATAAGGTCTTGTAAATATGAACTTCTAAACAAAAGCAAAATGAAGTCCAGATCCTTAGAACACACACACAAATTATTCGTCTCACTTTCAGTTTTCATCCATTATAGAAATCAAGCAGGTTTTGGAAGAAAATGTAACTTAACTATTTTAGGGATAAAATTTGTTACTAACTTATTAATATGGCTTTTTTCAGAATCCATGCATTTTTATGCAGGTTTCCCTAACTATTTTATTTCCCCCTGCCCATCCCCACATGTGATGAGAAAGCATCACACGGTACCTAGAATAATGAGATCTCAAACTTTACAAGAGTCTTCATGGTGGTTATATGATAGACATAATCAGCAATAAAATAAGAGTTACATCAATTAGCATTGCCTTCTGTCACTGTTACCAGCCCATTGTTGTTATTAATTCATTGTCTAATTTTGCCTATATGTTCCTTGTATGCTTTTGGACAGTGCATAGTGATTATTGTAGCCAAAAAAAAAAAATTGTTTTCTCTGTGTACTGCTGCCAGAACCCTGATTTAAGCTGATGGTATATGATTTAAGCAGTTACTGTCATTTGCTTAGATAAGTAACAAATATAATTTTTCTCCATGAATTTCGCTACCTCTGCCATGTTGTTCTAGAGCTCATAAAAGTCAATGCAGAGAGATGATCTGGAGACTACTTTGGAAATCTCAGAACCATTGAAATTTTGCCTGGGTAACTAAATTATTTATTGTCCTTTGAATATCAAGACATCAGTGATTTGACTAGAACAGGACCATGGGGAAGTAAACAGAGAAAGTGAGAGAGTGAGAAGCTCCTGATCTCTTATTTCTTTCATTTCGTTTGGGCACGGAAAATGAGAAATTTTAGGTTTAATAAATAAATACCTAGGAAGATTAAAAAAACCCATAAGTAAAGACTTCATTCTAAGGAGCTTCCCCTCCCCCATGTCAAGAAGACATCGCTTATCTTATTTTTCTTAATCACTCCAATATTAAATATTTTCAAATTTGTAATTATTCAAAATGGTTTGGATGAACAAATGGATTTTTTTAATGGTCTAATTAAGGAAGTGTAATTGAACCAAGTTCAAATATTGGAGCTTCCAGCTTTTATAGTTTATGAAGCATAAGAAGCAAATATTAGGCTTTTCATTACACTGAACAGTCCTTACTTGACTGAGGTTACAGCCTAAGTTAAATTACTGAGGTCAGCAAGATTTTATCAAAGCACAACAAATACTTTTTTTTTTAAACCAGGAACAGCTCTAAACCATTCCCCAGTGAATTATAGAGTTAATGAAGTGTGAAAATCAGGACATTTAATATCTTAAATGAAAGCTGCTTCAGGGAACATTTCAGCACTTAAGCACTGGTACCTGGTAATTTGATTTTACCTGATTAAAACAACACACCACCCTAATTCCCAACTTTTTAAACTCTTTGAACCATAACTGCAGTGTTTCTAGAAATGCACAGAAACTTGAAGTGGTAAAAAGAGTAGGAAATCTGGGGGGAAAAAGGGCTTTGTAATATGCTAGTTGAAGACTATAAGTAGGCCAGATGGTACTGGTCACAAAATGGCTGCCATCCAAATATCATGGAAGCATACATTTAATTAGTGAACAGTAAGAGTGGGTGCATGAGATGCTTTTACTGTGCAGCAGACTAATTTGCTGTGCATTAAAACATCACCTTCTACATGTGCATGGCAATTAGGTGTACAGTAGGCTAATTTACTGCACTGCCAGATAGTCACATGAGATAAAAGTGTTATCCAGCAGTACAGTAAATTACTGTGCTTAAACTAAACAATCATGTGGACAGTGATGTTGGGTTAATTTACTCCAGCTCAAGTTGGATTAATTGCACATGTAGATACACCCAATAGGTTCTATTCACAGAGTAAACATCTTAGACACATTGCTTTTGCCTCATAGTATTCCTAAATAAGAAACTGGGGCCAAATCTTTAGACCTTTTAGGAATCATAAATAATTAAGACTGGAAGGGACCTCACAAGGTCAATTACTGCAGCCCCCCCAGCTCAAGCACACTGTTGACTAAGTCAGCAACTGGTCCACTATAATCCCCAACTCCCTCTCTGCTTTACTTCAGGCTATCCATTTGTTCCCCGGTCTGTATTTTTTCATGTGTTTATTCCATCTCAAATGCAGGATTTACACTTGTCCTTGTTGAATCTTATCTTATTGATTGTCATTTTTGTCAATGAAATAGGGAAAAGAAACTTTAAAAATGCCCCATAGATTATGTTGGAGCTAATTTTACCTTTCTACCTAATATACTCGGTAGAAAGCACCATTTTGGGGTGGGAAGGTAACGTGATGTGAACGGATAGGAGTGTGAAGGTCTTGATGACCTTTGGCTATGTGCCAATTGAAAGGTTTCTGTGCCTGCCCTCAACTGATTTGTGCATCAATTCAGTTTTTGGTCAACCTAGAGTGAGAGGAGGCATGAAGGTCCCTTAGAACCACCTTTCCCTTCTCCTATTCCAAGCTGTGTCATGTAGGAGCTCAACCATCTTAGTGCATGAGCTCAGCCTAGATAAGGAAGACTGCCAAGTGAGAGCGAGCTATCTTGAGGGACAGAAGTATAAGAAGGTTGAAAAATGAGATACTTGAAATTTGCTCTAGAATTCAGTCAGAACAAACTATAGAGAAATGGAATAGGTAGGCTGAAATAACTTTGACACAGTGCAGAGAACCCTAAAAGTCATGATTGCCGGATAAGAGAACAAGTAGAACAGCATCCTGTCTCCTGAGTCTTTAGTGATAGCTTCCTAAAGGAACATCATTTGGTCAATCCATTCCACAGGGTATTTGGCAGAGGAAAACTGCAATTCCTTCTTTCTAGAATAAGCAACACGATAGAAAAGATTTCATGATTGATTTGTGTTAATGTTGTTTGGACCAGTGTTGATTTCAGCACACGAAGTAAAGAAATAATGAAACAAAAAACAAAAAAAAGAGTTTTCCCAGGAGTAAAAACAATACAAAAAAAAAGTTTTTTGAAAAAGAAATCTAATTCTCAGTTTCTCCAAAAGGGAAGCATTTATCTGTTCAAAATGTCTTATTTCTATCTGGTATAAATAAAGTGAATAAAGTGGCAGTCTTTTGCCTAGGCTAGGACAGGTAGATGCATTTTGCAATTTTCATCGCAAAAGATATATAATCACTGGCTGGAAAAAAAATGCTTTGTATCATGTTTGACTGCTTATGTTTATGCATGAAAAAGTTGCGTTGTGAAACCAAATATTCATGAGGCAAAAAGTGGCAATTTCAAGCAGCTTTGCTGCTCCTTGTTTATATTTAAACCTCTGGCTAGAGAAAGATGAAAGAAGGTACTTCATGAGAGACCACTTCAATCTGAGGACATGGGTAGACTCATCGATGAGCTATTTTGGAGTCATTGTGAGGTGGTCAGAAAGACTTCTTGAACCAACTTGTATTTAAGAATAATGAATAATTTTGGGTAGTTAAAATTACATCCTGAGGCCTCTCTTAAATGGGGAGAAAGAGACAAGGAAAAGTTCCACAACACCTATTTAACTTTTTCTTTTAGTAATAATAGGACAATATTAGATATTACTCATGAATGGGAATAATCTTTATATCAATGTGTGAATCAGTAAAGGAATTTAATATATGTCCCCAGTTGTTCAGCTTGGAAACTGTAAAAACCCTTATTCTACACATTACCAGAGCTTTGCCATCCTGAAGTGTGGATTTAAAAAAAAAAAAAAATCAGGGCTTGAAGGGATATCAAGAGGTCAAGGAGTCCAATGCCCTGGTCAAATAGGTATCACTCCTGAACGATCCTACACCAATACGTATATCAATTTAAATCTTCCAACCACCATTTCTCAACCTTTTGGATTCAAGGCACTCCTCACTAGATTCACAGCACCTCTCAGAAAAAGGCCAGCTCTTAGCTTTGATGCTTTTTTTTTTTTAAACTAGGAAAAAAAAATAGACCAATTCTTCAGTTGCAAACAGCTCAGAAAGACCATAATAGGTCAGAATGTTTTTAATACTTTTCATTTATATTTAAGATATCTGGGTTTACTGTGTGAATCATGTCTGAATATCTAACAATACTAACATTGCCTGGCACCCTGTACTGCCATGGTACCCTGGTTGAGAATCACTGCTTCCAGTGATGGGAAATTCCACAACCTTTCTTTCAATGTTCAACCACACTTTTACTAAGTTTTATTTTTCCTAAAATTTTACCCAAATGTCCCTCTGTGGCAGGTACACGATCTGGGCTGACCTAAACATGGCCTGCACACCTGTTCCTGAGGGCAACAACCCGCCTACTTGCCTGCCATGCCTTGTTGTTAATTAATTGGTGTTAATTAGCGGGAGGCTGCCCTTGTACTGCCCCGCTGCCAGGGGGCGCTATCTGCGGCTCCATTTCCTCCCCTACACCACAGTCCACACCTCACCAATGAAATATATGTTCCTAATTATGCTCTTTTTGTCCTCTCTGAGCATCTTCAGTTACGCCGCCCTCTCTCTGGGGATCCCCCAATAATGCCCCATCCTCTGGGGCTTCTTGGCAACTGCCCCCTCTCTGGGGATCCCCAGTAGTGCCACCCCCTCTCCAGGGCTCACCATGCCTGCCCTGGGGCTTCTCAGTAACTGCCCCCTTCTTTGGGCTTTTGCCCCCTCTCAAGGTGCTCCTCAATACTGCTGTCCCCTCTCTGGGTCTTCTCTGTCAAGCTGCCCCCTCTGGGCTCAGCATGCCTGCACTGGGCTTCTCAATAAGGCCACCCCCTCTCTGGGGCTCACCAGGCCCTCACTGGGGCCTCTCAGTAAATGCCCCCTCTCTGGGGATTATCAACTGCCCTTCTCTGGGGCTGGGGTCTATGCACCCCGAATGCTGTGCCCTCACTGGCACTGGGGTCCTCACACTCCTCTGTGAGTTTCCTATGAGGCCTCCTCCATCCCCTAATAGCCTCTCCCAAAACACCGGTCACAAACAGCAACATAAACACAAGCCCTTTGGCTATAACAAAAACAGAAGCCAACCGCCCCAAACAACATTCAGTCCTACCAGTGCCCCTTTAACTCTCAGATGCAGCCCCTGCATCAGGTGTCCCCTCTCTCCCAGGGCAGAGAGCTCCTTCCTTTTTGGCAGCTGGCAGGGAACTGCCTTTAGCCCCAGCCCCTAGGGTTTATAAGGAAGCCAGGCCCTGCCCCTTCTGGTCAGCTACCTACCCTGGTTGCCCCAGCAACCCACAGCTGGGCTCCTTATTTCCTGCTAGGGGTTTCCTCCCTAGCAGTTTCCCCCCTCTTTGGGAGCAGGACACCTCAGTGCTCTGTGACACCCTCAAAATTTAATAGCAATTTAATTCTACTGGTACCTCTCTTATTGCTTGTGGACACAGAACAATTGATTTTTATTCTTTTTATAACTTTTTTCTGCACTTGAACATTTATCAAATTCTTCCTCATTCTATTCTTTTCTCTAAACTAAAGAATCCCATTTATTTACATTTATGCTATTATTTCTCACCCTCTAATAGCTTTTGTTATTTTCATTTGGATTCTCTCCCATTTCTCCAAGTCCAGTTTCTTCCAAAAGTGGATGCTGTACTCAATTTAAAAAAAAAATCATGGATAGAATTCAGGACCCATAGTGAATAGAGTGAAACAATCCCTTTCCATAATATTCAGCAAGCAAGCTGCTCTTAATTCCTTCCAGTATACTATGTGCCTTTTCTTCAACAATATTACTTTGATGACATAAATGTTCTGAAGCCTGGCAAATTGGGTTACAGTTTGTATTTTTGTATTTAACTTCATTCTTCCTAAATTCAGGCTTGTACATTTCCAGTATAGTTGCATAATATTGATATATATTTTTTTAAATACTGTCCACTAACGTGTGTTTTAGTGCACCCATCTTAGAGTTATCCACAAATCTACAAACCAGCAATTAATCCTTCCTTCTATGGAGCACCCCTGTCCCTGCTGCCTGGAGCAAGCCTCCTAGACTATGCTGGTTCATCTTGCTAGCTGATTCTGGTACCAAGCTCCCAGAGGCCCAATCCTTCCTTCTGTAGAATAGTTGGGCCACCCCTGTGGCCCTGGGTGGCACAGCTGACTGTGTGGTACATACCCTAACTTCCTTCCAGAAGAGCTCCAGAAAGGGTCACCATGGCACACCAGCAACCCAACTGGCAGCAGTATTGAAAGCGGTGCACCATGTTGACCTGCTGGAAACCTAGGGCTATGCATGTGGGGAAGTCCAAGATGACAGCAGAGGGTCTCCCTGGCACATTGGAGTGCTCCACGCCTTCTGGCCTCAGCCAATGCAGGCATCTGAATGCTCCACCCTCCACCTCCAAGGGCAAATGCATGTTCTGTTCACTCCTGACCCTGCCTACAGAGCTTAGAGAAACCTGCAAATGTTTGATCATTGAAGATAGATGAGATTTCACGGAGATTTTCTTGTTTTTATTTCAGTGATATGGTATATGTGGTCTTGTTGGAAAGACTGTTGTGCTGTATCCATGTATGTTACTTTTATCGTTGTATTGATTGTGTTATGCTATCTTTATGTATCTTTATAATATTGAATGTGGTTTAGCTAAGGGAACTGAGGGATGCATAGTTAAAGAAAAGTCACTAGGTGAAATTGCTAAGTATCTCTTGCCATTGTGTCAGTAGGATGAGGCCTATTCAGTCACAGGCAGAACGGGCCACTACTGGGATGCCTCAGGTGAGAGGCAGCACTGGGGCAGGGTCCCTGGCTGAGCTCCAAGTCACCATCCCCATTAAATCTCCCTCACATGCACTCACCTGGAGACTCTGTCCAAATCCGCTGGCTCCAAAACATGGAGTCTCAGGTCCCCCCTGCTCTCCCCTGAAGAGCGTGCCTGTTTCTGGGGCCTGTTTGCACAGCTTCCACCCAATGTAGATAAGTAGGGATGGAAGACGAGGAAAACCCCTTCTCAATTCCCTACAGCTGGCCTAGCTCTCCCTTCCCCATCCTGCCCTGGTTACCTTATTGCTGCTGCTGGCTCCTCGTTGCTCTGCTTGGTGAGGCCAGAGGGAGTCAAGGTCACACGTGTCCAAGTCCCAAATTGTGTGGTTTGAATTTCCTGTGCCAGTCAGTGAGGGCTCAGGCTGCTGTGTGCATGTACAGAAGAGTCAGCCAGCAGCCCCTCCCCTGAGGAAACCCTGCTCAGCCTGGCTTGGAGCCTCCCCTCATCAGGATTACCAGAGGTCCTCTGGCAAGCAGCCCCCCTCTCCCCAGGAGTCAGTGCCCCCTCAGCTGCCCCTCTCCACTAACCCACTCCCTTGCAAACTCCAGCATGCCCCTGAAGAGCACTTCTGTTCATGTAACTCAGAAGCACAGCTAAGTAGGGATGGGAGGGGAGGAAAACCCCTTCCTGATTCCCTACAGCTGACCCGGCTCTCCCTTCCCTTCCCTTCCCTTCCCTTCCCTTCCCTGCCACCCCCACCTGGCTTACCTTACAGCTGCTACTGGCTCCTCACTGCTCCGCTTGGTGGGGTCAGGGGGAACGAGGTCACACGTGCACTGGTGCACACATGTGCTCACTTCAGCATCCGGGTCCCGACTGACCTGGATGCCAAAGTGCTATTCTGTACTATTTAAGATACTTTAAAAAGTATCTAGTTCTTTACCCTAACAAATTCTTAATATCATAATTCACTTTAGTAAAGTGTCTGCTTTGCTTAAAAATATATTTATCCACTTACACAGCTGTGGACCCTAATTAATAATACCATCAAAGGAGTTCAAAATGGAAGGATCACAGATAGAAGGAGATTTTTAAATGACTGTACATTATTTAAATTAAGGACAAAAGAGGCCATGTTAAAGTTTCAATGTCTAGGATACTAACAAATACTAAATAGCATTTCTTAAGTGTCCTTTGAAGAAAGGATAAAGATTGAAGCATTTATTTTACTGTTCCTTTCTTTGTTTTTATTCTGTTGAAGTTGGAAGGATGCATGGACTTTCCTCTCCTCCCACCCCCTGAAACATACTAAAAAGGCTTCCTAAAACATCATGAAAATTTACCAGCACATGTCAAAAACTCTATCATTTCTATTAAGGAAAAGTATAAAAACCCAACCAAGACCAGAGGAACCTGGTGTTGCTAGGTGTTGTACGTATGTATACTAATAGATCATCTCTGTCTCGAACGGTATAGTATCTAACATGACAAGGCAGTCAAAATTATGGGAAAATAAATATGATCCCTATATTATAGTTGAGGGCTATAGGGTAGCAAATAAGTGATTTTTCCTAGAACGCAAAATAAGGTAAGACTAAGAGTATTTGCTTCTCAGTTCCAGCTTAGCATTTTTGTCACAGAGACATCTTTCTCTCAACATTTATTCACTTATCTATAATTTTGACACTGACATTAATTAAAAAAAATTAAACCTAATGCTATTTCAGTGGATCACCTAAAATAATTGTTTTTCTTACATGTCTGGGCAGGTACAATTTTGCAAAGAATGTATCGCACTCTTTTTGTTCCCTTACCATTAAAGACAGTGGTCACATTGTTCAAAGGTGACAATGCAATAAACATATCACATAAAAACTTATTCATGTAATTAACTTTCAGTTGGACAAAAAATGCACACAAGTACCTGCAGGATCCAATATGCACCTGATAGATCCCATGGCAGCGCAGACAATCTGTGCCAACGCAGCTGAGGCAACATTCCTCAGGCCCTAATAAAGCTGGTCCTTGAAGTATACGCATCCCCTGTAAACAACTGGCAACCCATTTTCAGCAATAATTAAAAACAAACAAAATGGCACGAACATCTACATTCCAAATATTGACACTTCCCTCTTTAAAAAGTATGGTGTGACAGCTTCTTTCTAATGGCTTTTCTTTTCTAGAAAATAGGACTACCCACTAGTTTAAGGTGCTTTGATCAACATACCATATTTTTATACAGAGTGATAACAAGACTGAAATGAACAATGTTGAAACTTAAACAATCCCAAAGTGCTCACCATAGGTTGATATCAGCTGAACACCACCGTTCAGTTTGTGCAACAGTATAATTGTAAAGGACAAGCAGGTGCATCTTCACATACAATTAACATGCATGAATAAGTTCTGGTGCAGTTTGTGCTGGAGTTTCTTGCTCCTTGGTGCAGCATTTATACAGCTGTTCCTCCCCAGTTCAATGTGCTGTGGAGGGGCTGGTTGGGGCATGCAGGTGCTACAGTACAGGACTAGTGAACAGGCAGCCCTCACACTGTAGCAACCTTGTGCCCCAGCCAGCCCAGGTCAACATCTGCATGTGTGTAATGGCAGAATAAATAACAAGTAAGACAGTACTTGTGTCAGGCAGTACTATTTTACAGAAGAGTTAATTATCCTAATAGCACTGCATGTGTAGATGGTGATGCTTTACTGTGGAGCTAATTAGTCAACTCTGCAGTAGAGTGCATGTGTAGATGCCCCCAACAGTTATTTTTGATTTTGAATCATAGAGCAGAGTCAAGAAATAAATCTAACCCATATCAATCTAAAAATGTTTCTAAGAAAGCTCTCTAGAAGCAATAAGTAGGATAACTAATGCCTTCAATCTTGATGCTTTGTGGTCCTTATTTAAAGAACACTGTACTGATTTAAAATATGGAAATTACATTTTAATACAAATAACATTTGGCCCCAGCATCCTTTCCTGCCCATGGCAGGGGGTCAGACTAGATGATTTGTTTAGGTCCCTTCTGACTCTACCAACTGTGAAACAATCTAAAAATAGTATTTTGCATGTACATTAGTTTATTAGACAACTTACAATACTGTAGAGTCTAGAAGGTGGTAACAATGTCAGATATCTGTATGTGTACACTCTGGGCATGCAGTATGAAATTAGGCAACAGCCATAATGCATGGTTGCATTGTAAAATAGTCTTCAACGTTGTTGTTTTTTAAATGAGCACAAATATTTAGGTTAAAAATTATTATATTTCAAGACTGACTGCAATAGTTTTACATGGGTGAATGAAAGCAGAATTTGGCTCTTTTCTTTGGAAATGAGTAGTTTCCTTCATTGTCATTCTTGCCAAATTCCCATTTAGGAAATTATAATCTGCTTTACATAATTCTTGCATTTGGCACTCGTTTACTGTAGTTATGAATGCTATATATGTTTATAAAAATAGTGGAGGAGATTATCTTTCCTGTGGCCGAAATTGCTATGGAGATAGACATTTTTGTCCTTTTTTTGTTCTAGGTTTAGTTCTGGCCTTAATATATTTTTGTGCCAGAGTTGGCTGAGTTTCAGTAGTATGTGATTTGTTATTTGTCTCAGGATAGCTAATAAAGTTGAGGTCCTTTGGGATGAAAGAAACTGTAAAAAAATGTCTGATGTCAAGTATTATTATCATTTTCATACTAGTGGAATAATATACTATCATTTTCTACATTGGAACAGATTTTTTTATTTTCCTTCATCATTTGAATACTAGTCAGGAGTTTTGGGTCACATTTTCTTCCAATGTTTTTTCATGTGAAGCTGAGCATGTACTTGGAAATGTCATAGCTTTGTCTCTCTCCGCCATAGCATTTAAACCTGATGCCAAGACCAGGGCAATGAGACTGGTGGAGACATTTCAAATAGTTTTTATTTCTTTCCTCCTTCTCCCAAGAAACAGCTTAAAGCTTCATCTACCTTTACAAAATTCATGGCCATAACACTGTTCTTTTAAAATACCAGCAATTTCATTCCTCTCTTCCTTCAGCCTTTATGGTCTCAGTGATGAATTTCTTTAGCACAGGATATGAAAATAGATATCCTGTTGAAATATACTTGTGGAATGTATTTGTGAGAAATTTCATTGCTTCCTTTCCTTATCTTTGAGCCTCGTACTGCCTAGTTCTAGCATTTATACTACTGTCTGTGTGGACCTTCCTGATACTGCTCTGATGTCTGGTAGATTGGAGCCTTTGAATTTCCATCGGTTGCAGTGACTCATAAAATTATGGCACTTCAAAGTAGTCATGGCAGCTTTGACTGAGATCTCAAGGGCCTAACAAATGCACCTTGCCTCTTCCCGCAGATATTTGCAACTCTGTCTGTTTTTAGTAACGTACCATGAGAGGGTGAGCAGTTGTGAATTCCTGGGCCCCTCCTAGCATGTAGACTCCCTTGCAGAACAAGTGTAGAGGATACTACCATTGCTTGTAATAACTGCGGACATAGGGTCTGATTCACTGGAACATTACTGACCTTTAGGCTGGTACAAGTATACTGATTTCAGTGGACTTAGACTGCCCTAAAGCTGAAACAGTGAGGTGATGATTCAGGTTCAAATTATAGTAAGGGCTATGAAGTAACCCAAAAGACTTGGACAGCCAATATCCATTACATATCAATGGCATTTTGGTCCTTTATGCCTAAACTTTCTTTTGAAAATCCTAGCATACAACAGTTCAGTGGAGGCTATTTTGAATTCCCCTAGAGCATGGGTTGGCAACATATGAGCTGGATCTAGCCCATTGGAGCCTTTGGATCCAAGCCACAAAGCTGTGGCTTCAAGGATTTTCCGTGAAGGAGAGCTCTCCCTGCACCGTGCTGCAGTTAGCCATCCGGGGTGCTGGCACCGAGGGAGTTCTGCCCATGTTGTGCTGCAGTCAGGTGTCATGAGCTCAGGTGAACAGAGGCACCCCCTGCATCAGCTGAGAAGAAGGAGAAAGGGTGGCAGAGTCCTAATGCTCACCTGTCTACAAACTGAGTTGGATTATTCCAGCCCCCTTGCTGAAAAATATTGCTGACCTTCGCCATAAGGTACAAGTACATATTTCACTGGATGTTGCTTATTTGATGTATAAGCTGCAGTTTCACAGGGGAAAGTATTTTATCTAAGTAACATCATTGTTTTTAGCTAGGTGCTATAGGATACAGGGGAACATTAAGATTTGGGACATTATTAAGATTCAGGACAGCAGTTATCCCAGTGATGTCTATGCAATTCAATCTGGGGCAAGAGGAAAGATTTAAGAAATAGAAACAACTTTAAAAAATCACTGGACAGTTGAAGAGTTCATTTCATCTTGTTTTGTTTTAAAAGCTGTCTTTGGTGGTGTGGAAATTGTTTCTATGGCAAACATTCAGTCTTTAGCAAAGAGAAATCTTTGAACTTAGCTCCAGAGAGCCACAAAAGAAAAAAAAAAATCTGACCATAAAGAAATGAGTGTAGGAAGTAGTAGCTAGTACAGGCTGTCTAACAGCAAAGAAAAAAATTAAGGGCTAGATCCTCAGTGTGGTGTTAAATTGGCATAGATCCCTTTCTCACCATTTAAAAACCCTAAGAGTTGAAAATGTTGGGTAATCAGAAAAAACCATACAACTAACATGCAACTAGTATTTTTCATACTCTTAGGGCTCCTATATGCCACCTAGACACTAAATTTTCCCGTCAAGTCCAAAGCTGCAGGGGCTGAAGAAAACTTCCCTTGTAATTCTACCTCTTTGGGCCAGTCACTGAGAACCTCAGTCACTGAGAACAGGGCTGCCTGTAGATGTGCCAGGATGCTGATCTGATGCGCTGTAATTACAGCACATCTGAGCATGCTAATTAGCATGCTCCAGTAGCCTTCACATCTTGTGTATTCATTCAGCATCCTTGCGCTTCATGTGCATGTGTAAAGATGCCCAGGGTGACTGTTTCTTCTGTACCTTCAGTACTCCATCTGCAGATGCCCTGGAGGTGGGGAAGGGGAAGCAACCTCATCAACAGGATGATTCAGGAACAGGAGATTCGAGGGCAGCAGAGGACAGAGAAAGATTTGCAAGCAGGACCAGGTGAGGAATGCAGAGTAGGAGGTAGAGGAGAGAGATAGGATCATAATAGGGTTTCGATATGCTATTATAGAATATTAGGGACAAGAAGGTCCATAACTACTGAAACACAGACTCAACATTCCCAAGGGTCTGACGGTTTTTATTTGGTTTTGTAAATGAGTATGCACACCATTGGAAAAGCACTGTTCATATGTTGCTCCAAGTTATTCCATTAGCACAAGTAGTTGAGGGCTGCGCTATGGATGTGTAGAATCAAACTTTTCAATCAATATGAGGATTCAGTAGGGTTACATGTGATGGAATCCTTGCTTTTTCAATTAGTGCCTTAATAAGAAATTGCATTTAAGAAAACTGAACAAAAGTTAAGATTGCGATTTACCATGCAAAATTTAGGATCTGTCTGAATTATGCTTGCCCATATGCATTATAGTAGTTTTGAATTTCATGATTGTATATGCTTATTTCTATAGGACTCCTGCCTCATTCAGTTCTCAGGGTGAATAGTTCTATAGGGATGAATCAAGGAAGTGAATAAAGTGTTATAACTGCAGAAAGTGAACGGCAGAGACCTGAAGGAAGAGAGAGACAGTCTCATTCTTAAAGCAGTTAAATTTTGTTCAGGAAAATTGTATTCTATTCCTCTCTCTACCATAGAGTTTTTGTATGGTTGGTGCTGAGCAAGTCATGGAAGCAAATTCTTCAGAATTGCTCATTAAGTTTTGTTTTCTTGTTCTTCATGGGTACCCACCCTAATAAACTAAGGCCTCTCAATGCAACTGAAGTATTGACAGGGAGATCATTGAATCTGTACAATGCCACAAATCTTAAGTATTCTGAAAATACAGGCCCTGGGTATCTCATATCAGGCATCCAAAATCAATGGAAATTTTTGAAAATCACAGAATCATAGAAAATTAGGGTTGGAAGGAATCTCAGGAGAACATCTAGTTCAACCCCCTGCTACAAGCACGCAAGACCATCCCCAACTATATCATCCCAGACAAGGCTTTGTCTAGCCATATTTTAAAAACCTCCAAGGATGGAACTTCCACATCCTCTCTGGGTAACTTGTTCTAGTGTTTTACTACTCTCCTAATGAGAGAGTTTTTCCTAATATCTAATTTAAACTTCTCTTGCTGCAACTTGAGACCATTTTTCCTTATTCTATCATCTGCCACCACTGAGAAGAGTCTAACTCTGTCCTCTCTGGAACCACCCTTCAAATAATTGAAACCTGCTATTAAATCCCCTGCTCCATCTTCTCTTCTTCAGACTAAATAAGACCAGTTCCCTCAGCCTCTCCTCAGAAGTCATTTGTTCCATCCCCCTAACCATTTTTGTTGTCCTCTGCTGGACACTCTCCAATTTCTTCACCTTCTTTTTGTAGTGGAAGGCCCAAAACTGAGCACAGTGCTCCAGATGTGGCTTCCCCAATGCAGAATAGAGGGGAATAATCACTCTCCTCAGTCTGCTGACAACACTCCTAAATGCAGCTCAGTGCTTCACAACAAAGGCACAGTGCTGACTCATATTCGGCTTACGCCTGGTGCAATCCCCAGGTCCTTTCCTGCAGAACTGCTGCTTAACCAGTCAGTCAGTCCCCAGCCCATACAGCGTATGGGATTGTTCCATTCTAAGTGCAAGACTTCACACGTGTCCTTGTTGAACTTCATGAGTTTTCTTTTGGTCCGCTCCTCCAATTTGCTTAGGTCTCTCTGAATCCTATACCTTCCTCCCAGCATATCTACTGCTCCCCCCAGTTTGGTGTCATCTGCAAACTTGCTGAGGGTGCACTCCATCCCATCTCCCAGGTGATTTATGGAGCTATTAAAACAAAACTGGCCCCAGAACTGACCCCTGAGGAACTCCATGTGACACCAGCTGCCAACTTCACATTGAACCATTGAATACTACCCTTTGAGCCCCACAATCCAGCCAGCTTTCTATTCACCTTACAGTTCATTCAGCAAATCTGTACTTCCCTAGATTGATTGTGAGACTATTGTGGGAGACCATATCAAAAGCCTTGCTAAAGTCAAGGTATATCACATCCACTGGTCTCCCTGCATCCATAGAGCCAGTCATCTCACCACAGGTTGGTCAGGCATGACCTGCCCCTGGTGAATCCATGACTGCTCCTAATTACCTTCTTCTCATCCAGGTGCTTAGAAATTGATTCCTTGAGCACTTGCTCCATGGTCTTTTCAGGGAAAGAGATGAGGCTGACAGGTCTGTAGTTCCCCAGATCTTCCTCTCCTTCCCTTTCTTAAAGATGAGTGTTATATTTGCCCTTTTCCAGTCATCCAGGACCTCTCCCAATTGCCACAGGTTTTCAAAGACAATGGCCAGTAGCTCTGCAATCATATCAGTCAACTCCACTTGCACCTTCAGCTTGCGCTGCATCCAACCCAATGAACTTGTACATGTCCAACTTTTCTAAGTAGTCCCTAACTTATTATTTTGCCACTGTTGGCTGCTCACCTTCTCCACAAACTGTGCTGCCAGGTGCAGTAGTCTGGGAGCTGACCTTGCCTGTGAAGACTGAGGTGAAAAAAGCATCAAGTACTTCAGCATTTTCCCCATCACCATTCAGTAGTGGGAGGCGCACACACTTCCCTGATCATCCTGTTGCTGACATACTTGTAGGAACCCTTCTTGTTACCCCTCATGGCCCTTTCTAGCTGCAACTGCAATTATAGATTTCATAAACATTAGGGCTTGAAGGGACCTTGGAAGAACACTGAGTCCAGCCCCCTGCCTGAGGGGGCAGAAAGTCAGCTGGGGTCATAGGATCCCAGCAAGATAAGCTGGCCTTACGCTGTGGCCTTTCTTATTTCATCTGTGCCCCAACAGTATTCTTATACTCTTCCCATGTCATTGGTCTAAGTTTCCACTTCCTGTAAGCTTTTTCTTTTTGTGTTTAACTGACTGAAAAGTTACCTGCTAAGCCAAACTGATTTTCTGCCCTAGTTGCTAGTATTTCTGTGTATTAGGATGGTCCATTCCAGCTCTCAGTAAGGTTTCTTTAAAGCAGAACTAGCTCTCCCAAACTCTTTTCCCTTCAGAGTAGCCTCCTAGGGGATCCCGTTCATCAGTTCCCTGAATGAGTTGAAATCTGCTTTTCTGAAGTCTAAGTTTTTAAATCTGCAGATTTCCTTCCTTCCTTTCCTCAGGATCCTGAACTCAATCATCTCATGGTCACTGCTACCCAAGTTGCCATCCCCTTCTACCTTTCCCACCAATTTTTCCCTGTTTGTGAGCAGCAGGTCAAGAAAACTGTAGCTCCTAGTTGGCCTCTTCAACACTTGCACGAGGAATTTGTGCCCAACTCTCTCCAAAAACTTTCTGGATTGCCCCCTCCCAGCAGATGTCAGGGTGAGTGATGCCCCCCATGACAACCAGGGCCTGTGATCAGGAAACTTCTGCTAGCTGTTTGAAGAAACATCCACCACATCTTCCTAGTCTGGTAGCATAGCAGACCCTTACCATGACCTCACCCTCATTGCTCTCCCCTGTAACTTTAACATAGAGACTTTTAGCAGGCCTGTCTCCAGTTTCACACTGGACCGCTGAGCAATCATATAGCTCTTTTACATGAAGCACAACTCCTCCTCCTGTCTGGCCTTCCTGAATGGCTTATACACCTCCATGACACTGTTCCAGTCATTTGAGCTATCCCCAACTCTCTGTTATTGAAATCATGCCATAGTTCCATGACTGGAACTAATTCTTCCTTTTCATTTCCCAGGCTCTGTGCAAGTAGCCGATTGCTCTACTTTCTTAAGAAGAATGAGAAGATCCCTCTGTTGCCCCTTCCTGAGTCTGCTTTTGTTTCCTCTAGGCCACCTGCTTCTCCGCTTACCTCAGGGCTTTGGGCTCCATTCCCTGGCAAACACAGTTTAAAGCCTCCTCATTAGGGTAATGAGCTTGTCAGTGAAGAAAATTCTGGCTTTTATACTTGTGCAAGAGTTCTTCATGTGTGAAAGATGAATAATTCCACCTAATCTCAACAGGTGTTATAAAGGTAAATTTTAATTAATGAATTAAGTTTACTAATTTTTGTAAAGCCCTAGGGGCCATATTTTTTAAGGCAGGACCCTAAGTCTCATTTTCAAATGTGACTTGTGCTGTACAGGTATCGCTCATGGATAATCGATGGGCAGTAGACTTCTAAGTCAGTTAAGCATTTCAGAGCCTAAAAACTTTAAGAAGTTTATGCCTAAAGTATTATGATGAGAGCACAATAAAAAAAAAGCCCATGGGGCTATGAATAATTCTGTGTTTAGTGCAGGATTTGGATGATGTGCAGTAAATAATGCATGAGGTCCAGAATTGATTCACGAGAATAAAAAAAGAAATATTGAATAGATATCAACCTTCCTGTGGACTGTATGAGCCATAGTCTTCTGGAATAAACACAATATGTGAGCACCTGATTAAAGATTTTATCATAATGCATATACAGGAGAGGTGCACACCCAATCTTAATTTACAGTGTGAAACCCTAATAGAATTCAGATACGAGATGCTTGAGAGAGTCCAGAGGAGAGCCATGTGAAGATCATAGGGCCTATTCTCTTGCCCTCTGAAGAGAGTCTGAGAGCCATGGGACACTTCAATTTGGAAAAGTGAAGGCTCAGGGGGTCCTGGTGGCCACCTGTAAGTACACAAGGGGTGCTCAACAGGATCTGGGAGAAGATCTGTTCACCAGAGAGCTCCAAGGAAAAACAGGGACCAATGGTCATAATCTCCTACAAGACCATTTTAGGCTGGATATAAGAAAAATGTATTTACTGTCCAAGCCCCCCAAGACCTGGAATAGACTCCTTCCAGATGTGGCAGGCACTTACTTTGGACATATTCAAGACATGCTTGGATGCTTATCTTGCTTGATCTTCAAGGTCCCTTCCAGCCCTAATGTCTATGAGTCTATGAACCTGATCTAGGAAGGCTATTCTATCTCTACTCCCTAACCCCTGGTCAGACTACTTTTCTTGCCCCAATCCCATCCCCTCTTCTATTTCCACCCATCAGTCCCTCCAGCCCATTCACTACTGAGGCTGGTTGTGCTACTCCCAGCTATAGCAAATGGCTGCACCTGCTGCTACCAGTCTAGGTTTAGGTAGTTTGCTTTACCTAGACTCAGGGCCAGACACAGGCATGGGTGAACTTGGTGGCCTCCCGGGGCCTGTGGAGAAAGGGGCCCCAAAAAGGTATTTTTTCCATTGCCCAATTACTATTATCATTCTCTCTAGTGAAGGGGGGCCCAGTACTAAAAGTTCCCCAGGACCACTAGGAGTCTAGGTATGGCACTGCCTAGACAGCATATGGCAAACACTTGTTCACATTCTGATAGTATTCCAGCCGCATGAAGAAGCAGTATTCTTTGAAACCGGCAATCAGCAAAGCAGCTTCTCCTTAATTCAGTATCATGCTGCACATTAAGTGATTCGTGAATTGTCCTGATGTGAAAAATCCAGGTCCTACTATATCAATATGAAAGGAGAAGTAAAATTAGAGTTGGTATGATCGATTTGAATAACGCATTCATTCACTTCTAAACACTTGTGTCATCATGGTATCTGACATTTTTAAGTCCCCCAAGTTTTTCTATTTCCTACTTTTATAATGTAAGCTTTGGTAACTTGATCAGTCTATTACCTTGTATCTGATTGATCCCTGATTGTGCAGCTTGCGCTACACAAGATCAAGCTCCCAAATTAAGGTACAACAGTTATGGGTAACTCTTTACCAACTTTCTTTTCTACCAAATCTCATATTACTTGCACACATGCACACAAATTGGAAACAAATTATGAAAAGTTCTGAAGTATAACATATATATCAACAATTTTATGACCTGGAGCTTCATTTGATTATACTCTTCATCTTGGTTTTGTTGCAGCCAATTTAGTTCAAAAGAAAATCTCAGTTGGGTTTGTGTAAGCTGTCCAAAATCCAGATAAAGAAAATATGAAATAAAATGTTAAGACTTGCACATGCTCTCCTTAAATAGTTTCCATGCAGATTACAAGCACAAAATGTTCACTGTTAGTTTTTTTTTCTATTGTTTGGTTTTAATTTGTTTTTCATGGACTTCATTTTCTAGGAGCTAAAAATGTATTGTTATATTATACAATATAGATAACAATATTTACTTTCCCAGACCAAAAAAAAAAGCAAATTGGGAGGAGACTATAAAGAGCATACCACTGCTCTTATTAAAAAGAAATATTATTTGTTACTCTCTCCATTTCTCTATTCATACTATTTTCAGAGACCCAATTCTCAAGCCATAGGCTGGTGATCAACCTCTTCTATAGCCACTCCACTCATGCATACTGCAAGCCCCTAGAACCATGTGTATCTTCTTAATACACAGACTCAAACCACTGTAGTTATGCTATTGGAAGCTGGTTTTTGTACCATTAATATATCACCATTGTATTGTTTAAAGGATAGGGAAAATTCCAGCTCTATTTCCACAGATTTCCGGTCTTTCTTTACCCTTTTTTTTCCCAAGGTCAGTGGCTATGATAAGAAGTGAGTGAAGTATCTGGCTTGCTCTGTAGTCTCTGTCATGTACTTGGGGAAGAAATCCTAGTTTACCTTGTTCCAGCAAAATTAGTTTACATTCTATGCCATCCACCGGGCAAGGGTTTTTTTACTAGCTTGTAAGGCTGCAAACTTTTTTCTTGTATGGTCTGCAAGCTGCTTCCTTCTAAACAGAAACCCAAGGCCTTGTCCAAATCCTCCTGAAATCAACAGAAACCCCCCAATGACTTCAATGGCCTTTGGAGCAGGCTGCCAATTAGAAGACCCTTAATCATCTTTGACTCTCTCAGGGGAGATAAGGATACAGATTATGGCCTATTGTGTTTACTGCTTAACTTATTAAAATAAATGAAGCCCACTTCATTTCAAGCCATTTCTTTCAACTTGTGGAAATGCTGGTAGTGCTTGCTTATGGTAATTATTCTCTAGGCACCAAATTAATTAAAAAAAAATGCATCCACCATCAGGAGACATTTAATTAACAAGCCAGTGGGAGGAATTCTGCAAACCTAAAACTCTAGAAGTCTGACTGATTAGTTCATAAAACATTAGCTCTGCATTGCTTGAACTACTGGTTAAAGAGCCCTCAGCTCTGGTGGGGGCAGGTCGGTGGAAGCTGCACGATGCTGTGGGATTCAGCACTTGTTTGGGAGCTGGGAAACCTGGCTTCTGTTCCTGACTTTGTTGCTGGCCTGCTATGTGATCTGGAGAAAATCATTTCATTTCTTTGTGGCTCATTTTTACTGCCAGTAAAATGGGGGAAAACCACTTCTCTGTAAGCTCAGTGCAGTTGCTTTATTTAAATACTGGTATCCCTAAGACTAAAATCAGGCTCTGCTAGCTGTTGCTCTTCCATCTGGAGCAGCTATGGTAGTATATGAGACCAAACCATTCCCACGTGCACATTCCAGCACATACTAAGTAATACATCCTAATATGTCCTGCCCATAGAACATTTAAAAGAAAGCAATATTTAAGAAATAGCATTTCTCTATGTGTTTAATGCAAGTTATGGTTGGGTCTTATTTTCATAGTATTTAATTATTTATAATCACTCCACCATACCTTTAAGTTCATGGGGAATCCATGGTCACTAATGTATTTGTGATATTTTATTTTATTTTAATAAACAAAATACCGGACTGCTTTAGTTCATAATGAGTTGGGAGCATGCAATATTTATAAAATATGTTTCCTCTACATTTGGAAAGAAAGAATTGTGATTTATTGATGTGTGGTGGTCATGTCAATCTAAAGGTGTTGCTAGTAAATAAACCATGTAAATGTGTTTCAATATACTTCATAGTATTAAAAGCTGTTTCATTTTGTCCAATTACTGTAGAATACTGGAGTCTGATTTCAATAAGAGTCGGTCAGCTGCAGCATACCGAATGCTTGCTAAAGTATAGATATCTGTTATTATATATATAGCATTGAAAACCAAATGCCTCTCGTTTACTGAGTTCTCAAACCATCCTCCAAATTGCTTAAAAAATTTGGATGGGTTTGTCAACACTTAATGAACTCTGGCCATCATAAATCTCAGATGCCTTTGCTGAGTAAAAACAAAAATTATCACAGCTTCAAAGCCTAAGCTGCCCTTGCCATATGGTGAGTGCAAATGTTTCTAAAGCAGCAAATGTTCTGTCAGGGGTTCTCAGTGATGTTTTGATTGGATTGCTCTATTATCTGAACAAGTCTGCCAAAAGAAAGCACCTGCACTATGAAAAGTGTGCAGAAGCTGCCAGTCTGTAACAGGGGAAGGAAAGTGAAGCATGTAGTGACAAGTTACCTGTCACTGGAAGATATGCTGAATAGGTTATGATAGATGCTCTTGCATACATGATGTCTCACAGTATCTCTTGCAAAAAAAAAAAAAAAAAAGGACTGTCTTAGCTTCAGTAACCTTGTGTCCTTGAAGATGCCAAGTCATAGTTTATTGCAGTATACACCAGCTTAGAAAACAATGAACTCTTCAGTCACTTCTTAACCAGACCTTTTCAGAAAGGAGATTAAAAAAAAAAA